>JAPXFY010000020.1:10533915-10653915 GCA_030674185.1 Monoplex corrugatus
CCATTGAGACTTCTCATACCTTCTGATGCGTCTTGATTCAGACAGATGAACTCCATTTTGTTCACATTGAGGTGGAGCCTGATCTCCATTGCTGTTCTTTCGATATTGTGAAGGAGAGACGTTGCATCCTTTAGGAAGTCAGCGAGAACAGCCAGGTCATCGGCGTAGTCTGCATCTGTTACCTTTACCGCAGAGTAGAGTCTGCTCTTCTGTTTTGTGAGGGTAAAGCCGAGTTTTTTGTTCTTATCCACTGCTTTCTTCAGCACATAGTCGAGACAGATGATGAAAATGTAGGGGGCAAGCGTATCTCCTTGAAGGACTCCAGCAGTGATGTTGAAGAAGTCTGTGTCTCCGTCGGGGGAGTGAACCACAGAGCGGGTATTCTGATACAGCATCATGATGGCGTCTACTGTTTCCTTGGGTAGTCCATATGCAGTTAGAATCTCCTTCATCTTTCCTCAGTGGATCGAATCAAAAGCTTTGGAAAAGTCGACTTATCTATCTATCTATATATATATATGTATATATATACACATAAACATATATAAAGATATATATATATACACAAACATGTGCATACATATATACACACACACGTGCATATACATATATATATAAATGTGAGTGTGTATGCATGCCCTTGCAGCATATACATATGTGTGCATGCATGCATAAACACATGTGTGTCTGTGTGAGTGATTATGTGCCTGTGTGTACAAAAGCTTGCATGTGTTTATACAGCATGATTTCACAGGTGTGTTCTGCATATCAGTACATAAACAGTAACAATTTCACCTGGCTGGCAAGCAATATGGGACTCGGTAAGAATGGAACACAAGCAAGCAACTGAAGATGGCATGCATTCAATGATCGTTAATAAACAAATTCTGAACTTTTTAATGACTGAAACCAGACGTAAATTACATAATGCAATTTCATCTTTAACAACAACAACAAAATGCAACACAATTCAAATACTAGTATCAAACTATCTGACTCCCTTACCCTACCCACCAGCTGCAAAAACATCCTTTTCGGTCCCCTAACCCTATCTACCAGCTTCCTGCATGAAATCAATGGTACATGGTGAGGGAGAGAAAAGGTTAAAATCATTGTGGCTAATAATGTAGGAGGCTGGTGCACAGGATAAGGGAGTCAGCATTATATTAAACAAACAATGAACACAATTGACCAGCGTGACGAAACGAACAATTAACATTGTTCAATTCACATATGTACACAGAGGTATGTAAATGCAACTGTCACATGCCAAATACATCATCGCTTTCATGCACTGTTCTCTTATCAATCAACAGATGCAACAGCCACATGTATCACATGCCATTCCCTGTCGCATTGTGCAATTCATTTTTAACCCTTTGACTCCCTCACCCTATCCATTAGTATCCTGCATTGTCATCAATGATAGCAAACCAAAAACTTAACCATTTGACACCCTCACCCTATCCACCAGCCCCCTGCAGAAAGCTGGTGGATAGGGTGAGGATGTCAAAAGGTTAAGTTTTTGCAGCTGGTGGAAAGGGTGCAGGAGTCAAAGGGTTTATAACTGAAGGCAGAATAAAGTCTGTAAATACGCAACTCTACATCCATCATGGAATTAAGGACAATGGGAATATAGAAAGACCTGTTGCCTCCATCATGTACTTAAAGACAATTTGAACAAAGAACTTCTGCCTCCATCACGGAAAGACAATGTGAACAAAGAACTGTTGCTCCATTATGTACTTAAAGACAGTGTGAACAAAGAACATTTGCCTCTATCATGTTAAACATAGCATAAACAAAGAACTGATGCCTCCATCATGTACTTACAGTGTGAACAAAGATCTATTGCCTCCATCATGTAATTAAAAGCAGCATGAACAAAGAACTTTTTGCCTCCATCATGAAATTAAAGACAATATGAACAAAGAACTGTTGCCTCCATTATGTACTTAAAGACAGTGTGAACAAAGAACATTTGCCTCTTAACATGTTAAACATAGCATTAAAAAGACCTGATGCCTCCATCTCGAAGTTAAAGAAAGTTTAAAGAACTACTGCCTCCATCATGTACTTACAGACAGTGTGAACAAAGAACTATTGCCTCCACCATGTACTTACAGACAATGGGAACAAAGAACTGTTGCCTCCATCATGTACTTACAGTGTGAACAAAGAACTGTTGCCTCCACCATGTACTTACAGACAGTGTGAACAAAGAACTATTGCCTCCATCATGTACTTACAGACAATGTGAACAAAGAACTATTGCTCCATCATGTACTCACAGACAGTGTGAACAAAGAACTATTGCCTCCACCATGTACTTACAGACAATGTGAACAAAGAACTATTGCCTCCATCATGTACTCACAAACAGAGTGAACAAAGAACTATGGCCTCCACCATGTACTCACAGTGTGAACAAAGAACTGTTGCCTCCATCATGTACTTACAGACAGTGTGAACAAAGAACTATTGCCTCCATCGTGTACTTACAGACAGTGTGAACAAAGAACTATTGCCTCCACCATGTACTTACATATAATGTGAACAACTATTGCCTCCATCATGTACTCACAGACAGTGTGAACAAAGAACTATTGCCTCCATCATGTACTTACAGACAATGTGAACAAAGAACTATTGCCTCCATCATGTACTTACAGACAGTGTGAACAAAGAACTGTTGCCTCCATCATGTACTTACAGACAGTGTGAACAAAGAACTATTGCCTCCATCATGTACTGACAGTGTGAACAAAGAACTATTGCCTCCATCATGTACTTACAGACAGTGTGAACAAAGAACTGTTGCCTCCATCATGTACTTACAGACAGTGTGAACAAAGAATTATTGCCTCCATCATGTACTGACAGTGTGAACAAAAAACTGTTGCCTCCATCATGTACTTACAGTGTGAACAAAGAACTATTGCCTCCATCATGTACTTACAGACAGTGTGAACAAAGAACTATTGCCTCCATCACATACTTAACTCTTCCTGTACATAAGTTTTTTCAGACTGGACGCACGGTTCGTCTGCGACCTATTTTGGAATAGGGGGTAAGGTCAGTAAAACACTTGTAGATATGTTTGTATTCAACATAGAACAAAAAGGTTGTTATTGGATTGTGCAGAATTAAATTCTAAACAACATACAGGTAATAACATTATGATAATGTTCATTATTTAAAACTTGACCTGTGAGTTTTGCATGTATACTATTTAATGCAGATAATTTTTCATGTATACAGTTAATACTAACTAAGCTCCAGCTGACCAGGTAATCCATATAGCTCCAAAGTCAAAGAAGAAAAAAATATTCCTCAACATCCATTAAATGAACACAGCACCAAAAAAAAAGTTCATTTTTCATATAACATCAAGTTACATAACACTGATCATTGTCAGGTCACGCACCTAAAATAACACAAAACTATTATTATTGCACCACTGTCCATCCTGGGCTTGCGCTGGTGTTAGGCCTACTTTGAGCAGGCCTGCCTCTATCCTTGTCACTCTCCCCCCTACAACCCACATCACCACTGTCACCAGGAGAACCAGCCAATCTGCCTTGTTCCTGCCCCAATGTGTCTGCAGAACGGGAGAGGCATGGTCTCTTAGCAGAACAAGACGGACTTTCATGATCGTCAACACTCGCTTCTTCTGACTCAGCACTTGATGCACTCTCAACAAAGCTATCATCACTGTCACTGGCAGCTATTTCATCATCACTATTGTCAAAATTTTCTGAAAAAGTGCGACAGCCTGAGCAGCAGTGATCCTAACAGGATGCCGACTGCCTGATGCCATGGCAACTCAACTTTCGAAAGTGAAAACACATCAACAAACGAGGCGCACACACAAAGAAAACACATGGAATGACAAAGCAAAATGGCTGAAAAGGAAGAGAAAGTATCTGACTGTCGTTATCTGCCGTCATGCAGTTGTACGTCGTTAAATGGGGAAGAAATGAAAGTACAAAGAGACGAAGAGTTAAAGACAGTGTGAACAAAGAACATTTGTCTCCATCAAGGGGTTAAAGAAAGTCTGAACAAAGAAAATTGCCTCCATCATGGAGTTACAGAAAGGCTGAACAAAGAACTTCCATCTCCGTCATAGAATTGCAGACAGGATGAACAAAGAACCATCACTTCCTTCATGGAATTACAGACAGTATGAACAAAGAGCTCTGCCTCCACCCTGGAATTAAAGACAGTTTAAACAAGAGCTTTTGCCTCCATCATGGAATTAAAGACAGTTTAAACAAAGAGCTTTAGCCTCCATCATGGAAATAAAGACTGTGAACAAAGAACATTTGCCTCCATAATGGAGTTACACAAAGTCTGAACAAAGAACTTCTATCTCCATCATAGAATTGAAACAGGATGAACAAAGAACCTTCGCTTCCTTCATGGAATTACAGACAGTATGAACAAAGAACTTTGCCTCCATCCTGAAATTAGAGACAGTTTAAACAAAGAGCCTTTGCCTCCATCATGGAATTAAAGACAGTTTAAACAGAGAACCTTTGCTACCACAGTGGCGTTAAAGTATAAACAACAACCTTTTCCCTCCATCATGGAATTAAAGACAGTTTAAACAGAGAACCTTTGCTACCACAGTGGCGTTAAAGTATAAACAACAACCTTTTCCCTCCATCATGGAATTGAAGACAGTATCTAGACAAAAGAGCTTTTGGGTATCGTGGAGCTGCAGTGTGAACAATCTCAATTTACAGTCTTGCAATGTTTCTGTCTACAGTCAAAATTGCAACAAGCAGTATGAATGATCTGAATTTGTCTTTCTGCTGATTTCACTGACTACAGTTAAAATTAATTCAAGCATCAGTTACAGGCCAACTGTGAATACAAAAGTACTACTGATAGTTTGTCTCAGCTTTTGTGATTGTTTGTTCTCTTTTGCTCTGTCAAAATAAATGACATTGTATATGAGCTACATCACAACTGTTTACACACACATGCTCTTACACACATACACACACACACACACACACACACACACACAAACATGCGCACAATCACATGCATGCAAATACAAACACACACGCACACACACACATACACACACACACATATATGCATACATATGCACACACCCTCAAACACACTTGCATAATCAGTAACACAGATGTATGTTAACAATATTCACATACATGTACATAAGTGCACATGAGCACACAGATCATGAAATGGTCTGCATAATGATTTGACACAGGTATGGTCAATGAGCATATCTCTTACATATCTCAAAGCTATGTGCATGAAAAAATAGGTCAATAAGTCATAAGAATGTCATGCAGGGCTCCCACTGAGGAAAAGCAAAAATCCCTGAAATCAGGGGTGGGGGTTGGGGAGGGGGGGGGGGACTTGCCCACCTGGAAAATTTACATTTAAATTGGCGCAACCTGACACATATCTGAGCTTATTTTATAGTTTTTTTATAGATTTTTTTTCGCGGAAAAATTTTCTTTTTCGCGGATTCTCACTCTCGGTTTTCGCGGAAATCCGCGAATTCACAGAAAAGTGGGAGCCCTGATCATGGGTGGGATATCTATCTGACTAATACCAATGTAGTTATCACAAAATGATATGCAATACAGATTTTAATGTACTCAGAAATACTACAGATTTACACTAAACACTTTTCAGACTCATAGTTTGTGTGTGTTTGTAAAATTTGTTTCCTCAGTAATTTATCATTCCTGTTGTTTGTTTTTTTTCTTTCTTTCATTTTTTATTTAAGGAAATAATAACAGGGTTATGTAACATCGTCTTGACACTAGTACGATATATTTCAAAATAGCCTGTCTTTAATTTTGCTTTGATTTTATGATTGTTATGACATGCCAGAGTGTTTTCATCCAAAATAATGCGGTGGTCTCCTGCACACTGAATATTTCAGGTACTGGTCGCCTGCTTCTTGAGTAGGGTTTGCAAAACTATACAACATACGGTGTAAGGGAAGCAATCGTGCATTTCCACATGGCACACAGTTCTACTTCCGCTAGCATATGATTCTCTCCCCTGAAACAAACAACAACGAAAAAAAAAGCGCTGTCCGGTTTCCTGTCATTGCCTATGAATCATACCTCATTTCATTTTAACAGCATTTTCGCAATGTGCGTGTTTATGCGTTTACTTGGACAAAAAGATTTAATTTTAATTATATACTGTACATTTCATACACACACAAAAATTTAACACAAAACAAGATCGATACAAAGGTTTGGCCAACTGGCCTTTGACAAGCTTACACTAAAGACAACAAAGAACAAATACACAAAACCTAAGAAAAAAACTAAATTGCCCTGATATGTTGTTGTGCAGGATAATTCCCCAAGTTCTGTGTATTAGTTCTTTGTTGTCTTTTGTCTATGACTGATGAAGGCCAGTTGGCAGAAAATTTCCGCCTGTCTGGTTTTGTGCATAAATTACACATTCTCATTCCATTTTTGCGTGTTTCTCACTCTGGTTTCTGTTTTCTTGAACACTAACAGTCCTTTTGATTTAGACTGTACATTTCCCTAGAGTAATTCCATGTAAGTGTTATATCAGACTGACTACAACCTAATGAAGAAGCATTTCCAGTCAAGTGTGAACATTGCCAAGACAAGAAGCCATCCCAGAGCTGACACTGGAAGCAATCACGATTTACTGATGAAGACTTTTTGTCTCCATCTCAACAACATCAACAAACAGATGTATTTAAGAATGACATTAGACCTAAAAAACAACAACTGAGGGTCCCTGAGGTAGCAAAAGCCGTCCAGGTAATGATCAATGGGAAATTTGCTCCACTGACCGACCTATCTTGGTGGTGATGATGATACAAATACAGACATGATGATCACCACCTTCAACACAGCAGTGACCAAGGCTGTAAGTGAGACCCTTGGAAAACACTGTCCAGTAAAAAATTTTAAAAAGCCTCGGTCCAACAAAAAAAGCAACAACAACAAAAACAAAAACAAAACCTTGGCCATTGCTGACATTCTCAACCTGTGTGAAAAAGGGCAGAAGTGAGGCTGAAGGAGCCAAACAATATAAAGAAGTCCACAACAAGTTAAAACATGTATGAAAATGGCAAATGATAACTGGACTGAAAGTGCTATGAATATGAAACCAATCTGAGCAGAAACAGCAAGAAGGCCAAATAGCTCACGTGCACAAAAGAAGGGCAGTCCTCAATCATTCAAGGCAAGTCAGGAATATGCCTTACAAAAGAACAGGACATCCTAAAGTGATGGACAGAGTACTGTTCAGAGCTGCACCATCAGACAGTCACTGAAGACTCAGCAGTGCTGAAAGTACCTTGCTCCACCAACAAGGATGACTGCCCCATTCTCTCTGAAGAAGTGGAAATCACTGCAGAAAGGGAAATAAGCAAAGGTCGACAACATCCCTTTTGAAGCAATCCAAGCAGGAGGCAGAAATATGATCATTGCCCTCACAACAGTCTGCAACAAAAATCTGGCAGTCCAGGAAATGGCCAATGTCATGAACATAGTCCCTGGTCATCACCCCATTCAAGAAAGACAATCTTCAACTGAGCCAGAACTATCGCATGATTAGCCTTATCTGCCGACCAGCAAAATTACATTGAAGAACTGACTGAACAGTCTGAAGCTGCAAGAAAAAATATCATTGCTGAAGAACAAGAATAAACAGGTTTCACAGCAGGAAGAAGCACCACTGAACAGATCTTAATAGTATGCAGCGCACAGGCAGTGCCCACGCTGCTATTCCCTTGTTACATATGAATGCGCACAGCACTGAACCCTTCATGATGTGCATATTCTTTTTTTTTTTAATTAATTTTTACAGTATCTAAACAACAACTGAGAGTGTCGTGTTAGAAATCACTGGAAAGAGAACACTTTATCAATGGCTATTAATGTATGGTCATAGCATCATCATCATCATCAAGTGCCTTGCCGCATGGCGTTGGCGATCATGGCCTTCCATCTGTTTCTATCCTTTGCTGCCTCAAGCACATCTTCCATCCTCTTTGTCCCCAGCCACTCTGCAAGTCCGTCTAGTATCTTCTCCCTGGGTCTACCCGGTGCTCTCTTTCCCTCTAGCTTTCCCGTTGTGACCAGGTGCTCCAATTCCCCTTTCCTCATAAAATGGCCTATAAATGTTGCCTGTCTTTTCCTAATCTTCCTTATGAGTGATCTACTTGTGTCTGCCTCCATCATGACTGTCTCGTTTGTTTTCTTTGCTGTCCATGGAACTCTCAACATTCTTCCCAGAAACCACATCTCAGCTGCCTCAATCAATGGTCATAGTGTCTCTAAGAAAACATGACTGACAGGTTACAAATATCAAATCAGGAAATAATAGGGAAAAGCATTCCATTCTGATCTTGAAATCATCCAGGGATTGGCATATAATCCATTTACGTTATAAAGAGAACACAAAACATGTCCCACCTGTTTGTTCAGTATCTTCTGAATGATCAACATACTCTACAATGACTAATATTTTGCTGGGTGGGAAACCCAGCATGACTTTTTTGTTTAATAAATGCTGGGGTCACTGAGTACAGTGGCACACCATTCAAACTTGCACCTATAACAGGCTAAGACATCTCCAAAGCTAACTGTTATGGTTATCACCCAACAATCATACACTGTAAACTGTAAAATACCTGCCAGCAAAGGCAGATGCATCTACAGGGAAAGGAAAACCCATCTGCCTGTGGTGGCATGTAAGTCTGGAAAAGATTAACCTCTGAGTACTGTGTGAAAAGTACCTTTAACATCAGCAGAACCTCTATCATGCCTTCACAGACAAAGGCATTTAAAAGGGTTTGGTATGCAGCCTTATAGGCCACCATAAAAAAATATAACGTCAATGCCAACCTTATCAGAGTCACAGAACACCTCTATGATATGGCCACAAGTGCAGTTTTCACCAATGGTTGCTGACAATGGTTGTTGTCAATAAGTCTCTGCACCTTAACCTCTTTCCTGCTTACGCCGTGTCTACTACCGGGCCGTTTTGACATGTCCGTACGCCCGTAACCGTGTCTGCCACGGGTGATTTTCGTCATCAAAATTTTTTGGAGAAAAATGGGATATAACACTAGAAACTTTTGAATATAAGTCTAATTAGCACCGGAAAATATGGAACCCGATAATTTGATGCAAGATGGTGATTTGATGCAACTGCCTATTCTGTCTCTTCCTCCACTGTGCTACACCCAAGAACTTATTGACTATTGCACAGAAAAACATTGACAGAGAGTACCTTGTAAGCGCCCATTACCATGTAAGCGCCCACCCCCTACTTCTGGACTAAAATTGTGTAAAGGGTGATGTACCAAGTAAACGCCCACCCCCCTATTTCAGAGAAGAAGAAAACGAAACTATAAATCTCAACAGTAGTGCCAGTGGAAACCGAAAGTTGCGTTTTCTTGGAAAAACGACATCCTGCATCATTTCTAAATTGGCTTCATTTGTAAATTTCATCATTTCAAGACAGTTCAAGACAGTTGGGACTTCGTTGCTGAGTCAGTGCTCCAGGTGCCATTAGTGAAAATGCCTCAACTACAATCATACACAGTTGATTTTAAGCTTGATGCAATACGTTTTCTTGATGAACACCAGGGGAATGTGACGCTGACCGCTAAGGAGTTTGGGGTAGACAGAAAACGAATACGAGAATGGAGAGAGCAACGAAACATGCTGCAGCAAAACATGACTGGAGAGAAGAAAAAGAAAAGAAAGCTCCATCAAGGCAGGGAAGTGCGGTCGATTGAAATTGATCAAGCTGTTCTTTTGTTTCTGGATGAAGAACGAGCTGAGGGCAGAGTTGTTAGGAACAAGGATCTGCGCCAAAAAGCCAACGAGATTGCTGGTGGCCTTGGCCTTCAAGACTTTTCAGCTTCCCAAATGTGGCTAAAGCGCTGGAAACAGCGGCGCTCTGTTTGCACCCGCAGGTCTACCCACACAAGACAAAAAGTCCCAGATGATTTCGAAGAGCATTTGTTCAACTTTTGAGTGTCAATTCTGAGACTGAGAAATCAACGTGATTACCCACTACGTTTCATTCAGAATATGGACCAAACGATGGTTTGTTTTGATATGGTCCCCAGTCGTACAAATGAGCGAAAAGGGGTGAAGCAAGTGAGAATCAAGACTACAAACGCCCAAAAACGGGGATTTACTGTGGCTCTGTATGCATCTGCTGATGGTGTAAAATACCCAGCCACAATTGTCTTGAAGGAGAGAAATGAGCAGATCCCACAGCGTGCTTTTCGCAACCTTCAAATTCCTGCGAATGTTCGTATCCAAGCAACAAGAAACGGATGGATGACAAGGGAGTCCCTTCAGATGTGGGTGGAGCAAGTGGTCGGTGAAATGGACCACAGGCGGCTGCTAGTCCTTGACAGCTACAGGGCGCACCAGACTCCTCAGATCCGCCAGGCATTGAACGAAAGACATGTTGACGTCGTGTTTGTGCCCCCAGGCTGCACTGGGCTTGCCCAGCCAGTCGACATTGGCATCGCCAAGCCCTTCAAGGATCGTGTTCGTGATCAGTGGGTGCAGTGGATGCGACAGCCCCGCCCTTTGACGGCAGCTGGCAACCTGACCCAGCCCACTAGGCAAGACGTGATCACCTGGGTCAGCCAGGCCTGGGAAGGAGTTCCAGAGGAGACCATCCGCACCTGCTTCCTTCGATGCGCCATCTCAAACGCCATGGACGGCTCCGAGGACGATCAGGCACTCGAGTGGTTCCCAAATGAGATGGATGGCATTCTGCCACAGGAAGCTGCTGCAGAGGAGCAAGATGAATATGATGAAAGTTCCAATGAAGACGAGGAAGAAGCAGACGGATTTGGATTTTTTGAATAAGCGGCACAACATGTGACTATGATTTTCAGTGGCAATGTGACCTGTTTTACTTTGAGAAAGAATTTTTTCGTTTTAAAATTGGAATAAATAGGATTTTTGTTTGAATTCAAGTCTTTTGGTGTTAACTTGTACCTTCAATGGTTGAATTATACTTTGGACAAAGAAGTTCCAATGATGACATGTGATTATGATTTTCAGTGGCAATGTGACCTGTTTTACTTTGAGAAAGATAGACAGGATGTGTATGCTTGAAAATTACCAGCTTTCTTTTGCCTTTCGTTTTAAAATTGGAATAAATAGGATTTTTGTTTGAATTCAAGTCTTTTGGTGTTAACTTGTACCTTCAATGGTTGAATTATACTTTGGACAAAGGGTAGGATACCTAGTAAGCGCCCACCGCCTACTTTTCTAAGAAATTTGTGCTTAAGGGGGGGTGGGCGCTTACAAGGTACTTTACAGTAATAGCAAGAAAACTTTTTCACTTGATGTTCATTATATACATGAAACAAATTTTGTTGTTTTGAGTGGTTTTATGTGTTACTGTGTGTGTATGTATGTATGTTCTGAAAGCATTTTCTTTTTTTTAGAAAAAGGCTCATTATATCCGCTCTAATCGTACTATTTTCTAATCAAATCATATAACTATGACATCAAACCATAGCCAAGGGTATAAATAAAAAACATGCCAAAAACTGAAAAGATGTCTTACAAAATGAATGAGCAGTGAACAAATTAGTGAACATACCAAAAACAAGCAAGATTTTGTCCTGGGCGACAGCAATGCAAAAGGCCACAAACACTGTAGCAGGGAAGGGATTAAACATTTACTGGCTAAATGACATCCTGAAGCCAACCAGGCCAGATATGAAGGACAGCTGCATCTCTGTAGGGCCGGTCAGCCGCCACCACTTCAGCAAGCACACTACCTTGTACGAAACTCCACAGACTGAGAGAGAACACAGCTCATCCACAACAGCATGACTTTCACAGTTTCAATGATACAGCCATGTATGTCAGCACTGAAGGTGTAATGCTGAACTGCCCATCGCCAAGTCCAGAAAGATTTGAAACATCACCATATTCGCTCTTATAGCCTTAATTGCTGAATAATCTCAAAAGTAAAGAAATAAAATGTGATCATTATTACTACCTGTATCAGTGACCCTATCCACAGAGTGAAATGGCACTACCTTAACAGTAAAAGGAAATTTTCCTTCTAAAATTACATTTAATCTAACATACTTACTGTGGCTCACTGATGCAATAAGCGGCAGCGATTTGCCATTCCTGCCTCATAAACATGTGCTCTTCCTCTTTTCGAGGAAACCCAAGATCCTGACTGTGAATGGAAGGAACCAGGAAGGGGGGAGGACGGGAGGGACTCTGCGTGAGCCACGGTAAGTATGTTAGATTAAACGTAATTTTAGAAGGAAAATTTCCTTGTAATTACACATACTGTACCGTGGCTCACTGATGCAGAATAGCACTACCCGGAAGAAGGGCTTACCTGGTTAACGCCTGGAGGAATGAGACGAGTCAGGGCATGCGGTAGAGATGGGGTGTTGAGCCACCACAGCGGAAGCGATACCCCTGGATCCATCGTCGCGCAGACGAGAGACGTCGCGCAGGTAGGATGGAATGAACGTGCCCAGAGAACACCAATGCACAGCGTCCAGGACTCTAGAGGCTGGCACTGAGTGAACGCCAGCGACAAGGCCCATGTTCTAATCTCATGGGGCCTCAGGGAGAAGACAGCCAAATCTGAGCCCGGCCTTGCATACGCATCCTTGATGACTGTCCACAGCCATCGAGAGATGGATGCGCGGCTAATGGCCTCATAACTTTTGTTGTAAGAGAGAAACAGGTGATGCTGCTTCTGGCGAGAAGATTTCGTCATCCAGAGCAAGGATAGACGTCAGGGGATGAATGGAGATAGACGGAGAAGGAGAACCTGGCGACTGGTTCTTGGCCATGAAGTCCGGGAGTAGGCGGAGAGACATTGAGCCCTCAGGTTCGAAAGCGACATCTCCAGGGAGTCCGCTAAGAGCGTGCACTTCGCTACAGTGCCTCCCCAACGCTAGAGGGAGTAGAAAGGCTGTCCGGAATGAGAGGAACTCGAGAGAACACTCCCTGATGGGCTCGTAAGGGGGAAGTCCCAGGGAGGAGAGGACGAGAAGGAGATCCCCAGGCAGGTGCGGCGGGGGGTCAGGCTTCCCGAAGGGAAGCCCCTTGGACAATGTCCCTCAGAAGAGGGTCGTCCACAAGGGAAGGACCACCCAACTGGCTGATGGTGGCACAGATGGCTGCCCTGCGTCCCTTCACTGAGGAGGAAAAGGGTTTTTCTCTGACGAAGAAAGCCACGGTAGTTGGCCAACTGCAAGCGAGAGGGTGAGTGGAAAGTTGAGGAGCACCCAGAAGGCCAACCGTGCCAGTGGGCACTATACATTCCCTGAGTGTCCGGTCTGTGCGCTTGCTCCCACAGGGCCGAACACTGCCAGGGACAAGCCTAATGAAGACATTGAGTCCTGCACAGAAGCCAAGCAGGAAGGTTTAGAGCCTCTGGATTGCTGTGCAGAATGCCTGACCTTGGTTGAAGCAAGGACCGGCCTGTCACAGTGCGTTTTATTGGAGGCACATGGAACAGGTGCAGCAGTTCCGGAAACCATGTATGGGCAGGCCATCAAGGTGCCACGAGAACCGTCGTGGCTGAGTCTGCCCTCGCCTTCCGCAGAACTTTCCCAGTTAGGGGAACGGAGGGAAGGCATAGCTCGACAGGACTGACCATGGGATGGGCGGAGCATCCACAGGCCAAGCCGAAGGATCCGGGACTGGAAAAACATACAGATGGAGGCGGCAGTGGAACCTGGTGGCAAACAGGTCCACTTGTGGTTTGAACCACGCTGCCCACACTGGCTCCAGCACTGCATGGACCAGTGCCCGTTCTGAGGGAAAAATCCTGTGGGAGGTGCTGAGGGAGGCCGCAAGTATGTTCATCCTTCCTGGGACATGCATCGCTGAGATCCGAAAGGACTGTTCTTCACACCAGAGGGGAAGCTGTTCCGCTCTCCAAGACAAGGAGTGGGAGTGGGCGCCCCTTTGCTTGTTGACATAACAAGCCATGGTAGTGTTGTCCGTGTTGATGCGAACATGTCTTCCCTTCAGAAAGGGGAGAGAGTCTGTGGGGGCTTGAAAAACTGCCTCCAGTTCCAGCATGTTGATGTGACAGGAAAGGAGATCTTGTGACCATTGACCTGCCGCTGTCAGCGGGCCCACGTGGGCACCCCGCCCAGAGTAGGACGCATCCGTGAAGAAGTCCTGCTGAGGAGGGGGGTATGTGACAGGGACCCCCTGGGCTAGCCAAGACCAGGAATGCCATTTGGTCACAGATGATTGGACCCAAGCGACCCTGGGGAAGAGCCCTGAACTGGAAGAATCGGTTCCTCCAAACGAATTGGACGTACGTCCTGTCGCTTGGGTGAATAAGGAGATGGGAATACGCATCTCTGAGATCAATGGACATCCCCCAGTCGTCCGGGTGCAAGGCATCACAGATGGGCCTAGGGGTTTCCATGTGAAAGTGTCTATGTGTCGGGACAGACTGCCCACAGGATCGCCTGTGGGGGGTGCTTGCCCTTTGGGGCTGAAGGAGGCGCAAAACGTCTCCTGTGAAGGCCCCTGGGAAGGGGGGGAGCCGCCGGAGCAGGGTGCTTCGCCACGGGGCGAGCGGGACCAGAGCGAAGGGCAAGGTCCCTCCTGATTTCGGCCCGACTCTTGATAGTGGCCTGCACATGGGTCTCAAAGAGGGAACCAGACCTAAGTGGCACAGCTCTCGAGGAAGCTCTGGTGGATGAAGAGCGGGTGACTGAAGATGGTAAAGAGTACAGCATTTCTCCTTGCCAGGACTGAATTGAGGTGCAGTCTGGCGAAGGGCATCGGCTGAGTACTTGAGGCCTTTCCGCTATGGATTGTATGGAAGCAACCATTGCGGGAGAGACAGGTGACTGACGGAGAGAAACGGGCTCGTAGACTGGATCCTGAAGAGTGGACACCAGACCACCCAAGAAGGAATCCACCACTGGGTCCACTTCCAGACCTCTCCTGGCAGTCTCCTCCCAGTCTGCCAGGCAGCGCTGCGAGAGGGAGATATGCCGCTGCTAGGCCCGAGACCTCTCTTGCACTAAGAGGAGGTCCTCCTGTGTGAGGGAGAGCGGCGACTCTGGAACGGGCTCATGGGCCGTAAGGACCGTTCTGTGGAAAGGAGGTTCCTCTGGCCTCAGGAATTTCCCGTAAGCCAGAGCTCCAGGGAAGTCAGGCACGGAGCCTGGAAGGATGTCCTGTGCCTGCGTGCCCCTCACCTTGCTTTGGGCCCTCCTCAGAGTCAGCCATCAAGCCCAACTCTTTTAGGAAAGGGGAGGCTGGGGCTGAGAGAGGAAGGGCACCAAGGTGAGCTCTGCCACGGCAGGGCAGGGAGCCTTGGCCTCTTGTGCAGTGGACATGGCTCCAGGCAGGTGTGAGGCGAGCCACTGCACTGCTTTGGAAAAGGAAAAGAAGCAGTGTGTCCCCCGGCTCGCCTACAGAGGGGGCGATGGACCTTGGAGTGCCCGAACATGGGCAAACTCCAAACGGACCGGGGTCAGAAGCCCCGAGGAGCACCCCTGGGGAGGAATCCGACCACAACTCTTTTCTAAAAGCCCCTTTATCATGAGGGCAAAAAGGGTATGGGTGAAACAGGAAGGCGAAACAGCGAAAAGACAAAATGCGATTCCTCTTTTCTGTGACCTTTGCATCTTTATTCTTCAAGTATAACGATACAACTGCTGCATGTAGCTTAAACCTCTCTTTGTTTCTCTCTGCATACATTGCCAAGTCATTTTCATCTTAGTTGGCTCCTGACATCCCTACAATGGTATAAGGGAAGCAACTCCATCCTTTCGCACACTCTAAATTCTTAATCGGAAGGTAAGGATTCTTTCCCTTGTTACGAACAACCGCGCCTTCATATATATATATATATATACACACACACACATATGTGACCTCCTGCCACGAAATCAGTCTTAACTAGCATTTTGGGCATTTTGAGATATACATATCACTGGAAAGTGTACATTCTGCTGATTATTTTGGTACTTGAATAAAGCTTGTACTCAAAAAAATGTAGAAGTTATGTATGTTTAAAGTCACTAAGTTGTATGACGGCCATTTTGAGAAAACGGCCTCTAAAGTTTTTGTGTGCTCTCCCACATATTTTCCTTAAATTTCTTTATTTGGTGGCTTTGACCCAGTTTGTTTTTAATTTTCGCTGTCATTATCTGAAAGGTGCACCAAAGAGCTTTCCATCAGTATAATACATGTGCAGGTACTGTACAGGTTACGGTTCATAATAAGAGACAAAAACAGATACTTTTCATAGGAAATTGTGTTCTTTTTCTGCTGCTATCAGTGCATTAAAATACCATTTTAAATTGATTAATAACATTTTTTCAAGAAAAATATTTCTGTGGGGGATAGATTATAGACTACAGAAATCAATTTTGAGAATAAGTCAAAACACCCCAGATAGACCCTCAATCACCTTTTCAGCTCCTAGTGCTGTTCGACTGACTGCGAGTTAAAACTGATTTCGTGGTGGGAGGTCACACACACATATATATATATGCATGGGGGTGGGAGGTTGTTTTTTGTTTGTTTGGTTTGTTTGTTTGTTGTTTTTTCTTTTTTTCCTTTTATTTTTCAATAGCTCTATCAGTTTTCAGAAAAAATCATCAGAGAAAAAAAAGATACAGTGTAAATAAATCAAATAACATGTGGCATTTCATTGAATTTTTATGTTAACCATGGCCACAGAAGTCACTGAGTCAACATTCACTACGCATTGTATTTTCAACTGTAGTAAATTTGTTTCTATGTCACCATCACTCTGTATCAGTTATTATGTATCTGTAGTGATATGAGCTGTTTGAAAGCAATAATGATAATAATACTACAATTATTAATCACAACAATAAAAAAAAAAAAGGTAACAACAACGATAATATCATGTCTACTCAACTACTTACGCTGTCATGATCTTCCAATGGTCCAGATCTCCCACTCCATTTGTGGGGAAATTCAGGAGTAGAGATCCCCCACCCCCACCCCCCTTTCTAAACTGCCAAGCATTTATGTTTCTGTCAGATCCTCCACAGTCTCACAGAAGTTGAAGTGCATTCATTTGTGCTGGTTTTCTTCATTCTTTCACGCTGATTTCCCGTGCTGTCAATCTCCTTTAAAACAAACAAACATACATCCAGCTGTACTGCTTACAGAACAATGCTAACCTAATCTCCACAGAGGTTAAAAGCAAATGTACATGAGCTGATGAGTCAATAACACAAACTACAACACTGGTGGAAAAAACAAAGAAGGAAAGGAAGAAAAAAACAGAAATTTTAAAAGAACGAAACACAAACAGGAATGAAGGACAGCATAGTAACTGGAATCTGTCCATGAGGGGTTCACTGCACCCTGACAGTTCCGGATATTCCATACAAATCTGCCAGCAATCATGTGACAAGACTCCTTCAGCTAAAACACTATGTACTGGTGAGGATTTAAATAGGTGGGGGGCTCAAAACTTTTAAAACACAAAGCTGATACCATCACAGTGACTCAGACATCATTATTAAGACAGGCAGCAAACAATCCAACATCAACAAAAAACAAAACAAAAAATAATGGAACAAAACAATGAAAGGATTTTTGCACTTGCCAGGCATGGTTAAGTAAGTATAAAAGCAAGACTGACAAAAACGACTACCACATGCAGCAACCTTCATTCACAAGTCTTACAATTCACAATACATGTTAGATCAAAGCTTTTCTAGCTGCAGAGCATCAACAAAATTCTTGTCAAAGTAGCACAGACATGTATCCCCTTTCTCAGACCCTTCATCAACAGACACACAGATAATCAGCAGTTTCAACCAAAACTGGCACTGCAATTTGTTCAAAAGGGATTTTTGGCACTGTGGAAGTTCCACAGGCTTCATCCAAACTTAACATATGGGATAGTGTCACAACTGGAACTAACCTTCATTCTTGAGCATAAGAGTCTGGTTTAACTGCTGAGGATCCATGTGGATCACCAGCTCCTGTATGTGTAATGGTGACTCTCCAACACCTGGACCTTCTCCATCACCACTTGCAAGACTCACTCCTCCAGCTACAGGGAAAAAAGGCACACATTAATACTGTTCTTGTTTGTTTAATCTCACTTTCAAACTTTCAAATGTAACTTGTAAATGTGCTGGTTCTATATCTATCAACTGTGCTAAAACTGACATGACCAATAAAGAAAACAAACCAAAACCAAAAAAACCCAAAAACAAACAATAAGAAAAAGAGAAAACAGACAGGATGATCTCTTGATATCTGATGCATGTGCTCAATCTCCACGAGCCACGCTGATGCAGGTTTCTGTTGTTTGTTAGACATCTGTTATCAACCAATATCTTTGTTTCAGTATCATCTATATCATCAACCGGTACACTCTGTTTCAGTATCATCTATATCATCAACCAGTAGGCCTTCTTTAAGTACCATTTATTTCATCAACCAAGAAACTTTAAGTATGCCTTGTTTAACTTGCAGTGTGTGTGTGTGTGTGTTGTGTGTGTGTGTGTGTGTGTGTGTGTGTGTGTGTGTGTGTTTATAGACAGACAGACAGGCAGGCAGACATATAGACAGACAGATAGATAGATAGATAGGTAGATACATAGATACACAGATCGATAGACAGATAAACAGATACATAAATAGATAGATAGATACGCGCATACACATAATACACACACAAGCACACACACACGTACAAGCGAACACACACACACGCACACACAATCACCACAACTCAGAAAAACGGACAGTAGACAAAGCAAGGCCTACATACACAACGCTCACCTCCTCCCTGAAGCTGAGCCAAGATGGACTGCAAGACGCTGGGCGGTAAGGACACCACGTGACCACCCTGAATCACCGCTTGCACGGGGTTCTCCTGTACAGACATCACTGGAGGAGGAGGGGGTGGTGGTGGAGGAGGTGGAGGCGGAGGAGGCTGGTCCTGGACTTGGAGAATGATTTGACGCTGCTGAGGCATGCTGGAGCTCATACCCGGATTGAGATTGACAGGCTGTGTGGGGAAGGACGACTGAGGCAGAATGATCTGGATCTGCGTGGGATGAGCTGTGTGGCTGGGTGGTGGTGGTGGCGGAGGTGGTGGTGGTGGTTGTGGTTGCTGCAGATTGACTGGGGCAATGATGTTGATGGGGATGGTGTGGGTTTGTTGTTGTGTTGGCTGTTGTTGTTGCTGTTGTTGCTGTTGTTGCTGCTGTTGCTGCTGTTGCTGATGGTGGTGCTGGATAGGTTCCTGGTGAATGACCTGCATGACAACACCATAGTTTGCATCAAGACAGGTAAGAACAAAAATCTGAAGCTGCCCCATAAACTTGAGGTCACAGGGAGCAAGGGAGTAGAGACTTCAACTTTTCTCAAGAGCAGCATTACGAGAGTGGGCCCATCTCTTCTCCATCATCGCTTTATCTTCCCTGACTGTGAACAGAATTAGATCAGCTAGATATTTCCAGCTGAATGGACAGGAAGACACATGCACACAGTTTTTTCTTAAGCCAGACTCAAACCCATGCAGTCAGACTGCAAAACCTCTATCAATAAGTCATCAGCACACGCGAAACCTCTATCAAAGTCAGCACCGCGAAACCTCTATCAAAGTCAGCACTGCAAAACCTCTATCAAGTCAGCACCGCGAAACCTCTATCAAAGTCAGCACTGCGAAACCTCTATCAAAGTCAGCACCGCGAAACCTCTATCAAAGTCAGCACTGCGAAACCTCTATCAAAGTCACACCGCGAAACCTCTATCAAAGTCAGCACGCGAAACCTCTATCAAAGTCAGCACCGCGAAACCTCTATCAAAGTCAGCACCGCGAAACCTCTATCAAAGTCAGCACCGCGAAACCTCTATCAAAGTCAGCACCGCGAAACCTCTATCAAGTCAGCACGGAAACCTCTATCAAGTCAGCACGCGAAACCTCTATCAGGTCAGCACTGTGAAACCTCTATCAAAGTCAGCACCGCGAAACCTCTATCAAGTCAGCATTGCAAAACCTCTATCAAAGTCAGCACCCGAAACCTCTATCAAGTCAGTACCCGCAAACCTCTATCAAGTCAGCACTGCGAAACCTCTATCAAAGTCAGCACTGCGAAACCTCTATCTATCAAGTCAGCATGCGAACCTCTATCTATCAAGTCAGCACCACAAACCTCTATCAAGTCGGCACTGCCAAGCAGAGTACGTATCTCTTCGTGCCTCACTGTTGACTGTATCTTCCATTTCATGTGGTTCCTTTGTATCAGCACTATTACTCTCATAAAGCATCTTCTTCAGCTCCATGAAACATCAGGGAAGTCAGCTGATCTGTTGATTTTGATCTATCTGGTGAATTTGTTTCTTTATTGTCTTTAGTGTATGCTTTACAAAGGCCAGTTGGCAGAAACAAATGTTTTGTAGTTTCTGCCTTGTTTTGTTAATGAAATGTATGTTCTAATGCAATTTTCATGTGCATCGAGACCACTTTTCACTCTTTATACCTCCCCCCTGTCCACCATCATCAACTCCCACTCTATAAAACACCACTTCTATGCTGATGACACCCAACTTCAAGATAGTGACTCACCTGATAATATACAGCGCCTGTTGACTCGCACCACTGAGTGTTACTCGGACATTAAGAACTGGATGACACACAATAGACTTCAGCTTAATGACGACAAGACAGAAGCTATCCTCATTGGCACCCGTCAGAAACTTTCCCAGCTGCCTCCTCTTTCTCTCCCATTATGTAACACATCAGTCCCAATTTCTGATTCAGCTAAAAAACCTTGGTGTCTGCATTGACTCTACCCTGTCCATGAACAACTTTGTTTCTCAAACTGCCAGATCTTGCTACTATCATCTCCATCGTATAAGCCTGATCAGGAAGTATCTCTCTGTCGAAACAACTGCAAAACTCGTTCTCTCCTTCATAATGTCTCGCATTGACTATTGCAATTCACTCCTGTCTGGTCTTCCTGCCTCCACCATTCACATCCTACAGCGCATTCAAAACAATGCTGTACGCCTTGTACTCAAAAAGAAAAAAGCTGACCACATATCTCCTCTCCTGGCACAACTTCACTGGCTCCCTGTATCAAAGCGCATACAGTACAAACTAGACACCATGTGCTACAAAAGCCTCAATAACGCAGCCCCCGATTACCTGTCAAGCCTACTTGAGATCTATCTTCCCTCACGTACCCTCCGCTCTGCCTCCGATCCTCTGACTTTTCGCTTTCCACGCACTAAGCTCAATACCTATGGTCCACGAGCCTTCTCTGTTTCTGGTCCACTCTCCTGGAACAAACTTCCTCTCTCAGTCCATCAGCAACCTACTTTTGCCTCCTTCAAGTCCGCTCTCAAAACTCACCTTTTCTCCTCTGCATAAAATCCTAACCTCACTCAACCCCCCTCTGCAGCCTGTCTCCGCTCGGAGGGGAATCACTTTGTTTTAATATATAATTGTATATGATGTGCTCTCTGTGGTTTTCCATTGGTTTTATTCTTGCTTTTATTCTTTTCTCCCCATTTGTGGCCATGCATATGTGTGTGTGTGTGTGGTGTGTGTGTGTGTGTGTGTGTGTGTGTGTGTGTGTGTGTGTGTGTGTGTGTGTGTGTGTGTGTGTGTGTGTGTGTGTGTGTGTGTGTGTGCGTGCGTGTGTGTGCGTGCGTGTGTGTGCGTGCGTGCATGTGTGCGTGTGTCTTTTCGGCGCTTGGATTTGATTTTGTCGAGATTTGCGCTGTATAAATATTGTAATTATTATGTATGCATGTGCGTACGTATGTATGTATGTATGTATGTATGTATACGCTTAGATTTATGTATGTATGTATGTATGCATGTATACGCTCAGCTTAGATTTATGTATGTAAGTATGTAAGCATGTATGTATGCATGTATACGCTCATATGTATGTAGGTATGTATGCATGTATACGCTCAGCGCTTAGATTTGATTTTATCAAGATTTTGCACTATATAAAATAAATATATTATTATTATTATTATTACTTTTATATAAACTTTTTGAGTATTTGGTGAACATAATTATCATAGTACTTGAATCAGACATATTTCATGATATATGTGACCCTCATGGATAGGTTTGTTCCCTCCTGATAAATTGTTGGTGTCCTCTCTTTATACAAAATTTAGTAACAATCCTTCATTATGTAAAGCACATTCTTTATACTTAATTTAATAATGATCCTTTACTATGTAAAGCGCAATACAAGCATGCTTTCAACATAGACAATCCATGCTACATATATAAGAAATAACATCATTATCAAACCTCTTTGTGGATGTCAGTGACTCTTTCAGTATAAATAGTATTCCCACCTTCTGGAAATTCTGTGCTAAAAATTTCCTCTTTTTTGTCACTCTCTTTGTTTCTGCTTTGCTCTTCCGTTTTCTGTCATTTCTTCCTATCATTTTTCTGCCTTGCTGGTCCATTCACCTGTATGTGTTCAATAAAGTCTTACAAAGGTAACTTGGGCCAGTTTTTATACATGTTTTAGTATCCTCAGTTATGTTTACATTTCTATTCAGGTGTGTTTTTTAAATCCCCTGTGTGATAAATTGGACAGAGTGGTCAATGCCGGGGGCATCTCCGTTGATACTGTGCACGAATGCATTGATATGTGTACTTAATTTTCTTTTGCTTTCTTTTTTTTACCTGTTTACCTGTCGAAGTATTGTGCATGTTTTGATAGGGTTACAGCCCTGATATGGCTCTACACAGTCAGCTGTGTTTTAAACAAAAATAACAATAATAATAACAATATCATTATCATTAATCATTGGTCTGGAAAAATCTTGAGAGCTGACAAAACACTTACCAGAAGAAAATAACGTAGATTAAGTTGGTTCATTTTTATTCCTTATTTAAAGTACATCTTAACCAGAATTGTAACTAACTGGCAGGATAATTAAACTTTCCTGTAAAAACAATCCCCTGTCCCATAAAACGTAACCGTAACAAAAGGTGCAGATATCACTTCATGCAGGGGTGAAGTTCCACAGTTCCACAGAAAGTTCAGCTGTGACACACAAACAGCAACCCACCTGCACATTAATGGGTAGGTCTGTCTGCTGCAGCTGAATGGTTGGCTGTTGCTCATGTACCACATACTGCTGTTGCTGCTGTTGCTGTTGCTGTGGAGGCTGCTGCACGATCACCTGCTGCACTTGCTGCGGCTGCTGCTGTTGTTGTGTACCAGCTGGAGACAGCAGTGGCTGGATCTGGTACTGTAGCTGAGGGTGCTGGCTGAGGTTAAGAGTGTGAGGTTTGCTGGTGTTGGGGGCCCCTGTCAGGTGGACTGTCGTCACTCCTGTTTTAATACAGACACCATGGTACCAATAATCAGCTCTATATCCCACTGAATATAAGCTCAATACCTTGTGTCACAGTTCTATTCATCAGTCTGCTCCATCACACCTTTATGACAACATCAATATTTGTACACCAACTCGCACCTTACATTCAGCTTTAGATACTCTTTCCCTTCAAGTTCCTAAATTTAAATAATAACAGTAATAAATCATAACACGTAAATCTTGATGTATAAATCAAATCAAAGCACGCATTCTCATCATTCACTCAACCACTCACTCACGACCAAAAAAAAAACCCCAACCCTTAAGGGTATAAAAGCACATGTATACTGGGAGGGGAGAACAAAAGGAGGGTGGAATGATAGAATGGGTACCTAAAATGGGAAATCTATGTTGGACAAAAAAGTTTATCGTCAAGTCAGACTCTCAAAGGAAGAAAGAGCATATGACCATTGAAGAGACAGAGGAACCTCATTCCAATTGCACTGGCCTGAGACAGAAAATGACCAGAGACCGAATGAATCAATGAATTTTTAAACAAGTAATGACAGAAACAGAATGGAGTGGTCGAGCACGGGTGTATATTCTGAGGTGGTCGCAAAGATAAGTAGGTGCAATATCATTAATACACTTGTAGCAGAACCTATTGACTTTGTATATTCTTTGAGCAACAGGCAACCGATGGAGGAACTAAAGCAAAAAGGTGGACAGCATGCCTCCTTACAAGAAGTGAATTATCAATGTGTAATCAATTAGACTATATATTCCAATTTTTATTTTTTAACTCACTCAGGACGGAGAGTTTTTCCCCTTGATTTTTCCCACAGACGGCCCATTTTGAAGGGTTAGGAAAAAAATCACAAAACATACAAAACATAAAGGAACAAAATGAAACTTTCAGATCTGAATATTTACATGCAGGGTTAGTTCATGCCAAAATATTGAAGTTCTTCCTTGAATAGTTCTTCTTCATGTGCCATGTTGAAAATACCCCAAATTTTGTGGTCAGGATCACCGTACAGTCACACACTTTGATCAGCTCAATGAACACACAGTCAAAGGTGAGAAGGCCTTTGTATGCACAAAAAAACATGAATAAAGTAGACTTTCCAAAACCGTGCCTTACGTCAGGAACGCTATAGCGTTCCGTAGTACGGAGAGAGTTAAAACAAACACCAAAATAGTTTAACCTTAACCCTTACCCTGCCGGGGAATTTGGCTAATGGCCGAAAGCTATTTGCCGGGGAATTTTCACCAAAAAATGGGTGGTTGCAAAAAACATTATATACTGGATTACATTCTTAACTAAACAATGTAAAAGTATACATTTTCTGAAAGGAAAATGAATACACAATACAGAAAAAACAACAAAATAGCCTTACTTACTCTTGTTTTATAATTAAATTGCCTTCTTTGAAAAAAAAAAAGAAATATCCACTTGAAGCGATGAAAACAGTAGTCCATAGCAAACACACTCTCGGGTGGGTTTTCTGGGAAAAAAAAACATTAACTAAAGTCATATCACTTAGTGAAGTTAGTCCCATGCAGGAGCATAATGGAACAATGCATTTTTTTTCAATAAACAGGGGAAATGCACAGGAACTGTAAATACAGTAAGTATTCTACATTGTAAGTATAAATAGTCTCCGATGGTTTTCCACAGAAAAACTACCAGCACAGTTCACATTTCACTTACACCTATCCTATCCAGGAACATACTGGAAAACTGCAGTTTCCTCAATACACTGGGGAAAGCACATGAAATGAACACAATGCTCCACAGTACAAACAATGTCTGAAGGTTTTTCATGGAAAAGTCACCAATACAGCCCATGTTTCACTTAGTTCTATGCATGAACACACTAGATACTTGCTGTTTCTTCAGTGAACACAAACTACATACAAACACAATGTTTCTGTCTAAGTTGTTGATGTTGTTGACAATAATGAACATAAAAATCGAAAAAGTAGGGAAAAAAACACACAAAAGAAATTTTATATTGATATGATGTCAAATGTTACAACTGATGGGTCAGGAATGAAGGAATGTTGACCACTCAGAAATGCAGCTTTGTGTGCCAGATCTCAAAATAGAGGGAAACACACAAACCAGGTAAACTTGGACATTTATCACAAAAAAAGGTGCTGTCACTTCTTTTGCCCTGTTTAGAGCACACTTGGCAGCGCTTCTGCGAAAACCGGTTTGTGCCTCCAGTGCATGGGCAGTGTACAGGAAAATGCCTCTCAAAAAGGTGTACTGTATCATCAGACAGCAGCTCATCTGATGGTGGCACACACTGGTTTTCATACAGCAGCTCATGGACGACAGACAGCTGAAACTGTAGAAAATCCGTCTTTCTGCTGTCTGGTTGCTTTTGATGAACCAGGCAGGCATTCAGCATGCTGATATGCATCAAGTGGATGACCATTTTCTTGTACCACCGGAAGATTTTTCTGGTGGCACTGTACAGCTGAATCATCCATCTGCCTTGTCCACTGCACCCATTTTGGAATTGTAGTCCACAACGCATTTATTTTTTCTCCACTTCACGCCACCATCTGTGGACTACAGTTCCTCCTTTATCATGCATGGTGGACATCGTGTAGACAGCTTTGCTAGACATCCACTTGATGAAGAGCAGCTCACCAGATCGCCGGGCGCGCATGTTGCCTTTGGCCCTCACCTGCAGTGTGCGGATAGCTGGAGGCACATGGTTTTCATGGACAGTGCCACAGCATGCTGTCTTGTGCTTGTAGAGATACCTGAAGTAAAATCATATCATTGTATAACCATAAAATTTAAAAACTTTTTTTTGAACACACATACACGCACGCACACACACACATATCTATCTTTATATATGTGTGTATGGACTTATTATATGTGCACGTCTACAATACTGGAACAAGACCTGGGACATGAGGGTGAAAAATTAAAAGTAATAAAAAAAGCAAGCAAAACACATTTTTGAAGAGTTCAGACATACCTTTAATAAACAGGAAAAAAGTAAACAGAGTTCATTTAAAGACTTCACTAAAAATCAGCAAAATGTAGACCAAGTGACTGGCGTGATGTGCATTACATGGTTTCCATTTGGTACTGCTTTTTTAGATAAAATAACCAGGCTTCATGGAAAGGATGATGCCATCAATACAGACACCTAAGGTCATGTGTCCAGTATTAAACTTGAACAGAAGAACTTAACCATGTCCTGTATATAAACTTATGTATAGGTGGAGACCGTAACCCACGCAACATTGCGGCTTGACAATTTTTCACTGACAATGGTAGAGCTGTAATATGGAGGTATCTTGATTTATCTTAGACAACATATTAAAAGCTTTCTTTCTATGACAATGATGAGCATTTGGGCATAGCCATATTTATGTAACTGGGAAATGTTGCGTGCATTACATGGAATCCAAATGGGAAACCATTCTTGTATTCCATCGAGCAACATCAGAATAAATCACTGTTTTTACATTTAGGTATTCTAGATGCATTAGATTGTTTTCAACATTGTTAAGTTTTGTTTGCAGGACTTTACAATATGCTGTATGCAATGACTTTGCTGGATTTTGAGCAATTTATTCCAATTGACTGGATTTTATAATTTCTTGCATTTCAGCGAATATTGAATTTTATTTGTTAGATGTTACACAGTGAATGCACTAATTCAGCTGATTCATCCTTTCACTAATTCATTCTTTGAATTGGTCCATTCTCAGATTGCTGGAAGTCATAGGGGGGGGGGGGGGGGGGACTACTTCATCAGTTCATGCTGAGATTCCATTTTTGGTCACATTTTCACAACTTGAGCTGTAAAGTCACTGCATTGGTGTAGCTTTTAAACAGTAAAAATATAGTGCCCGCGTTGGTTAATGGTCAGTGGCTGCAGGATACTCAGGTTGTCACTGGCCACTCAAGCAATGTCATCAATATCTGGAAAGCTGAAGTGTCCACTTCTGTCTCGCACAAATTTCACCAGCGTCTCACCAGCGTCTCACCACCTTCTGACTTCAGAACCTGGAAATTGCGCGCGCGCGCACACACACACACACACACACACACACACACACACACAGAGCTCTGAATAATTGCTTTGATTATTGTATAATGTGGAAAAGGTGAACTAAAAGTTTCAACATTAAAAAGCGACATTATATTGATCAGATCTTATGCCTATGTACATTTTCAAAACCTACACCAGGTTAATTTTTTTTAACTTATTGTCTTATTGGACAAAATTATGACCATGGTACTGCATTCAAAACATACAGTCCATTGTAGAATAATGACTAGCAACAATAATACTATTAATTTCTGTAATGATAATAGTAATGATAATAACAAGACAAGGAGTGAGAGTGGTTAATCTGTAGCGCACAAACAAGAAGTATAATCCAATCCGTTGTTTTAACAAGTAATCTTTTAATAGCCACTGAAAAGTAAGGCATAAAAAGCACAATGTAGATCTGTATGCTGTGCCAGTTTCAGATAAGTCCGATCAAAAATGTGCGTAAAGAGGAAGCACAATTGTCATCTCAATAGATCTGAATCGCTTCCACTGTAAACAACGAACTTTTATTTTGGCAAGATTTTAGATAGCTAATATGGCTTTCCTTCTCCCGTATTAATCTTGAAAGAAAGAATAGATCTACTAGATCTACAGTTCAGTGGCTGGGGAAGAAGAAACAAAATACGTAAAGACTGTGACGTGCATACCTTGAAACAAAATCTGCAACAATGTTTCCTCTCTGCAGTAACTCACTCTCACAAAGTGCTGACTTTTAAAAATTCTCTGTAGATTTCAACAGCTGTATGTCTTTAACTGGACCATGCAATTGGAATACCATAATTGTTTGCTTTCTGTCCAAAGACATCAATCTGTTGCGAAATGGTAATTGATAACAAAGATTCAGCAAGCGTGCGTTGCCGTGGAATCTAAAACCAGTGGCACTTAAAACTATTCCACGAAATTTCCTTTTTGCTGAGAGCGTTCCTTTCCAAAACACAAACAGTAGGGCTCACAATATTCTTAGTAGTCACAACACACGCAGTAAAGCTTGTATAAACAAAAATGCTCCATGTAACATTTATTCATTATGTGCGCTACAAGAGAAACAACTAATAACCGCTTTCGTTTCTGCAGAAACCCACGACTATGATTCGTTGTACACGTAAGATCATGAATGCATGCCAAGTTTTGCGAAATATAAGAGACTTGCCTGTACACTGTAAACATAAAAAAGTTTCCACTTTTTCATACACAGTAGATATCGTATTGAAATGTTTGTGCGTTACTACAGAAACAATCGCAAATGCCCACATTGATTCGCATTTAGAGAGAATCAATCATTATTTACTCTTTTACTGAGTTTTATCCAGTAAATCTTATCTATTTTTAATAAACAATAAAAGCAAAATTGTATCCTTACCTCAGTTTGCTTGCCACACACACACACCAAACTGAAGATGCCGACACTTGTGGTGACGTCAAGCAGATGTGACGTTCGTTTCAAAGCGTCGGGTGGAGACGAGTCAACCAATGTCAAGCTTGTGTTTGAGCATACATGGGCCATGTGCCGCTTGTCACGTACACATTTTCTTTGTTCTCAAACGCTTTAGATTCAGAGGATGGGGCCAAGATAATTGACTTTGATGATGAGCAAGAAGGATAGGTTGTGTTCGTTACACTAGGAAGCAAAACGTGCCACGCTATAAGCACCTTCAGAGAAACTTGCATTCAGCTTCGTATTTCAACGAACTGAATCATGAGCAGGAAGAACGATCCCCAAAGATACATTTTGGAGTAATTTTGAATCTGTTGAAGCACAACTGTGTCGTGTGGGTAGAACGGAATACAAGCGTTATATGTGGAAACTAATGAAACGCACGATCGCCATATTTTTGGATGCACCAAACGCAACTTATTGCATGAAGTTTTGCAATGGCTTATTGTGGGTGGGATTAATGTTTTATTCACTAACAGGACACACACAGTTCATTTGTGTGTTGCTTGTTCTGATTAAGTTACACTGTTGTACAAGTTTCAACCCAAGCCATGTCCCACTTTCTGGCGCTTTTTTTGTCACAACCACAGACAAAATAAAAACAACAACAAATCAGGCAAACACAAATGGTGATGAACAATGCTTTATTTTGTTGAAGAAACATGTCACCAAACCAATTGAAATAAAAAAAAACTCCACCAACATATTGAAGGCAGCTATAACTGAAGCTGAAGTGAGGGCCCTATCATTCTATTGGGTGATTCCAGTATTGTAGACGTGCACATATGCTTTTATATATACATAGACATATGTATACATATTTATTTGTATATATAAATATATACTTGTATATGAACACATACACTTTTTCTCTCTCTCTCTCCCCCCCCCTCTCTCTCTCTCTCTCACACACACACACACACACACACACACCCCACACACACTCATACCACACACACACACACCATACCACACACACACACACACACACACACACACACACACACACACACACACACACACACACACACACATTAGAAATATGTGGATGAATAGGATAAAAATGGGGTGAAGGGATAAAAATGGACATGCTTACCTGTACAACTGGATGCCAGAATACCAGTTATCCATGAATAGCCGGTACCCCTTGTCGAGCAGGTCTGCCATCACGAAGACAACAATTTTTTCTGATGCCAACAAGTGCTGTGCATCAGGGGGCAGCTGCAGATTAATGTTAAAAAAAGGATCCTCTTTCCCTGTGTAAATGTGTAGTTTGTATGTAACCCTGATTCCTCACATAGGTGAAAAAGCTTGATCCCAAAGTGTGCTCTTTTCATTAGAATAAACTGCTTGAAAACAAGCTGACCCTTATATAAGAGTAGGGACTCATCTACAGCAATGAACTTGTTTGGTTTGTATACACGTTGAAATTTTGCCTCAAGATGATCAATGACAGGTCTCACTTTGTACAATCTGTCACAATGCGGGTCAGTGCGTGCAGGCTCATTCTGGTTGTCGTTGCAATGCAAAAACCGCAGAAGAAGTTGATATCTGTTTCTGGTCATCACTAATCTAAATTGTTTGTGTTAAGAAGTGCATGTTTTGATCAGTATGACTCAATTGTGGGTTTTTTAACTCTTCGGAGACGTAACAGCAGATATTCCGCTGCAGCTGGCCAAACCATTAGAGACGTGATAGCGGATATTCCGCTGCGGTTTTTAAAAATAGATGCAAGCCGGTCGCTGGTCTAGGGGAACTAACTACACATATAGGAACACTCTTTGGTATCTTCTGAAGTGTTTGTTACTTCCCTTGCATCGATTTTATCCCGATTAGTTTGTTTTTGCCTTTATCCAAACCAACCGGAGTGACCGTCCTTGCACCAAAATGGCGACATTTAGGCCTTCTTCTTCTTCTTCTTCTTCAAAGGATCATCATAATCACTTTGCTGCTTCACCTGTATGAAAAAAAGCTGTGTTTGTTCTTTTATATCTTCTGGTCATACCAAGGGCTTGTGATTACCTGGATTTCTGGATTACCTGGTCAAGAATGGGTGTTTTACTGACTTTATGTGTTGGATTACTGTCAATCAAAAACTTCTTTCCCAGAGCCAAAACCCTACCCCATTTCACCTTCTAGGAAGGTAAGTAGAATAGATGTATTGTCCTTGTATGTAGCTTCAGCTCAAAGAGCGTAAATTGAATTTTATTTTGATATAAAATATGTTCTTGTGCTGTAAAATCTGTATTTTTGAGAATTTTTTGAAACCCCCCCAAAATCGTGCGTCTCCAAGGGTTGTGGCAGATCCCGTTGATCGCGTCCACAGTGGTTGTGCAAGGCAACTATATTATGTCTTCAAAGAGTTAATGATATCCATGAGTAGTATGAGCCCCAGAAACATTTTCATTTCATTGATTGTGGTTTCTTTCCATGTTGTGAACCTTGAATATTTTTTTCATTCCCTGTGACATTGCCTGCAACTGTTGTATTGTTTGTTTTGCATATGTGTTTGTCTCAGTCACTAACTTATTCACTAGATCATCAGTGATGAATAAAGATAAAAAATCTAAACATGTATCTCAATCAGGTTGTATTTTCAGACCATGATCCCCATCAAAATCAGGTATGCTTGGCACAAAATCATGGATGAAAGTGAAAAAAATCTTTCAATCCTGAAACCTTAGATTTCCAGGTCCTCTAAATGTTCCCATTCCTGAAAACCTGCACCCATTCCTGAAGCAATGGAAACGTTGGACATTGCAATCTGTCATACATGGTTTTATAGCACTACAATATTTGCAGATGTGAAAACAAATCATGAGCAACAAATCATGTTATCAACATCTTACTTTCGGCAAAACATAATTACAGTCTCAAAATAGAATTACAGTCTGAGGTTTCTTGGTCTACACACACACACAGTTCCAGCTGCAAATGGTAAGTTGCAGGCATTGTTTTGATAATCATAGTTCACTCTAATCATTTTCAACTTTTCAACACTAGTTACCAGTAAGCATTATGTATAAAACTGTTCTGATGTCATGAAGTTCTTGAGTGTCACGGTTCTTCACACTGGGAACAACTCTCTTCATATAGAACATAAAGTAAAGGAAGTCCTGCCATACAAATCTAAACTATACCACTTTAAGTCAATCATGCAAATCTAAATTTTATTGTACTTGTAACTATGCACCAGTTTACAGTGCACTTAATCAAATAAATCTGAAATTTTCTCTTGAAGAAAGATCTAATGTCTTTCAGCTCTTCTTCAGCTTTTTCTCTTTTTGCCTGGCTTGACATTACTCCAATCCTGCCACTAGGCCTCCCAATGGCAAATGAAAAAAATCTCTGAAAATGTAAGGGGGGGGGGGGGGAGTCTTGGGGCATGCTCCCCCAGATAATTTTTTTAATGTAGATGCAAAATTTTTTCAAAAAGCTCTTTCCAAAACATCAAAAGAGGAGTCAGACAGGGTTGTGTTTTGTCACCAGATCTGTTTTCACTTTACAGCGAAAACATCATGAGAAACCTAGAAGAAGACCCTGGATTAAAGGTTGGAGGGAAAAGATAAACAACATTCGATACGCAGATGACACCATGCTAAATGCAGAAAGTGAAAGGGACCCACAAAACCTTGTGAATATACTAGAAATAGAAAGCAAAGTTAAGGGGTTGGAACTAAACAGCAGGAAGACTGAAGTCATGGTGATCAGTAAAAAACATGAAATCCCCTCATGCAAAATAACAGCAAATGGCACAACCTTGACACAGGTTGATAAATTCAAATACCTGGGAACGATCATTTCATCAGACGGCAGATGCACATCAGAAATAGCCAGCAGAATCGGCCAAGCCAAAACAGCATTCGGGAAGATGACAGGCATTCTTACCAACAAATGCCTATCAATTAACATCAGGAAGAGAGTTCTTGAATGTTATATAGAACCAATACTGTTGTACGGATGTGAGGCGTGGACAGTCAACAAGCAAAGCCAGAACAAGATTGAGGCAGCCGAGATGTGGTTTCTAAGAAGAATGTTGAGAGTTCCAGGGACAGCAAAGAAAACAAATGAGACAGTCTTGATGGAGGCAGACACAAGTAGATCACTCATAAGGAAAATTAGGAAAAGACAGGCAACATTTATAGGCCATTTTACGAGGAAGGGGGATTTGGAGCACCTGGTCACAACGGGAAAGCTGGAGGAAAAGAGAGCACCGGGTAGACCCAGGGAGAAAATGCTGGACGGACTTGCAGAGTGGCTGGGGACGAAGGAGGTGGGAGAGATGCTAGGGGCAACGAGAGATAGAGACAGATGGAATCCATGATCGCCAACGCCATGCGGCAGGGCACCTGATGATGATGATGAGATACACAATACGGTAGTGCAATCTGACACTATCTGAGACAATTCTGGGCTTGTTTGTGACCCTTTGTACTGAAGCAAATAATTTATATACACTGGTGTCAGATTTCAAGAAAAAAAAAGGTTGATGTATATTTTTTTAATGTGTTCTCCAACAACATTGAGTAACAGACTGAACATCTTCGTGGTTTTTATCTCATCTGCAACTCCTTTGGCTTGAAATGGTCTGAAAGTTTGTGGATGCCTGCTCGACTATAGTTAATTGACTTGACAGCGGCATGAGATACAGTAGGCTATGCCAGTCTCTGCTATTTTTGAAAGCCATGTGCTCATTTCCACAACCTCAATTTTTCGTGAAACTCACTCCCAACACCACTTATTTTTGCAGTCTTTGCCAAATGTTTTTGCTAAGGCATACCACCTCTCCAGAATATCGGCTCGAGACATGGTCACACTCCTCGAAAGTTTTGCAATCGGCTCCAAGGACAAGCCGCACTTCACAGAAAAAAAGGAACTCTGGAAGTGACTTTAGCAGAAATTGATATCGGGTTTATCACCTTTCCCGATGTTTCGTCGTCTGCTACAAGAGATCGACAGTCTGACAAACGGCCTACTGTTTCGCAGAAGAAAAAAATATCAGTCCATTTTTATCTCGGAAAGCACATGATTTTTATCTCAAAAGCAGCCTGTGGATTTTCTCGGATTTCTGAGAAAAATTGGAAAATTAGGAGCCCTGCACCACCGTTTTCAGCAGCTTTCTTTGCAGATATATAGTAGTACTACTAGTACCAGGGAGGGGGTCAGCATTGCTGGTACAGGAGAGGGTTGTACATGCGGTGGTTTTGGTGGCAGATCTGAATAAGGTTACCTCTTTCAAACTGCTGTTCACCACGAGTGCGGCGTTTCCGGTGTTAAACTGAGCATGCGCGTTAGTGTTCTCGCCTCTCCGAATCCATAGGTTCGCTGAAACGCAAGGGAAAATCAATACTTCCTGACACTTTCCGATGAGGGAAAAAAAGTTTCAGTTCAGTTGTTATCATCTGCATTGTGCCGATTAATGAATTCAAGCAAGTTTGGAAACACCTGTCTGACATTGGTTTCCCCCTCCTCCTCTTTTTTCTATTGGGTGGGGGGTAGTAATCAGGATGCTGAGCTGCTAATCTGGAAAATCTTTCTGCCGATGTTTTCAATCCCGATTATTCCGGACTATTTTCACCCATGCAAAATCATCAGTTGACTCAATGTTAACATTGGCAAACACACCACCACGCCCCCTCCCCCTTACACCTTCAGCATTGCTTTGCTCCCTACCCCGCAATCTACTACCTCCCCTACCCCTTCCACTACCTCTAGTGGGCCTGTCTTCACTTTCCTGAACTGTTTCAGTGTCACTGACAGCATGCTCCCCGTCAGAGCTTTCTGAATCGCTCGCAACACTGTCGGCAACAGAGTCAAACTGGGTTCTGCTATCTGGGTCATTACGAACTGGTGGCTGATAATCATCGTCAACATCTTCTTCTTCCAAAGAATCATCAGACAGTAGTTCATCATCTTCTTCGACAAACAATCGCTCTAATTCCCGCTGAGCTTCGGCTGAATTCATGAGTCGAGGACGTTTTGTGGTGCTACCACTCGTATTTGGAACAGGGGTCGCCATCTTGCTTTGCATCGAATAGCTAATGAGTTGTTTAATCTAGTACAACCAGTAAAATCACTTCAAAAATACGCTGCTCGGTGACATAGAGGATATCCCAGTTATTATCAGACTGCAGGGGACCTTGACACGTTGAACGTTACCATGTTTATTATTTCTAAATATAGTAACAACAGACGCGAAATAGAGACATGTGACCGCCGTTCTAGAACGGCGAAAGTGGCAGCGGCAGGGGCACAAGTTGTCTGCCATTCCGGAACGGCTTCCGCGGCGGTCTAAAAGTTAATTTTACTTAAATGTACATATAATTTCAGTTAGACTATATACTCCAATTTTTAATGTTTAGAACAAATATCAACATAACATAAATTTTACCCATTTTAAAAAACAGGGACTTACCTATGTTTTGACTGCTGCTTGAGACGGATGTGGAGACAGAAGAACCTGCCACAGTGACAACACCAGACACCACACTGCTACCCTGTGCACCTTGTGACAGTGACGACACGACAGGCATAGACTTGGCTGGCAGCAGATCCACCAGCGGTCTGATGGCTCTGGGACGGGATCGTGATGATGACCGCCGTGCAGATGAGGAGGATGCTGTTGGAGTTAAAGATGCAGCCCCAGCAACAGATACTATGCTTGTTGACAAGGATGATGAGGACATGTGTGATACGGGGGCAGAATTCAGTGTGTATGAAGCTGGGATAAGCTTCACCTCCTCACTGTCAGGTTGTTGAATGAGCATGATTTGTTGTCCTGCTAAGTCAGTCAAGATCTGTTGCTGCTGGATGTTGGATGATGAACGTTCTTGTGATGCGGGTGTGGATGTGGATGGAGTCAAATAAGTTATGATGGAAGGCTGTGAAGACTGGCGCTGCACGTAAGGCTCAGCAGACGGGTTTTCAAACACTCTTACCTGAGAAGATGGCACTGACTTTGTTGGACTAAGGTACACAACTTTGTTGGGTGTGGACACGGTCACCTGTGTTGACTTGCCAGCACTGATAAAAGAACTTGCGGTCCCAAAGTGTCGACTAGCATCACTAACCACCACAATGTTGGACAGGTGGCGGTCTGATGATAATGCTTGAGAACTATCAGATAAAACAATGTTTTCCACAAACACTGGTGGCTTAGATTCCACTTGAACATCATTCTTGCTGGCATTCTGACTGAGATGAATAACCGAATCAGATGTTTGGAGACCATCAGAAGAAAGGAAGTTTTCAGCCACCGTTCCTTCTGCGTACTGGACAGCCCCAAAATCTGCAGGTAGTTCTACGATTTGAACAGGCTGACAATGCTGTGTGTTGCTGCTGGAACCTCCTTCCTCTTCATGCACCTCTGACGTCTGGGTCTGAACATCATACTGCTCTTCATACAACCTGGCTGCAGCATCTACAATCTGATCAAGACCCCGTGTGGTAACTGATTTTTGAGGCTGAAGGCTTCTGGGGGATGTTACAGGGTCATGAGAAGCTACAATAGTATAACCTGACTTGGGTAAACTATTGCTGCTGGCCATTTCTGGTTCCGTTTCAAGCTGGATATACAGACCAGCAGAAGGTTCTACACTACTGAATTTGTACACAGTTTCTGTACCACTAGGCAAAGCCTGGGCGGTCTGCAATGGGGTAAAAACAGCCACACTCTCCATGGGTGTGCCTGAAGCATGATGACGCATGTGGCAGCGTAATGAGTGCTCCTTGGCAAAGGCTGCTCCACACAAGCGACACTGATAGGGTTTCTTGCATGTGGCATGAATGGAGTGATTGCTACTGCTACCAGTCACCTCATAACGATGTGCTTCCTCTTTGATGGGGGGCTTTCCCAACACTGGGGCTGAGCTTCGCTTAGAGTTGCTGCTTCCTTTTGGACGACCATGACGCCTGGATGATCTAAGTTTGTCTGCATGTCGCTTTTTCATGTGAGATTTCACATTACCAAGCTGTTTTGCAGAAAAAGGGCAGAATTCACAACGGAAAGGTTTTTCATCACTGTGTGTACGTAGATGGTTCTTCAATGAAGAGGATGTAGAACAAATGTATTGACACTTGGGACATGCATGGCCTGCAAAGATGACAAAAGTTATGCATTAAAGGCAATCACACAATCAATCAATCATCCATACCACTCAATAATCAATCCATACATGTCAACCATTATTTTAGTCCCATCATAGTAAAATACCTTTCATACAATAGTATCAGCCCAAAACCTGTCAAGAAGAGAAAAACACAGTTATTCTTATCCTTGTACTTTTTTTTTAAACACTTTCCGATCGATGTTTTCTTCCTATATTCATTACAGGTTAAAGATCTCTACTTTAGGACAGAGTGAGAATTGAACAATATGCAATACTATACTGTCTGCAAATTCACAACTTGAATTTGCTGTTGCTGAGCGGAAATGTTCTCATCCTATTTTTAAGGCAATTTTCTGATTTCATGTAGTTTTTGTTTGTAAGCTATAGTACTTGGACAGCAATGGAACAAAATGTAGGACTAACAGGTAACCACACAACTTGACATATATGTCAATCTTTCATATAAACTCTAACCAACCAATCTTAAACAGCATCCAAAAATATTTCATGTAACTTACAATACAGAGCTTGATCCAGAACTTCACCTTCGGAATCCCAGATCACCTAACAAAAGCGAGTTAAATATTAGTACTTCTACTACTTCTTCTATCATCACCATTGTAAACTTTTTTTTTATCACCACTGCTTTTCATCTCACCTGAAGTATGTTGTTTCATGTGTTCTCTTAGTAGTTTCTGTGAGGAGGAGCTGAACTCACAGTTGACACATCGCAGCTGATTTTCTGGGGAGTGATTGATTCTTTTATGACTCTTCAGATTACCTGCAAAGTCAAATGTAAACATGTCACTAAATTACCCATCAACTTACACAGAAAATCAGTAAATCAATATTTGCAGAAATTATCATTATTTTAGAATACCTGTAAAAATCTTAAACAGAAAATCAGTGGATCAATATATATGTTAAAAGTGATCATCATTTTAGAATACCAGTAAAATCAATGCATCACCTAAAAACAACACACATGAGAAATGAATATTTTAAAATACCAGTTAAAACCTACAGCAATATTTGGAATCTCACCTTTGATGGAACACTTGTAGTCACAGAATTCACACTTGAAAGGTTTTTCCCCAGTATGTACCCGCATATGTCTCTTGAGGTCAGAGTTGATTTTGAATTTGGAATGACAAATGTTGCATTCAAATGGAGAGTCCCCAGTATGAGTGCGGAGGTGAACGATTAGCTGACTGGAATTGCGACTTGCATAGGAGCAAACCTGGCACCTGAGACAGGTAAGCACCAATAATACTTTATAATAATGTACAATACAGTTAAAGTACAGTATAAATATGATACAATACAGTACAGTACAAAAAATGCATCACAATACTTTTGTCTAAATTTGGAAATTTCAAAGTGCAACTACTTGGCCTATGCATTATTCTCACAACTACATAAAACACAAACACAAATCAATCACGATATTGTGCTAAAAAGTAATAGTACAATGTTTAAGCGCAGAAAAACCATCAGTTAAATAAGATTTTACGATTACAATAATCTTTTCTTAAAAAAGCCTCTTTTCCACATACTTCACCCTTCCCACCACCCACACACACACATATATTTCCAACGTGGAAAGGGTTTCAAAAGGCATTTTCATATACTGAAACTCTTGTTTTCATTAACACAGGTGGAGGAGGCAGGAGTATACAACAATGTGGTATGCTGCAACTGACAGTTTAGTAGTAGTAGGAGACTATGGACAATGCGCCCTACTGTCGTGTTGAGTTGAGTCAACACCTCTGGATCCAGATCAATGAAGTGACCATTTGAAGCATAACTATGCTCAAATCCACCCCCACCCCACCACCCCCCAAAAAAAAACATTCTAGTACAGACAACTTCCATCATTCTATCCTTTCCTTTTCAATGTACATTTAACCATCTTACATTGAAGACTATTCTTTCATGCAGCTCTTTTCAATGTACATTTAACCATCTTACATTGAAGACTATTCTTTCATGCAGCTCTTTTCAATGTACATTTAACCATCTTACATTGAAGACTATTCTTTCATGCAGCTCTTTCTTCTAAGTCATTTTCATGTAAAAGTCACTTTAGAAGGGGCATAGAAAATCATCCAATTGTCATGCATACTTGAAGGGTCTCTCGTCTGTGTGGGTCCTGATGTGTTTCTTCAGGCTGCTGCTATCAATAGATGCATAGTCACCTGAAACATATTATATACTAGGGTTTAACGGTCAGTATGTATCTCATTCGTGACTATTAAGTATTATTTGTCCTCTCTCTCTCTCTCTCTCTCTCTCTCTCTTTCTCACACACACATACCACACACACACACACACACACACACACACACACTCACACACACACACACACACACATGCACACATGCATGCATGCACGCACGCACGCACCCACGAACATACACAGACGCACACACACACACACACACTCACATACTCAAACTAGTAGTATGATCAATCTGAGTCATTCTTTTTTTTTCCACTTTATTCTTTAACTCCCTCACACTCTCCAACACTATCCTGAGTCATCAACCATGATAGCAAAGCAAAAATTAACCCTTTCACTCCCTCACTCTATTCATCTGCTTCCTGCAGAGAGGGAATGCATTGCTTAAGTTTCTACGGCTAGTGGACAGAGTGAATGAGTCAGAGGGCAGGAAAAGGAAGAAGAATTAATAAGACAAAACCAATAACAACAAAACCATACATATGTCTGCACCCCTCAACTGTCATGTAATGAAGCACAGTATGTACACAAGTTTCCATTTCTATCAGGCTGTGATATGACAGTTTTAAGTAATCTGGTAAACAGCACATTCATGTGCATCTTTCGCAGTTTTATTCTTATTGCTGCTTAAAGCCAGCCGACTGTGTACAGCCATATCAGGGCTATAACCTTTTCAATACATAGGCAGTACTTCAACAGAAAAAAAGGAAAGGAAAATTAAGTACACATATCAATACATTCGCGCACATAATCTAAGGAGATGCCCCTGGCACTGACCACTCAGTCCAAATTATCACAAGGGATTTTTAAAAAAAAGTACCTGAATACAAATTTAAACATAACTAAGGATGTTAAAGCATATAAAAACGAGCGTAAATTACGTAATACTGCTTATGCATATCTCATTTCCCTAGAGTCAAAAATACACTTAATGTGTGTATCCAATTATTAATCCTAAGAGAGTATATGAAAGACGTTATTGAACACATACAGGTGAATGGACCAGCAAGGTGGATAATGATAGGAAGAAATGACAGAAACCAAAGAGGCAAAGCAGAAACAACGAGAGTGACAGAAAAGAAGAAATTTCTAGCACAGAATTTCCAGAAGGTGGGGATACTATTTTTACTGAAAGAGCCTCCAGCATCCCCAAGGGGGATCTTTTGCAGCGAGTCATCAAACACACACTATACAATTTTCTGTTCAGGTCTTTTTCATCATTAGGATTATGTCGGACGCTGGTTCTCTTCACATTACTGTTTGTGGGTGGGTTGAACAACTGGTCAGTTGACTGTTTAACTGGCTGGCTGGTTGAATACATGCTGTTGCTGTAAGTTCTTAGCTTAGTTTTTGCTTTTGTTTTTTTGTTTTGTTTTGTTTTGGTTTGGTTTGGTTTGGTTTGGTTTGGTTTGGTTTGGTTTGGTTTTGTTGTTTGGTTTGGTTTGATTTGGTTTGGTTTGGTTTGGTTTGATTTGGTTCAGTTTTGGCTTGTTTTTGTTTTATTTTGTTTTGGGGGGATTGCTGTTTGTCACTTTGCTTTTGTTTACAAACGATTATTTGTCTGTTTATAAGTTTAATTTTCATTTTTCTCAGTCATGTTTTGCATCCTAACCCATTCATTACCACTCCACTACATGGCTGAGAAAAAACAGACTTCAGAGATGCATCAGTGCTGACAGTGTTGCTCAAATTTCCTGACCAACACCACAGGCGTCTGTACCTCTCAAATCTGGCTGATACCAAGATATGATATGAAAGGAAGCATAACATACAGCCCTTCATGCAGTGTCAAGCCAGACTGGAATCCACAGTATCATGATTTTCATCCTTTTCATCAGGCATTCTCACAGCATTGTGAGAACAAAATTCCAGACTCTGAGACCACTAAAGTGGCACAGAAAAGGGGGCAGGAAAAGAAAACAAACAAAAAATAAATAAATAAAATCTACTCACAGTCTTTACACTTGAAAGGCTTGTCGCCTGTATGCCAACGAATATGGACTCGCAGTTTGTCAGAACGGTTGAATGTCTTGTTGCAGTGAGGGCAGTCGTACGGCCGCTCTCCTGTGTGGGTTCTCTGATGGCGATGTAGATCCTTGATGTAGGTTGTTTCATAGTTGCAGTCATTGCACTTATACACCCTGCGCTTGATGTCTGTGGAGGTAGTAGTGGCGGCGGTGGCTGTGATGGCAGAGGAGGATATAGGGGACTGGTAAGGTTTCTTGTCAACAGCTTTAGCATCATGTGTCTCTGCAAGACAGAACAGTCAGATTGACATCAAACAAACATACATATAATATATATATAGGAAGGAGGCAGCAAGGTGAGGTACAAAAAAGCTTTCAGTTTCAGTTTCTCAAAACATCACAGGATGATCTTGCTTGGAACAAATTCTATATATATATATACACTGATGCCACACATACCCTGTGACGGACAGTAACCACAATGATCATGGCATATGTCATTCCTGTGCAAAAGCCATACATGCTGGTAAGGTTTTGAGACCTTGATGAGTGTATGGCCTCTACATCTATGTTTGAATCAATCCTTAAGTAAAACAATTTCGCTTATATTGTAATGAAATGTGTATTTCGTTCAAGTCATTATCTGAATATCTCTGTCTAAAAAAATCCTATGAAGTGGAAAACAAAAAACCTATGGAAATTCCACAGGAATATTTTTTTCTACTTCATGGAATTCCACAATCAATCAACAAGGACATACCGAGACTTAAATCCCACCACACCTTGTATCACTATCACTTATTGTTTTTTTCGAAATATGTATGCATTCCCTAGAACTGTGGAAGTAGAACATTCTAAAAGTGTTATTGTTCTTTAATAAAAAGTATTACTTTCTTTTAAGGCAGTTATGAAGCACTATCAACATAATTATGATAACAGCTACATTTTTCAATGTTATTCCTTAACAATAACTTTTCAACACAAATTACAGCTGTCTGGCTCTCTGCCAATCTTGTTTCACTCAACAGAAAACAAGCATGTACACACACACACACACACACACACACACACACACACACACACACACACACCGCGCGCGCGCGACCGCACGCACACATGCACACACACACACAACACACACACACACACACACACACACACACACACACACACATACACAAACACACACACGCACACACACACACACACCAACACAAACACACACACGCACACACACACACATACACACACATATGCAACATGTACACAGTGTCAATGACAAACAATGTACATGTATACATGTACATCACATTGTATAATACTATGATGTACTTAATTTACACACACACACACACACACACACACACACACACACACACACACACAACACACGCACACATGTACACAGTGTCAATAACAAACATGTACATGTATATCACATTGTATACATACTATGATGTACTTAATTTACACACACACACACACACACACACACACACACACACACACACACATACACAAACACACACACTACACACACACACACACACACACACACACACACACAACACATACACACACACACACATACACACTACACACACACACACACAACACACAACACACACACACACACACACACATACACACATCACACACACACACACACACAACACACACACACACACACACAGTCTTACTTTGGCTCTGAGGTTTTCTGTTATGTCCATGCCCTCCTTCCCCACTTGTCCGAGTATTCTTCTGTGTTGGACCTCTCTTGGCACTGGACATGGATTTAGAAACAGATGACAGTGGTTTAACCACTGCCAGCTTCATCTCAGCCAAGCCAGCACTGAGCTGTGACTGCTGAGACAATAACAGCTCCTGGGCAGAGTCCAAGGCCTTCAGAGATGATTGAGAGCCCGAGGTCTCTGAGTGAGCTGCCAAGAGATGACTGCTGGCCAAGTTATCTGGGAGACTTTCTGCCAGGTCTTGAAGAGCGGCCGTGGCTTCAATGATGTCCTTGGGAAGCACAGGATCTGGGACTTGATCTGATGGCAGTTCTGCAGCCATTTCTGACAGCCTATGTTTCCATTTTTCTTGCAAATGTTGCGGATGTTGTTCATGCTGCTCTCTGTGCAGGCGTTTTACAGGAGGTGCAGTTGATGGGGACGACATGCCAGTGTCTGCTAGGGTATGTCTCCTTCGGCGTTCAGCACTTCCACTCCCATGCAATCCACCAGCAGCAATGCCATGGGTATGAGTCTTCTCCGTCATGAGTGTGAGATCCTGATCAAAGACAGGGTCATCAGTAAGTTCTAACATGCTTCTCTCCAGCTGAGGTTCTACCAGCTGGTTTACAGCCTCTGAAGTCAACATCACTCCATCCTGAATGCTGCCTGCCTCCTGAGACGTTCGTCTGAAGATCTCTGTCTCAGTAACGGGTAGACTGAGCTCAGAGTCAGTGTCTTGATTCCCAAGAACAACTCCAGTGGTTGTTGGAATGTCTAACCTTTGATTCATCTGCTGCATACAGATCTGACCATCTGTTGTTGGTACTGTTTGCTGTGGCTGGGGCTGTGTCAGCACATACTTGTCAAGATGTTGGTCAAAATGGTAGTCAACAATGTCCTTCTCACCTGCATCAAGGTTTTCTTTCAATGGTAGCTTTACTGATGTAGCAAGCATCATCTGCTGTGACTGTCCTTTCATCTCAGCTTCTGCAATGCTTTCATTGACTGCATGCAGCAAGGAGGTCTGCTCTGTCTGTTTGTCAGAACCCTGGTGTACTACAATAGTGTGATGTGATCTTGGGGATTTTTGGCGTTGAGAAGAATGACTCAAAACAGTTCTGGAGGTTTTGTGTTGTATATGATTCAACAAGGCATTCAGCTGTGCCTTTGGGATATCTACATCAGGCAGAGTCAAGTCATCCATGTTTAGAGGCACTTCTGGCAAGTGAGAGATATCACCAACATTTTCAACTGAAGCAGAAGAAATAGTTTGAATGGACTGGTTCTGTAAAATGATACGACTACTTTGACTGGCCTGCATGAGGTTATCTTGATGCTGGATAGGAACATCCTCCATTTCTCCCTTTGTAAGTTCAGTGAAGTCTGCACCCATGGTGCTGACCCTGACATGAATCTGACTTTGCTGTGATGTGGGACTGGCATTGTGCTGCTGCATACTGGTGACTTTGCCACTCAAACTTTCTTGCCGGTGAGAGACCAGCAAATTCTGCTGTGTGTCTGGTGAATGATGATGCTGAGAGACCACTTGAGGGTGATGTGTGAGCTGAGTCTGGTCAGACAGGGGACATATCTTCTTGTGTAGCTGTTGTGAAGGCTGTGGCACAGAGTTTAGGGAAGTCACCGTAGGGCTGACATGTGCTTGTTGGCTTGCCTGATGCTGAACATACCTCAGTGACTGCAATGAAGATGAGCTTTCTGGTTGCTGCTGCTGCTGCTGTTGGTAGTGTTGCTGCTGTTGTGACTGCTCCTTCCTCTTTTCCTGCATACTAGAAATGAGTTTAGCGAGAGCAGGGCACTGTTTCTTGTGCTGCATAAACTGTTCCACATCGCGAAACTCTGCCTTGCACAGGCCACAGATGTGAATGTCCAACATGCCTTCAGGTATCTCCATTATGCAGTCTGCAACAGTTTCAAAAATCCTCAGCAATTTACAGTACATTCTTGCCACAATACGTCTTTCAAATCTACATCAGATTAAATGCAAGTCAATCTGATTCAAAATCAGTTAAATTACTATTAGCCAAAAACTTTTAAATGAGCACATATGGAAACACCCAAAATACATCCCTCTTCAGCGAGTTAAAAATTTTGTATTCCACTTCCAGTTCCAAAGACTTATACTAAATACTGTTTAATCAATTATAGTACATCCAGTAATTCATGAATTTAAACATTATGCGGCCACAACTGAATCATTGCTCGCATGTGACATCAAATGAAATATGGTCATAAAATACCTGCATTTCCCAAAACAGTGAACTGGCAAATTGTCATAAATCTGATACAGTGGATACAAACTTTTGTTCACAAGTTTCATTATCTATTGTTTTCACTTTGAAAAGAACCATAAATCTTGTTATATACAGAATTTCTTGTCATATCATTATCACTAAACCTGCAATGGGGTTAACAGCCCAAACCATGACTCTGATCTGTTTAAAACAAATACCCACAAACAGAAAAAGGTGGGAGGTGGCGAAGGGTGTTGTTGTTGAAACAATGAAGGGACTCTATTTTGAAAGGGAGCAAGTTTCAATACATATTTTGTAATTAAAACAAATAAACGAGAACATTAAAACCATGCAAATGAAAACTGGTAACAACACTTTGCTGTTTACAAAACCAATACTGATTATTCTTTCTTTTGTTTGTTTTGTTTTGTTTTGACTCTTTTGCAGAGCTTTTTCTGACAGCACAACTTTGTGTTATAATTTCTATATACCATATTCAGGTTCTGCAAGTGCTCATCAGTACACTGACACAGTTCGTATCAAACATCTGTGTTCATGGATCACTGGATGGCCTCTCTTGAGTTGTTTGTAACATTTCTCTAATTGTTTACTAGCTCTAGTTGCAGAGTATCAGCCGTGGGGATGCTGGGGGCTCTTTCAGTATAAATAGCATCCCCACCTTCTGGAAATTCTTTGCTAAAAATTTCCTGTTTTCTGTCACTCTCTTTGTTTCTGCCTTGTTCCTTTGCTTTCTGTCATTTCTTCCTATCATTTTCTGCCTTGCTAATCTATTCACCTATACGTATTTGATAAAATCTTATGTATTTTTTCTTAGGATTGATAATTGGGTACATTATTAAACGCTAGGGAGGTAAGATATGCGTAAGCAATTTCAGGTAATTTATGCCTATTATATATAATATATGTTTTGGTGTCCTAGGGTATGCTTAAACTTTTATTCAGGTCATCATCATCATCATCATCATCATTCTCCTGCCCGTGATGGCGTAGAGGAGAGATGAGAGACACTCTTGAAGCCAGCCGTCGCCAACCGGTCCTGTCCTCCGCCTGTCGCACCAGCGTGGGGCCATCCAACCTGGTCCATTCTTTGATGTTGTCCATCCAGCATTTGGCTTGTCGTCCCCTTCGTCTGCCGCCTCCCAGTGTACCCTGGAGGACCGTTTTGGGCAGTGAGTTGGGCGTGTGACATGCCCGAACCACGACAGCTTCCTGTTCTTGACTGTTGCCAGGAGGGGTTCTTGTGGGCCTGCGAGTGTTGTTATTTGGCTCCACACAAAGTTATTCAGGTATGTTTTTTAAATCCCCTGTTCGATAAATTGGACGGAGTGGTCAATGCTGGGGGCATGTCTTTAAGCTATGTGCGCAAATGCATTGATGTGTGTATTTAATGTTATGGCTACCTGGCTGTATTTTAATGTTCTTTTCTTTTTTTTTTCTGTTGAAGTTTTGTGTTTTGACATGGTTATACTCCTGATATGGCTCTACGCAGCTGGCTGGGCTTTAAACAACAATAAGTTGCAAGGCACAGATAGCCCCCAAAGTCCATGAACAGAGCGGGCTGACTGATTCTCTAGACAGCGCCATGGACTTGGAGCAAGATTTGATATCTGAGGTCAGTTTCAGTGCGCAATATAACAACTGGCCTGATTGCTACCCATCTTAATCATTCTGGCGGTGTCAGTTTGGTGTTTCACAGATGCCTTCACCCTCCCTCCCCATTTCAAGACCCTGACAGTTATATATATCTAGATTTACTGCAGATTCAAGAATTCTGCCAGATTTGGATGGAGTGCATTTATTATATACATGTATGTAATAGATATGGAACTGTCTACGTGCGAAGGATCTTTCTTGAACAAACTCCAAACTTTCTTGACAAATATTAATGTACTGCATCAAAATTTAACTTCGACATTGTGACAATTGTCACAGCAGTCTACAGCTCTAAAGCTATATATATGTATGACATGATTTTCCTAGGTAAACACTACATCAATGCATCAGCATGCTCTAATGTTTCTTAAGCTTTAAAGTTTAAGTCATTCTGTTGTTATATTACAGAACTGGAAAACCGTTCAGACTGGACCAATAAACCAACTTTGCTCTGTAAAATCTACAATTAAATCTATCAAAGTTAATATAAAATCAAAATAAGACATTAAAAGATCTAAATTTCTTTTTCATACATACCGTCTGGTTCCATTCTGATTTGTGGGCATTCAATGATTCAGTCTAAGTACTCTGAAAATGAAACATGACAGAACTGTTGCAAGAAATCTGCAAAAACTACAAACACTACAATATGTTGGTCAAGCCACACTAACTCAAGCAAACACACTTCACATAAATGGAATAATTTAATAACTATGTCATTAAACTGTCATACTCATACAGTGACTTTGAAAATGTAATTAATTTATAAATCTCATCATATTTCTAACACTAGAAATACTCAAATAGGATACAAATTGTCATCAGAAATTTCAATATTTTCACAACACTTTGATTTCAACTGTACCTTAAAAATGAATGAAGGAGACAGATACTGAGATAGTGAGATACATTAATTTGATCAGAAACCCTCTAAATGAGACATGAATACAGTCTGAGTGTAAAAAAACACAAAAAACAAAACAAAACAAAAGTCCTTCCTCTCTCTCTCTCTCTCTCTCTCTCTCTCTCTCTCTCTCTCTCTCTCTCTCTCTTTCTTTCTTTCTTTCTCTCTCTCTCTCTCTCTCCCCTTTTTCCAACCTCTAAAATTAAATAATAACACTTGGTCTACTACCGTCTACACCAGGATATTTATTTGAGAAACACACACACACACACACACACACACACACACACACACACACACACACACACACACACACACACACACACATGTAACTTAGTAAATGATAAACAAATGCAATATCAATGCAGCACTCATACCAGTGCAACAAGTTGCTGGTTATGCACACTAATTGGTTTCAATTTTTCCCTCTTTATGTATTTTTGATACAACTTCTAAATTTGAGCCACATTAATCATAACCAGATTTTAGTGCAGTGCATTATACTGATGTTTTATTCAACAAATTCATACATGTATGTGTATTAATTACATTTCTGTTGCAAGTGTCTTAACGTCATAAATCAGAAATTTGCCACCTTAACATTGCTAGAAAAACAACACATGCTGATACCATTGGTCACAAAGGATATTTTGTTGTTGTTTAGCCACAGATCCATGCAAAACAATGGAACTATTAGTACTACCTGTAAGTCACTATGTTTAAATAAATACATAATTGTGGGAACTTACAACGGACTAATAGTGATACAAATGGCAAGAAATTTTTCTACAGCAATAATGTTTATGAAGGGAAAGAATTGCTGCAAAACTATCTTGAGGTGTCCTGCACACACAGTTATTTCCCTTCAACTGATTTCTCTGGCCCATTAGATCCAGTTGGTTAGAGCACTGTGCTCATAATGCAGAGGTCGTAAGTTCGACCCCCGTGTATGCCACTTTTTCCCCAGCTCATGGGTTTATGTGCAGGCTTTAGGCTTGTGCCATGATCACCATACACATGGTACCTGTGACAGTAGTGCATATGAAATTCATTCCAAGCGAAGAGGTAGGTGTCATCATGAGAAACTAAAACTGATTTCAGAGCCTGTAAAAATTAGTCTTCTGCGTACATGCAAGTGAAATAGCTTTGATGCTGAACTGATATTCCACATAAATGTATGCTGAGCAGTTGGACTAAGTTGAAACAAAACACAAGAAATAAAGCAAAAAAAATGTAAATGGTTTGAAATTAGAATATATATTATATTATATATATATATATACACATGCTACAGAATGCAAGAGATAACATCTAAAGAATGGTGGGTATTGCTGACAGTGACACTAATACTAGTAATGGACATAACTTTCGTGAAAAACATGTAATAAAGCATTATATATATATGTGTGCTCTGCCAATTACCTTTTGTGAAAAAGAAAATGACAATGACAATGTTATCTATAATCCTACCATTGTGGTGAAACAGTCACTGGAAATACAATGTGAAAATAATATCAGACTGGTGTTACATTAACTGTTACTCCTCTTTGGCAAAAAAGAAAACCTGAAAACAAAACAGATATATTTGACCTTAAAATCTTGCTAGGAAATTATACTAAACATACAAACTACAAAACAAAATAAAACCTAATGTGCAACGAATAAAATTTCTAAGACCATCATCATCATCATGATGTACCCTGCCACATGGCGTTGGCGATCATAGCCCTCTGTATGTGATGACTCTATCCCTTGTTACCGCAAGCACATCTTCCACCCTCTCTGTGCTCAGCCACCCTGCAAGTCCATCCAATATTTTCTCCCTGGGTATACCTGGTGCTCTCCTTCCTTCCAGTTTTCCTGTTGTGACCACTGACCAGGTGTTCTAATTCCCCTTGCCTCATAAAATGGCCCATAAATGATGCCTGTCTTTTCCTAATCTTCCTTATAAATCAATGATCTTCCTGTGTCTGCCTCCATCAAGACTGTCTCATTTGTTTTCTTTGCTGTCCATGGAACTCTCAACATTTTTCTTAGAAACCACATTTCAGTTGCCTCAATCTTGTTCTGGCTTTGTGTGTTGATTGTCCATGCCTCACAACCGTATAACTATAACATTGTACCCGTTCTAAATAACATTCAAGAACTCTCTTCCTGATATTAATTGATACTAAATGATAGGCATTTGTTGGTAAGAATAAAGAATGCTTTTCATCTTCTTGAATGCTGTTTTGGCTTGGATGATTCTGCTGGCTATTTCTGATGTGCATCTGCCATCTGGTGAGATGACTGTTCCCATTTCTTACTTAGATACAAGTATTTTTAACTGAGAACTTACTCAGCCAGAGATGTCGTTTTCAAATTTTCAACAAAAAAAGTTTCCTTACACATGTCTGTTAAAACATTAATGCTATACAGATTTATACAATCCACTTCATGAAATTCCACACTGAAAGTGAAACTGAGTAAATCTTTACACAAGCACAACACCTTTACACACAGACACTCATATAACAGTTAAGTGACATCATTTTTTAAATTTATTTTTGTATACATGTACACACACACACACACACACACACACACACACACACACACACACACACCACACACAGAGGGAGGCAGGCAGGCAGACAGACACACACACAGACAGATAGATAGATAGACAGATAGACTGACACAAACGATACAATCATACTTCTTCCAGTCACCATCTAGTATTATTATCAGGTCACATCTTCTGGGCAATCACTGATGAATCAATGTGGTCATTTTTTCTGGTTCCTCACACTTCCTGCCATAGAGCTTGGTGGTCAGACACTTGCAACCATACAAATGATACTCATACTGAGTGACAGTGAGGTTCTAGTGAGCTACACAGACACAAGGGACGTACATAGCCTATGATAACAAATCAAGTGCATCATCAACATGCTGATCAATGTCTGATTGTGATCATGATTATGATGATGATAGTTGATACATTGATCGGCATGATCTGGGCCCCAGACTGGGGACGTGGCCGTAGGTTCAATTTCTGTTCAACCAAAAATGTAAGGAACATGTTTATGTCATGATAACATTCGCCTCAACACATACACATGTATACACTCTTCTTTCTTTTCCTTGGCTACTGCCTTCATCATTGTGAAGATTCTGTAGACTATAAGGGGGGTCTGCGTGTAGTTTTAAGTTTCCTGAGATAGAGTATGCTGGGCCGGGAGGTGTTGGGGGAGTGGGGACAGGGGGGGGGGGAGGGGGGATCAGATTTGAGATTTGAAGCCTTCCAGGGTGAGGGTTGGGCTGAGGGCAACCTCAGCAGGAGGGCTATTCCGGTCGGTTATGGTCCTGATGATACTTTCATACAAACCACTTTCACTAAATATTTCAAACGCCCAGATCTGAACTGGAGTTGCTTAATTAAGTTCCACAACTGTCAAGCACAGAAACTGGCACACTAAATGACTAATACTTGAACTAGACTCTAGTTGAAGTTTACTTTAAATAGTTTAATACACCCATGACAACTGATTACCGTCGAACATGTACTTAATCTACAACGCAAACACATGTGATGCGTACATTACAATCAACAGAAAAATTACTCAAAATCTTACACTCACATTCTTTTCAGCACTCAGCACACGATTAATCCATTAACAGTGTAAAAACAGTGAAACTCGTTTTTGTATGGAGGCCATAAAATCAACCCAAGGGGAGTAACTGAAGAGGACCGCTAGGGGGTATTTCATGTGTGTAATTTTGTAAGTTTGATTCTTAAAAATTATTAGCATATCCACGCGCTATTTGGTGATAAAAAAAATACAATGACTAGATTCTAAGTCAGATATTCATTTAAGATATTCTTAGCAGCGAAATAAACACGCAACACCAAATATTGACAATTTTGCTCAACGAAAAACAAACGTTCCAGGCATCCCCCTTCTGACAGACTTCGCCAATGCCAGAGCTGCGTCTCAGCCGTCTGTCATGATGAGAGATGATTCCTACGCGTGGAGGGGACAAAAAAAGAAAATAGTTACAAAGAGATAAGCAGAATAACATCTTGAGTGGAGACCATTAGACCAACGTCGCAGAGATGCCAGACTCACCATGGTAGAAAGAAACTCTAGGGAGAGCTAGACAACAGAAGGTCTTCAGAGAAGTAACCCCCTTTAGACAAGTGTTTCGGCCCTGAATTCCTTACACTCTCGGGGGGCCGGGCCACATCCAGGTCATGACTCCTGGATGCCCTTCTGCTGTTGTCTATTTTTTTTTTTTTTTTTTTTTTTTTTTTTTTTTCCCACGCCGGGAATCGAACCTGGGCGATTCTGCGCTTCAGAACTGCGGTACGCGGTTTTACCAATGTGCTAACGGGGCACACATCATCTGTAGGGAATTTAATCCTTATGAAGTTCACTTTTTTGGTTCCTCCTTGCCCAGATCCAGCTTGAGCTCCTTTCTGCTGCCTCTGCCATCGCTTTAAGGGCTCTAGTCCTCTTCTTCCCAGAAATGGCGAGTTGTTTCATGAGATCATAAGCGGAGGTGCCCACAAACCCTCTTGCCCCGACCTCTATGGCGAAGATTTTGACCCGCAGACCTGCTTTCTTCAGGGTGCTGGCAAGACCGGCGTATTTTTCGGTCTTGTAGATATGTGCTTCTTCCATTCTGCTTTCGTATGGCACAGTGAGTTCTATCAGAATCACTTGTTTCGAGGAGTCAGAGTGGAGAGCGATGTCTGGTCTCATGCCTGTCTTGCTGATGACATCTGGGTAATTTCTCCACTCTGGGAGGTCTGCTGTACACTCCCAGTCGACTGCTCCAACCAGAAGACCCTTTGGCAATGTGCTGGTTGTCATAGCCCTTTCGGGCCAGACCTGTTTCCCTCCTGCTTTGTAGAACGTTGTCATAGCAATTGGTGCGTTTGGGGTCATGGTTTTTTCGCTAACCACATCTGTGATCACTTTCAGAACTTGGTTGTGCCTCCATGTATACCTTCCTTGGGCTAGCGCTACTTTGCAAGAGCTTAGGACATGTTCCACTGTTTGTTTCTTCTGACAGAGCGGACATGCTGGGTCGTCTGCTTTCCCCCATTTCACTAAGTTTGCATTCGAGGGGAGCAGGTCATATACAGATCTGAGGAGGAAGCTTATCCTTAGAGGAGCCATGTGCCACATATCGTTCCAGCTGAGACTTCTTTGGAGTGCACTGTCCCATGTTGTCCATTGCCCCTGTTGACCTTGCTGGACTGCCTTCTGCACTCTTTTGACATCTTCTTCTTCCTTCAACTCCTGTATGATCATGTCTCTTTGGACCACCACTGCATTTTTGTTGCTCCCAGTCCCTGTCTGTTGGTTTGCGTGTGTCCAATTATTTCTTTGACGCTGAGGTTTCTCTTGGCATTGTTTACAGCCTCTTGGACTTTCCACTTTCTGCCAGTTCTCAGCTTTGGATGAACTGCTCTCACGATATTGTCCTCCGATTCCTCCAGCATGCTCAACAGTCTTGCTTTTCCAACTTTGTATTCCTCCACTATGGATTTGAGAGGTAGCTTCAGCATTGCTTGACGACAGTAGAATGCAACATCAGTGAGACCAGGTGGGACACCGAGCCATTTTCTTGTGTATTTGTTGATTTTGGCTTCCATTGCTTCCACTGTGCTGGTGCAAATGTCATAGATTAGCAGTGGCCACAGCAGCTTTGGTATCAGCATGAACTGTAGACACCAGACTTTGTATTTGCCTGGCAGTCCGCAGTTATCTATTTTCTTCAGGCCTTCTTCTGCTGTTTGCTTGGTTTCACATCCCCTTTGTGTGTCTTTCAGGGAGTCATCATACCATCTTCCGAGACTTTTTACTGGCTCTTCTGTGACAGTGGGGATGGCTTGGTTGGCTACCATGAATTTGACTGAATCTGCCACTTTTCCTTTTCGCAGTGAGAGACTTCGGGATTTCTTAGGTTTGAACCTCATTCTTGAAGAGGCCACCAGCTCATCCAGCTGCTTTAAGATTTGGTGTGTCTCTTCCTCATCCGTGGACAAGACTGTTGTGTCATCCATGAAAGCTTTCAGAGGAGGCATCTGGTATCCATCTCCCAGATTCACTGGACCTGAACTCTTCATTGCAGCTTTCAAGATGACTTCCATTGCCAACACGAACAGTATGGGAGAGATTGCACAGCCCATTGCAATGCCCACCTCTAGGTCTATCCAGTCCGTGGTGTATTCTTTGGTAGAGAACCGCATTGAGAACCCTTGGAAATACTTCCTCAGCATTGTTCGGATGTTTTCTGGGATGTGATACATTTCAAGAGCCAGCTGGATCATATCGTGTGGAACTGATCCATATGCATTCGCCAGATCAAGCCAAACTACGTCAATGTCTCTCTTCTCTGTTCTTGCTTTTTGGATGGCATCCCAAATCAACGTGGCATGTTCCAAGCATCCAGGCATTCCTGGTATGCCTCCCTTTTGGACTGACATATCCAGATACTTGTTTTCAGTCAGGTATTTTGTCAATCTTGCTGCCATAACAGAGAAGAAGATTTTCCCCTCGACGTTCAGAAGTGATATTGGCCTGAACTGATTGATGCTGCTGGAGTTCTGCTCCTTCGGAATGTACACTCCTTCAGCTCTCATCCATTGATCGCTGATCTTCTGGTTCCTCCATGCTGATCGAATCATCTTGTGGAGCCACTCGAGCACTTTTGGGCATTTCTTGTAGAGCAGGTATGGTATTCCGTTTGGTCCAGGTGCTGACTTGGCTCTGGCTTTCTTTACTACGTTCTTCACTTCATCCAGTGTTGGTGGTTTGTTATTGAATTTTCCTTCTGGCGCTGCAGGCCAAACCAGATTTTGGATTTCAAGTGGTGCCTCGCGCTGAGAATCGGAATATGTTTCCCTGAGATGCTGCTCTAGGGTTTCCTTGCCCACTGTGAGAGTCCCTGATTTGGGTTGTTCAAACAGCTTTCTTGCAAAGTCAAAGGGATCTTTGAAGAAACGATCTTGAGTCTTCTTCTTTTTGCTCTTTCTTCGCCTTGCTGATTCCACTTTGCTGAGAGCATTGTGTTTGGCCTTCAGATCTTTCCAGAGTTCCAGGAGCCCTTGCTTCTCGAATTCTGAGGCAGTTTTCATTCGCTTTTTAAGCTTCCTTTTCTCCCTCCGGATGCTCTCCATCTGTTGCTGTCTTCTGGATTTCTGGGGAGGCGTTTTTGTCTTTGGCTGCTTCACTCCATAAGTGTCCCTGCAGATAGAGTATATGATGTCTCCGTATGTGTCAAGTTTGTGTTCCAGCGTACTGTTCCCTATTAGCGCATTCAGCTTAAGGACAAGTTCCTCATCTAATTTCTCCCATTGTTCTTTTGCACCGGCAGGCGGCAAATTGAGTTTTCCACGTTTGGCGTTAAGAGCTTGTGCAAAATCCGCATCAGAACCGTCAGCGTGGATGTCCTTGGCACTATGGTTTAATTCCTGGCCTTGGTCATCCAACGTCTCACCTGCTATCGCAGTGCGCTGCTGCTGGTTCGTATGTGTCTTCAAACAGCCCATTTTTGTCCTGTGGATCTTCATGCCGCGTTTGGTGGTGAATCTCCCTCCACACGCACACGGAAATTCCAACTGGTCATCAATCATGGTCCGTTGTGCGTTTCCAGTCGTGATGGAGTCAGTGCCGATGGATTCATCATTCTCTCCCCCTTTCGGTGAATCCTGGGAGCATCTTTCATTTGGAAAACTCGTGGCATGTTATCAAAGGCAAGGTGGGAAGCCAACCCACAAAGCCCGCAGATCTAGTCTTTCCCAGTGTCCTTCGGTCTTTCCCATGCTATACTGTATAGTATAGGCCTACAAGATCGTGAACAAAGAAGTAGCCGTAGATAAGAGCGGTAGACTTACTCCTCCACTACGCAGGGCGAGGCATTCCCACCATCTTGCCTTCCAACTGCCATCGTACACTCGTGACTATCGGAAATTTTCGTTCTTCCCGCGTACGATCAGGGAATGGAATGCATTACCGCCAGGGATTGTCTCTTAAAACACCTGAGGCCTTCAACTAGTTCAAGGCGCAGGTGACCCAGCACCAGTTTTGAAGGACTTGCAGATCTATTTTAACTTTTTACCGGTTTTAAAATTTTACATGCGCTCTCAATGGTAGAATAATCAACCAGTTGATTGTGGCCATTACAGGCAGAACCAGAAGAACAAAAGGACCCGTCTGCCTAAATTGCTAAAGTTTGCTTCGGTTATATACGTAATTGAAGGCCTGCATGGTGGATGTCGAGGAAAAGCTCTCTCGCCTTCTAGTCTGGCGGCATGGGTTTAAGCCTGGCTCGAGGAATTGGTTCTAGAGGGATAAAATTCCATATGTGCTCCACCCAAGTCTGCCAGTGTTGATCTTGCAGACTTCTTTATCCAGCTGACAAGGTCTTGGAACGGAAGGGGGAGGGGGTTAGGGTTACGCTGATACCTTCGGAACATTGGAGCATTAACATAGGCAGCAAACAGGCCAATTTTTTATGTTGCAGGCTGAAACTGAACTCGAGATGTCCAGCATATCTTGAGAAGGCCGATACGACTGCGCCAACTGAACCATCCAAGAAGTGATATGTGTGCATGTTTCTAGTGCACCCAGCCGCGTGTGCGTGGTATGTAACCCTTTTGGAGAAGGTTAAACAGCGATGAAGAGGAAATAGGTCCCTCTATCATTATGATGGCCTAGAGAAAAAAAAGGGGGCTCTACCACTTCACTCCCCTATGACCTCAGGACAATCATAAGGCAACAAATCTTTCACTCGATGCCACTGACTTGATGGTCAGAGGAGTTGTAGGCAACTTTGCAATTAATTTATCCCCTCTTGAGGCTGTAACAACGGACCCGAAGGCCTGTACTTCACTTGACAATACGATCCCTTGTAGCCCCAAGAATAAGTTTGGATATAGCTTCACTGCCAAACAGACTGGAAGTACCAACATGAAGAAAATGCAACACATAATATCTCAACCTCTGACTAGGCTTGCAAACAGATCGATAAAGCATACACAAATAGCACACAGCTAGTCATACGAGTATAATTCGGACGGTAGGTCGATGAGAAGATAAGAGAAAGAGATGAGACTAGTATTAGTAGGTTTAATAGTAATGTTAGAAGAGACAAGTTATTAGACATCTTAATTGCAAACAACGAACATTTGATGGAAGTTAGTCCCATTGTTGTGGTTCACGAAAAGAAAACGAACTTGGGCCAACAGTCTTTGTTTTTACATTGCGAACGCAGAGAATGCGTTTATCTTATGATGATCGAAGCTGTCTAGTTAGGGACAATAAACGGTTTGGAGATCAGGAATATAGGCTGCAATGGTTTCAGAGAAGTAGTTGTATGAGATTATGGTGGGTGATAATAATGTTGATTTAATCAATAGATCTAATATTGGTGATCATGATAATAATCAATATTATTTATGCAATCATCATCATCATTATTAGCAGTAGCAGCAGTAGTAATAGTAGTGTTGCTGTTGTTGTTGGTGGTGGTGTTAGTGTTGTTACTATTATAAAGAATCTGGGCGAGCAGCACTGTCTGCTTCACCATCAAGTCGAAACTATACGTGCAAATCACCCGTAGACTCTGTCCTCCTCTATAGATGTGAAACTTCACATGAATCAGAAAAGAATTCAGGCCTTCGAGACCAACTACTTGACATATCCTGCTTCGATTACAAAACCAGTAAGTGTGTACGGAACAAGATCAACACTTTGACGGAGCCACATGGGCCGCTTCTGACAACAGTGAAACTACGCAAGCTCGAACGGATTTGTCACACGTCACTTGCAATAGGATAACATTTAAAGATCAACCTTCGAGGGAGTGTCTGTCATGTGAGACGAATTTATAGAGAATAGCTAGTTGTGTTGTGATTCAGACCTTTGAATATTTATTTATTTACTTTATGTATATGTTCCTTTTTTGAAGGTAAGATACACACATACACATGTCATTTACATGTAACCAAGAATGTTCCAATGGTAGGCTGATAAAATACCAGTATAAAATGTAGACTAGGTAAAACATAGTCTAGGTAGGACCTCAGGACCTGGCCAGCCCATGGGTTTCTGTGCAGGCTTAAGGCATGTGCCACGGTCACCATACGCGTGGCACCTGTGACGTTAGTGCATATGGAATTCGTTCAGAGCGCGAAGACGTTATCTTGAGAAACTGAAACTGAAACTGAACTTCGGGGCATCTTGGAAGGCGGCCGTTGTCAAAGTCGACAAAGGAAGAGCTGAGCAACCAACATCAACGATTAGACCTATCTCAGTAAGTCTGCCTGCTTGGTGCTGCATTTCCGAGACGGAAATTAAAAATCTTGTCTACTACTACTGCGTCTCACGAATCCCTTGAGACTAGATCGATCATGGGATTTAAAGAAGAGATGAAATGAAATGAACTGTTTTTTAACAGTGTACACACACACACACACACACACACACACACACACACACACACCATATATATATATATATATATATATATATATATATATATATATATATATATATATATAGATAGATATAGATAGATAGATTCATATTAGCACCTAAGCCAACTTACACATCTGCCATTGCTGATGTCTAACGAATTAGAATCTGCAAAGAGGAGCGTAAATAAGATCCCTTTCAGTTTCCAAGGAAACTATTCGAGCAACCCAAATCCTGGACATTCACAGTGAAAATGAAGAAACTCTGGAATACCAGCTCTGTAAAACATATTCCGACGCTCAGACCGAGACACCACTCAAAATCTAGGCCTGCAACTCCAGAGAAAATGATTAAAAGCCACCAATACCGGAGGAAGTAAAGAAAGTGGTTAAGAAAGCCGGGGCTAAGTCATCACCTGGGCCTACGGGAATACCTTACCTGCTGTACAAGAAGTGTCCCAGTGTCCTTGAGTGGCTCCACAAACTAATGAGATTAGCATGGATAATCCTGAAGCTCAGAAATCAGTGGATGATAGCTGGTGGAGTGTGCATTCCAAAAGAACAGCATTCAAGTGACATTAACCAATTCAGACCAATACCATTTCCAAACAACGATGACTAAATGTTCTTCTGTGTCATGGCAGCAAGTGTATGTACTTAATAGAAAATGAGTACTTGAATGTGTCATTCCAGAGAGGAGATACCCTGGGTGGGTCTGGCTGTGTAGAGGATGCCATGATGATTTTAGATACGTTACATTCACAGGTGATATAAAGTTACGTTTCGACGATGATATAAAGTTACATTTAAAGGCGTATGAAGTTACAATTAAAGGTGATATAAAGTTACATTTAAAGGTGATATCAAGTTACATTTACATTTAAAGATGATATAAAGTTACATTTGAAGGTGATATGAAGTTACATGTAAAGACGTATAAAGTTAAGTTTCTAGGCGAAATAAAGTTACATTTAAAGGTAATATAAAGTTACTGGGAGGAGTGTTGGGAGTTCCATGGACAACAAGGAGGGCAGGCGAGACAGTCTTGATGGAGGCGGACACAGGTGGATCGTTCATAGAGAGGATTGGGGGAGGACGGGCCATTTTGTGAGGAAGGGGGGATTGGAGCACCTGGTAGCAATGGGGGGGGGGGGGCTGGAGGGAGGGAGGGCACCGGGTGGACCCGGGGGGAGGATGCTAGACAGACTTGCGGGGTGGCTGGGGGCAGGGAGGGTGGAAGAGATGCTTGAGGCAGCAAGTGATAGAGACAGATGGAAGTCCATAATCGACAACGCCATGCGGCAAGGCACCTGATGATGATGATGATAAAGTTACATTTACATTTAAAGGTGATAGAAAGTTACATTTAAAGGTGATAGAAAGTTACATTTAAAGGTGATAGAAAGTTACATGTAAGGACTATCAAGTTACATTTAAAGGTGATATCAAGTTACATGTAAAGGCGTAAAGTTACATTTAAAGGTGATGTTAAGGTAAATATAATGGTGATTCAAACTTAAATTTAAGGTGATATAAAGTTACGTTAAAAGGCGATATAAAGTTACATTTAAAGGCGTATAAAGTTACATTCAAAGGTGATATAAATTACATTTACAATTACATGCGTATAAAGTTACATTTCACGGTGTATAAAGTTACATTTCACGGTGGTATAAAGTTACATTTAAAGGTGATGTAAAGTTACGCATGGAAGGTGGTATAAAGTTACGTTTAAATGCGTGTATAGTGACATTTGAAGACGATATAAATTTACATTTAAAGGTGATACAAAGTTACATTTAAAAGTGATATAAAGTAATACTTAACGGTGGTCTAAAATTGCACGTAAAGACTTATAAAGTTACATTTAAAGGTGATATAAAATTACATTTAAAGGCGTGTAAAGTTATATGTAAAGGTGATGTAAATTGCATTGAAAGGTGATATAATGTGGCATTTAAAGGTGATATACAGTTACATTGATAGGCCATATAAAGTTACATGTAATACATTTAAAGGTAGTATAAAGTTACATTTAAGGGAGATGTAAGATTATTTTTAAAGGTGATATAAAGCTACATTTACATTTAAAGGTGATATAAAATTACATTAGAAGGCGAGTGAAGTTACAATTAAAGACAAGATGTGAGTGGATGTCACGCCAGCAGGCAGCAAAAGTGTGTGTTGTGTTTTACAGTGATTTTATCGTGGTTCTATTTGATTTTATGCATTGAATTTTGTATCAGCTTGTTCCTTTTAAATCCCGACATAAGGTGATGTATATATTTTTTTATAATTTTTAACATTTTACCAGATAATCTGATTTTAAAGTTTTTTATACCTACTTTTTTATCATTTTAATTCAGCCGCTCAAGTCGGACATTTTATCTGTGAACTGTGTTTACATTTTAGTCTACTGTGTTCGCCCAACGTTATTACGCTTGCAATTATGGACCCGTCCTTTTTAAAACAAATTGGACTGACACTTTTTAAACACAGCAAGTGTTACCTTGGTGGAGACGTCTACCAGCGCATACGAACACTGGGGCTGTGTTGCAAGTCCCGCACTGCGCGATCCTGTCGTGGTGGACGTCTCCACCGTCTTTGGCACAACCTGCCTCCTGCTGTACCACTGCCCCATGCCCTCGACCTTGCTGCTGCGGGCTTCGTCTCCTCCTCTGCCGTCTTCGCCCTCGCCTTCTGTCCTGGTGGCCCCGCCTGCACCTTCTGTCCTGATGGTGCCGCCTTCACCTTCTGTCCCGCCGGTGCCGCCTTCACCTTCTGTCCCGCTGATGCCGCCTCCATCTTCTGTCCCGCCGGTGTCGCCTTCGTCTTCGGTCCCGCCGGCGCTGCCCTCGTCTTCTGTCCCGCTGGTGCCGCCTTTGTCTTCCGTCCCGCTGGTGCCGCCTTCGTCTTCTGTCCTGCGTGTGCCGCCTTCGTCTTCTGTCCCGTCGTTGCTGCCTTCGTCTTCTGCCCTGCTGGTGTCGCCTTCATCCTCTGTCCCGTCGGTGCTGCCTTCACCTCCATCTCGGCCACCGCCATGTGACTCTGATAAACTGAAACTATGCCTTTTTAACGCTCAGTCAACATGTGCAGATGGCAAAGCCGATGTCATTGCTGACTTTATTGCAGATGAGCATGTTGACATTGTTTTTATCACAGAAACATGGCTTAACCCCCTTGGTCATGAACCTATACATACGAGTCTCACTCCGAGTGGTTACAGACTTGCTTCTTTCCATCGCTCATCCCGAGGTGGTGTTATCGCCATCCTCTACAACGACTCACTCCATTCCCGCCTATCATTCTCGCAGTCTCTGCCTTTCTCCCATCCTTCTTTCGAGCACGTTGAAGTATCCTTCCAATCCACCCCTCACCCCATCACCTTCTCCTGTGTCTATCGACCTCCACCTCGCTCTGCCAACAAGCTCACTACATCCATGTTTCTCTCTGACTTTGACCAACTACTTGATTACTACTGCCTCTTACCTGTAAATCTCATCATTCTAGGTGACATCAATGTCCACTACGACAACACTCACCGTTATGACACAAGACATATCATCAACTCTCTGTCCAATCACAATATGACACAACATATTTCTGAACCAAGCCATCAAAAAGGTCACATTCTTGACTGGATCATTTCTCGTGATCACCACAATTCAGCTACTGACAACTGCCTAGTTCTTTCTACCCGTCTAACTTCAGCCCTTCCATCTGACCACTCTGCAATTCTCTGTTCTCTTGACATTTCTCCTCCTTCCCGTACCACGCGCACAGTGACTCGACGCAATCTCAAATCTATTGACCTCTCCACATTTTCATCTGATGTCTCCCGCCTCCTTTCTGAAAAGTCACATAACCTTGCCGATGAATTCTATACTACTCTCTACCATCTTCTGGACACTCATGCTCCAGCCACAACCCGTCTTTTACCTGACCGCCCCCCTACCCCCTGGCTCACTCATGAGATTGCCTGTGCAAAACGTGCCCTCCGCAGAGCAGAGCGCCGCTGGCGCAAATCCAAACTCACTGTACATAGGCAATTTTTCCAAGCCTCTAAAACAAAAGTATCCACCCTCATTGCATCTGCAAAAACAAGCTCTTTCCAAACCAAAATCCTGAATGCCTCTTCTTCAAGAGAACTCTACAACCATGAATCATCTCCTTGGCACACGAAAAGATTTACCTCTCCCAACAAAACACACAAATGAAGAACTCCCATCTGTATTCTCCAAGTATTTCACCACCAAAATACAAACTCTTCGTGACAGGCTTGACAGGACACCCTGTCAACCATGCCCACCTGACCCTTCCTTCTCTGGCACACCTCTTATTACTTTTACCCCAGTCTCACAAGAAGAAATTCTCAACACAATCAGATCCATGTCGTTCAAAATCTGCGAACTGGATCCTCTTCCATGTTCTCTCTACTCTGACTGTCTCCCTACTCTCCTCCCATTCATCACTGACATCATCAACACTTCTCTTCAAACTGGAACTGTCCCAGATTCTTTCAAGTCTGCTATTGTTCACCTCTCCTCAAGAAATACAATTTAGACCCAAATGAACTGAAAAATTACCGGCCCATCTCTAATCTCTCTTTCTTGTCAAAACTCATCGAAAAAGTTGTCCTCAACCAGTTGAACTCTCACCTGTCTGCCAACAATCTCCTCAATCCTTTCCAGTCAGCCTACCGCCAGTGCCATAGCACTGAAACTGCCCTGCTACACATTCTCAACAATCTCCTCCTTGCAACTGATACTGGCAAAGTCTCTCTCCTCACACTCCTTGATCTGTCTGCAGCCTTTGATACCATTGATCATGGTATTCTCCTTTCTAGACTTCATCATACTTTTGGCATGTCTGACATTGCTCTCTCCTGGTTCACGTCATATCTATCAAACAGAAAACAAACTGTTCTCATTAATGGCACTTACTCTCAACCTGCATACCTGACCTGTGGTGTTCCACAAGGATCTGTCCTTGGCCCTGTTCTTTTCACTCTTTACACCTCCCCCCTGTCCACCATCATCAACTCCCACTCTATAAAACACCACTTCTATGCTGATGACACCCAACTTCTAGACAGTGACACACCAGACAATATACAGCGCCTGTTGACTCGCACCACTGAGTGTTACTCGGACATTAAGAACTGGATGACGTTCAACAAACTTCAGCTTAATGACGACAAGACAGAAGCTATCCTCATTGGCACCCGTCAGAAACTTTCTCAGCTGCCTCCTCTTTCTCTCCCATTATGTAACACATCAGTCCCAATTTCTGATTCAGCTAAAAACCTTGGTGTCTGCATTGACTCTACCCTCTCCATGAACAACTTTGTTTCTCAAACTGCCAGATCTTGCTACTATCACCTCCATCGCATAAGGCTGATCAGGAAGTATCTCTCTGTCGAAACAACTGCAAAACTCGTTCTCTCTTTCATAATGTCTCGCATTGACTATTGCAATTCACTCCTGTCTGGTCTTCCTGCCTCCACCATTCACATCCTGCAGCGCATTCAAAACAATGCTGCATGCCTTGAACTAAAAAAGAAAAAAGCTGACCACACATCTCCTCTCCTGGCACAACTTCACTGGCTCCCTGTATCAAAGCGCATACAGTACAAACTAGACACCATGTGCTACAAAAGCCTCAATAACGCAGCCCCCAATTACCTGTCAAGCCTACTTGAGATCTATCTTCCCTCACGTACCCTCCGCTCTGCCTCCGATCCTCTGACTTTTCGCTTTCCACGCACTAAGCTCAATAACCTATGGTCCACGAGCCTTCTCTGTTTCTGGTCCACTTTCCTGGAACAAACTTCCTCTCTCTGTCCGTCAGCAACCTACTTTTGTCTCCTTCAAGTCCGCTCTCAAAACTCACCTTTTCTCCTCTGCATAAAATCCTGACCTCACTCAATCCCCTCTGCAGCCTGTCTCCATTCGGAGGGGAATCACATTGTAATATATAATTGTATATAATATGCTCTCTCTAATTTTCCATTGCTTTTATTCTTTCTCCCCATTTTAGCCGTGTGCGTGTGCGTGTGCGTGTGCGTGTGCGTGTGCGTGTGCGTGTGCGTGTCGTGTGGTGCGCGCGCGCGCGCGCGCGCGTGCGTGCGTGTGTGTCTGTTTTAGCGCTTAGATTTGATTTTATCAAGATTTTGCGCTATACAAATAAAATATTGTATTGTAATATAAAGTTACATTTAAAAATTGATATAAAGTTACATTTAAAAGTGATACAAAGTAATATTTAAAAGTGTTGTAAAGTTACATGTAAAGATGTATAAAGTTACACTTAAAGGTGATATAATGTAACATTTAAAGGCGTGTGAATTGATATTTAAAGATGGTTATAAAGTTACAGGAATATGTACTGGGAACACACAGCTGCAATGAGAATAGAAAACAATATAAGCTCTTCCCAAAACATCAAAAGAGGAGTCAGACAGGGTTGTGTTTTGTCACCAGATCTGTTTTCACTATATAGCGAAAACATCATGAGAAACCTAGAAGAAGACCCCAGATTAAAGGTTGGAGGGAAAATGATTAAACAACATTCGGTACCCAGATGACACCGTGCTAATTGCAGAAAATGAAAGGGACCTACAAAACCTTGTGAATATACTAGAAACAGAAAGCAAAGGTAAGGGGTTGGAACTAAACAGCAGGAAGACTGAAGTCATGGTGATCAGTTAAAGCAAATGGCACAACCTTGACACAGGTTAATAAGTTCAAATACCTGGGAACGGTCATTTCATCAGACAGCAGATGCACATCGGAAATAGCTGGCAGAATCGGCCAAGCCAAAACAGCATTCAATCGGCCAAGCCAAACAGATTCACAAGCATTCTTACCAACAAATGCCTATCAATTAACATCAGAAAGAGAGTCCTTGAATGTTATATAGAACCAATACTGTTGTACGGATGCGAGGCGTGGACAGTCAGCAAGCAAAGCCAGAGCAAGATTGAGGCAGCCGAGATGTGGTTTCTCAGAAGAATGTTGAGAGTTCCAGGGACAGCAAAGAAAACAAACGAGACAGTCTTGATGGAGGCAGACACAAGTAGATTACTCATAAGGAAGATTAGGAAAAAAAAGCAACATTTATAGGCCAGTTTATGAGGAAGGGGGATCTGAGAGCACCTTGTCACAACGGGAAAGCTGGAGGGAAAGAGAGCACTAGGTAGACCCAGGGAGAGAATGCTGGACGAACTTGCAGAGTGGCTGGGGATGAGGAGGGTGGGGGAGATGCTGGGGGCAATGAGAGATAGAGATGGTTGGAAGTTCATGGTCGCCAACGCCATGCGGCAGGGCACCTGATGATGATGATGATAAAGTTACATGTAAAGATGTATGAAATTACATTTAAAGGTGATATAACGTTACATTTAAAGGAGTATGAAGTTACATTTAAAGGTGCTAAAAAGTTACATTTAAAGGTGAAATAAAGTTGCATTTAAAGGCGTTTGAATTACATTTAAAGATGATGTAAAATTACATGTAAAGACTATAAAATTATGTTTAAAGGTGATATAATGTGTCGTTTAAAGGTGATGTAAAGATACATTCATACACATGTAAAGTTACATTTCAAAACGATAACAAGTTACATTTAAAGGCAATATCAAGTTACATTTAAAGGCGATATCAAGTTACATCTAAAGGCGATAAGTTCACATTTAAAGGTGATATATACGTAAAGTTACATTGAAGGCGATGTAAGGTTATATTTAAATGTTCAATAAAGTTGCATTTACATTTAAAGGTGATATAAGGTTTCATTCAAAGGGCGATATAAACTTAGACTTAAAGGTGATATATAGTTACATTAAACGGCGATATAGAGTTACATTTAAAGATGTATAAAGTTACATTTAAAGATGTATAAAGTTACATTTAGAGGTGATATGAAGTTGCATTTGAAGGGGATACAAAGTTACATTTATAGCTGATATAAAGTTACATTTGAAGGTGATATAAAGTGACATTTATAGGCGTATAAAGTTAAATTTAAAGACGATTTCAAATTACATTGAAAGGAGATACAAAGTTGCATTTAAAGGTGATAAAAAGTTACTTTTAAAGTTGATATGAGGTCACATTTGAAGGTGATACAAAGTTACATTTGAAGGTGATATATAGTTGTGTTAAAAGGCGGGATAAAGTTACATTTAAAGGCGTATAAAGTTACATTTAAAGGTGATATAAAGTTACATTTAAGGGTGATGTAAGGTTATATTTAAATGTTCAATAAAGTTGCATTAACATTTAAAGGTGATATATAGTTACATTAAAATGCGATATAGAGTTACATTTAAAGACGTATAAAGTTACCTTTAAAGTTATATTTTAAGACAATATCAAGATACACTTCAAGGCGATATCAAGTTACTTTTAAAGGCGATATAAATTTACATTTCAAGATGATATAAAGTTACATTTAAATGCGAAATAAAGTTACATTCAAAGTGATATAAATCTACATTTAATGGTGTATAAAGTTACATTTAAAAGTGAAATTAATGTACATTTAATGGTGATACAAATTTACTTTTAAAGGTGATACAAAGTTACTTTAAAAGGCGACATAGAGTTACATTTAAAGGCGTATAAAGTTACATTGAAAGGTAACAAAGTTATATTAAAGGCGTACATGGTTACATTCAAAGGTGATATAAAGTTACATTTAAAGGTAATATAACATTTATTTTAAAGGTCAAATATAATGTTATATTTGAAGGTGATATACAGTTACGTTTCGAAGGTGATGTAAAGTTGCATTTAAAGGCGTGTAAATCTACATTTAAAGACGATATCAAGTTACGTTTAAAGGTGATATACAGTTACATTCAAATGTGATATTAAACTAAATTTAAAGGTGATATAAAGTTACATGTACAGATGTATAAAGTTACATTCAAAGGCAATATAATGCTTCATTTTAAGGCGATAAGTTACATTTAAAGGTGATAATATGTTACATTTAAAGGAGTATAAAGTTACACTCAAAGTTCATGTAAAGTTACATCTAACGGTAATATCAAATTACATTTCATGGTGTATGTAGTTACATTTAAAAGTGATATCAAGTTACATTTAAAGGTGATATAAAGTTACATTTCAAGGCGTATAAAGCTACATTAAAAGACAATATCAAGTTACATTTAAAGGTGATGTAAAGTTACATTTCAAGGTGATATAAAGTTACATTTAAATGCGTGTTAAGTTACATTTAAAGGCGATATCAAGCTACATTTCAAGGTGATATAAAGTTACATTTAAATGCGTGTTAAGTTACATTTAAAGGTGATATAAAGTTACATTTAAATGCGTGTTAAGTTACATTTAAAGGCGATATCAAGCTACATTTCAAGGTGATATAAAGTTACATTTAAAGGCGTGTTAAGTTACATTTAAAGGCGTGTTAAGTTACATTTAAAGGCGTGTTAAGTTACATTTAAAGGCGATATCAAGCTACATTTCAAGGTGATATAAAGATTACATTAAAGGCGGATATTCAAGCTACATTTCAAGGTATAATAAAGTTTACAATTTAAAAGGTGATATAAAGTTACATTTAAAGGCGTGTTAAGTTACATTTAAAGGCGTGTTAAGTTACATTTAAAGGCGTGTTAAGTTACATTTATAAGTCAAAGGGCGTGTTAAGTTACATTTAAATGCGTGTTAAGTTACATTTAAATGCGTGTTAAGTTACATTTAAAGGCGATATCAAGCTACATTTCAAGGTGATATAAAGTTACATTTCAAGGTGATATAAAGTTACATTTAAAGGCGTGTTAAGTTACATTTAAAGGCGTGTTAAGTTACATTTAAAGGCGTGTTAAGTTACATTTAAATGCGTGTTAAGTTACATTTAAATGCGGTTAAGTTACATTTAAAGGCGATATCAAGCTACATTTCAAGGTGATATAAAGTTACATTTCAAGGTGATATAAAGTTACATTTAAAGGCGTGTTAAGTTACATTTAAAGGCGTGTTAAGTTACATTTAAATGCGGTGTTAAGTTACATTTAAATGCGTGTTAAGTTACATTTAAAGGCGGTATCAAGCTACATTTCAAGGTGATATAAAGTTACATTTCAAGGTGATATAAAGTTATCAATTTAAGGCGTGTTAAGTTACATTTAAAGGCGTGTTAAGTTACATTTAAAGGCGTGTTAAGTTACATTTAAAGGCGTGTTAAGTTACATTTAAAGGCGTGTTAAAGTTACATTTAAAGGCGTGTTAAGTTACATTTAAATGCGTGTTAAGTTACATTTAAAGGCGATATCAAGCTACATTTCAAGGTGATATAAAGTTACATTTAAAGGCGTGTTAAGTTACATTTAAAGGCGATATCAAGCTACATTTCAAGGTGATATAAAGTTACATTTAAAGGCGTGTTAAGTTACATTTAAATGCGTGTTAAGTTACATTTAAAGGCGATATCAAGCTACATTTCAAGGTGATATAAAGTTACATTTAAAGGCGTGTTAAGTTACATTTAAAGGCGATATCAAGCTACATTTCAAGGTGATATAAAGTTACATTTAAAGGCGTGCAACGTTACATTTAAAGGTTATGTAAAGTTACATTTCGAGGTGATATAAAGTCATATTTAAAGGCGTATAAGTTTACATTATAGGACACTATAATGTTACATTTGAAGATGATATAAAGTTATATTTAGAGGTGATATAAAGTTACATTTAAATGCTTATAACGTTACATTTATAGACGATATAAAGTTACATGTAAAGATGATATCAAGTTACATTTAAACGCGTATAAAATTACATTTAATTACATTTAAAGTTGATATATAGTTATATTTAAAGGCGTGTCACGTTTCATTTAAAGACGATATATAAAGTTGCATTTAAATGTGATAACAAGGTACATTTAAAGGTGATATGAAGTATTTAAAGGTGTTATAAAGTTACATCTTGAAGACGTAAAACGTTACATTTGAAGGTGATATAAAGTTACTTTTAAAGGTGATATAGAGCGTCATTTAGAGGTAATACAAAATTACATGTAAGTACGTCTCAATTTACATTTAAATGTGATGTAAAGTTACACCGAAAGGTGGTATAAATTTACATTTAAAGGCGTATAAACTTAGATTTAAAGATGATATAAACTTGCATTTAAAGGTGATATAAAGTTACACTTGGAAGTGATATAAAGTTACATTTATAAGCGTGTAAAGTTACATTTAAACCCAATGTCAAGTTAAATTCAAAGTCGATGTCAAGTTACATTTAAAGTCGATAGAAAGTTACATTCAAAGGTGATAAAAAAAATTTAATTTAAAGGCGATATAAAGTTACATTTAAAGGTGATATAAAGTTACATGTAAGGGCGTATGAAGTTACATTTAAAGGTGATATAGTTACATTTAAAGGTGATATAAAGTTACATGTTAAGACGTATGTAGTTTCATTTAAAGGTGATATAAAGATACATGTATAGGCGTGTAAAGTTAAATTTAAAGACATTATCAAGTTACATTTGTAGGACATATAACGTTACACTTAAAGGAAATATCAAGTTACATTTCAAGGCGATATAAAGTTACATTTAAAGGTGACATAAAGTTACATTTACATGTAAAGGTGATATAAAGTTATATCTAAAGGTTATATAAAGTTACATGTAAAAATGTAAAAGAATACATTTAAAGATGATACAAAGTTACACTTTATAGGCGATATAAAGTTACATTTAAAGGTGATATAAAGTTATATCTAAAGGCGATATGAAGTTACATTTAAAGGTGATAGAAAGTTTTATTCAAAGCGTATAAAGTTACATTTAAAATTGATATAAAGTTACATCGGCAGATGTGATGCGTCCTAGTGTGTTGGCTTCAGCCTGCACCGCTGGCTAGCACTGCTGTTTGCAGCTATGTGAAAAGAAGAGCAGAAGGCGTAAGTCTCTTCCTGTCAGTATATAGCCTCTCCATCAGCAAGCCCTACGCTGTGCCTCCTCGTGGCGACAGGCGGTAACTGAGCACCTCATGGACTCCGGCTAAATCTCGTGGGACTCGGAAGAGGTCTGGCCCCCAGACGTGAGGCACGCAGGCCCACTGGCGTGTGGATATGCCTTGATGCCCACGAACCAGATCCCCAAGCTATAGGTGAATAGCTCCACTGCCTTGTGGACATCTCGGGAGAGAATAAGGCTAGCGGAGAGACTGTACACAAACCGATGGAAGGCAACGGGAAACCACCATCGTAATTTTCCCAGGTTACTCATGGACAGAAACAGAAAAATGGAAAATGAAGACAACGACGTAAATAGGTGCTCATGTGCAGCAGCTTCGTCCGGTAGTGACCGTCATGCGGCCCAGTTGACACCAGATCGTCAGCAAGTTACTGCAACCAAACCCCCTAAGCTCAGATTTAAGAACATCAAAGTTGCAACATGGAATATAAGAACACTGTTGCAGAAGGGTAGATTAGAAAATATCAAACCAGAGATGGAAAGGTTTAACATTGGTAATTTAGGACTAGGGGAAGTGAGATCGAAAGGAGCAGGCATGATAACATCAGGACAATACACAATGATATACTCTGGTGGTAACTCAGTTGAAAGAGGAGTAGGCATCATGATGGACAAAGACAAATCAAAAGCAGTTAAGGGATACTGGGCTGTGTCCGACAGAGTTTTGCTGGTCAAATTGGGAGGCAAACCATTTGATATCAACATCATTCAGGTGTATGCACCAACATCCACAAGTACTCAGGAAGACATCAACAACTTCTATGAACTATTAGAGATGGCCAAAGTCCAATGTAAATCACAAGAAGTTACTGTAATAATGGGAGATTTTAATGCTAAAGTGGGACAGGATAAGGTGGAGGATATAGTTGGACCTTGGTACACAAAATAAAAGGGGAGAGAAATTTGTAGAATGGGCACAGATGAATGAGTTCATAGTAGGAAACACCTGGTTTGAGCAGCCTAATTGAAGAAAATGGACTTGGATGAGTCAGGAGATAATACCAAAAATCAGATTGATTACATCCTGATCAACAAAAGATTTAGAAATTATTTACTGTCAGCAAAAACACTACCAGGCGCAGACTGCAACAGTGACCACAAACCTGTAGTGGGAAGATTTAGACTGAAATTGAGGAAAAGGAAACGACCAAAAGCAACATCAAACTGAACCTTGGACTCTTAAAGACAGATGAAGTGATACGTAAAAAATTTAATGTACATGTTCAAAACAAATTCAGTGCTCTGGAAGACGTTGGTGACAGTCAGAAACAATAGACAAAGTTGAGAAATTCGATAAATGAAGCTTGTGAAGAAATCCCTAAGGCAAATAGAAAAGCAAAAAAGAGTTTGATGACTAATGAAATATTGGGCTTGATGGAGGAAAGGAGGAAGGCAAAGAGAAACGAGGAGATATACAGGAAGATAAACAAGGAGATCAGGAATAGGTGCAATGAAGCTAAGGAAGCTCGGCTGAAAACAAAGTGCAAAGAAATAGAAGATCGACACAAAACGGATCCTCAGGGTATGTGCAGACGAATTGAAGATATTGTCCACAGGAAAAATACATGCACATCAACTGGTTGCTTGAAATCGAAAAATGGCACGCTTATCATGGAAAAAGACAAAATATTAGACAGATGGGGAGAGTACATTAAAGACCTTTTTGAAGATGACAGAAACGAAGAACACATTATAAAAAAGAACTTTGGAGGACCACCCATAATGAAAGATGAAGTTAGAGCGGCACTGAACAAGATAAAACCAGGAAAAGCGCCAGGACCAGATAACATTACTACAGAGATGATTGAAGCCCTGGAGAAATTTGGTATAGAAAAAATAACAGGTCTCCTAAATGAAATTTACGACACTGGAAAAATCCCCAAAGATATGTCAAAATCAATTTTCATTGCACTTCCAAAGAAGACAGGGGTTATGGAATGCGAACTCCATCGCACAATCAGTTTGATGAGTCATGTAACAAAAATCCTGTTAAGAATAATCATAATGAGGACAAGGAATAGAATCAAAAGAGAAATAGCAGAAGAACAGTGTTGATCTGTGGAAGGGAAAGGAACTATTAATGCCATATACATGTACATTCTAAGAACTATCATAGAGAGGTCAATTGAGATAAATAAGGATTTGTATTTATGGTTTATTGACTACACCAAGGATTTCGATCGGGTAAGACATGATGAATTGATCAACCAACTGGAGAGACTCAATGCTGATGGAAGAGATCTACGAATAATCAGAAATATGTAATGGGAACAAACAGCTGCAATGAGAATAGAAAACAATGTAAGCTCTTTCCAAAACATTAAAAGAGGAGTCAGACAGGGTTGTGTTTTGTCACCAGATCTGTTTTCACTTTACAGCGAAAACATCATAAGAAACCTAGAAGAAGACCCTGGATTAAAGGTTGGAGGGAAAATGATAAACAACATTTGATACGCAGATGACACCGTGCTAATTGCAGAAAATGAAAGGGACTTACAAAACCTTGTGAATATACTAGAAACAGAAAGCAAAGGTAAGGGGTTGGAACTAAACTGCAGGAAGACTGAAGTCATGGTGATCAGTAAAAAACATGAAATCCCCTCATGCAAAATAACAGCAAATGGCACAACCTTGACACAAGTTGATAAATTTAAATACCTGGGAACGGTCATTTCATCAGACGGCAGATGCACATCAGAAATAAACGGCAGAATCAGCCAAGCCAAAACAGCATTCAAGAAGATGACAAGCATTCTTACCAACAAATGCCTATCAATTAACATCAGTTCTTGAATGTTATATAGAACCAATACTGTTGTACAGATGTGAGGCGTGAACAGTCAACAAGCAAAGCCAGAACAAGATTGAGGCAGCTGAGATGAGGTTTCTAAGAAGAATGTTGAGAGTTCCAGGGACAGCAAAGAAAACAAACGAGACAGTCTTGATGGAGGCAGACACAAGTAGATTACTCATAAGGAAGATTAGGAAAAGACAAGCAACATTTATAGGCCATTTCATGTGAAAGGGAGTTTGGGGCACTTGGTCACAACGGGAAAGCTGGAGGGAAAGAGAGCACCAGGTAGACCCAGGGAGAAAATGCTGGACGGACTTGCAGAGTGGCTGGGGATGATGAGGGTGGGGGAGATGCTAGGGGCAACGAGAGATAGAGACAAATGGAAGTCCATGATCGCCAACGCCATGCGGCAGGGCACCTGATGATGATGATGATGAATAAGTTACATTTAAAGGCGTGTAAAGTTATCTTAAAGACGATATAAAGTTACGTTTAAAGGTGATATGAAGGTACGTATGAAAGTGATATAAGATTATATTTAAATGTAATACAAAGTTACATGTAAGAATGTGGAAAGTTATATTCAAAGGTGATATTAAGTTACATTTAAAGGCGTATGAAGTGTCATTTAACGGTAATATGAAGTTACATGTAAAGACGTATAAAATTACATTTAAAGGTGATACAAAATGACGTTTAAAGGTGATATAAAGTTACATTCATAGGCGTGTAAAGTTACATTTAAAGACGATATCAAGTTACATTTAAAGGCGATAAAAAGTTACATTTAAAAGTGATATAAAGTTTCCTTTAAAGGTGATATAAAGTTACATTTAAAGGTGGTATATATTTAAATTTAAACGCGATATAAAGTTATACTAAGAGGTGATATAAAGTCACATTCAAAGGCGGTATAAAGTTACATTTAAAGATGTGTACAGTTACATTTAAAGGTAATATAAAGTTGCATTTAAAAGTGATATAAAGGTACATTTAAAGGTGATATAAAGTAACATTTTAAGGAGTATGAGTGTCATTTAAAGGTGATATAAGATTACATGTAAAGATGTATAAAGTTACTTTTAAAGGTGAAATAAAGTTTCATTTCAAGATGATATAAAATTACATTTATAGTCGTATAAAGTCACATTTAAAGACGATATTAAATTACATTTATAGGTGATATAAAGGTACATTTAAAGGCGATATAAAGTTACATTTGAAGGTTACGTTCAAAGGCGATATAGAGTTACATTTAAAGGTGATATCAAGTTACATGTACTTTTAAAGGTGATATAAAGTTATATTTATAGGCGTGTAAAGTTACATTTAAAGACGATATCAATTCACATTTAAACGCGATATCAACTTACATTTAAAGTCGATATAAAGTTATATTTAAAGGTGATGTATAGTTTCATATGAAGGAGTAGGAAGTTACATTTAAAGGTGATATAGGACTAAATTTAAAGGTGATATAAAGTTACCTGTAAAGACGTATAAAGTTACATTTAAAGGTGATATAAAGCTACATGTCAAGACGTATAAATTTACATTTAAATGTGAAAATAGTCACATGTAAAGAAAATGTAAAGTTACATTTAAAGGTAATATAAATTTACAAGTAAAGACTATAAAGTTGCATTTAAAGGTGATAAAAAGTTACATTTAAGGATGATATTAAGTTACATTTAAAGGCGTATAAAGTTAGATTTAAAGGTGATATTTAGGTACATTTAATGGTGATACAAATATACATTTAAAGGTGACATAAAAGTGCGTTAAAAGCCGATACAAAGTTACATTTATAGGCGTATGAAGTTACATTTATAGATGACATAAAGTTATAGTAAAGGCATACAAACTTACATTTAAAGGAGACATAAAGTTACACTTAAATCCGTATAAAGTTACATTTAAAGGAATATAACGTTACATTTAAGGATGATATAAAGTTTATTTTAAAGGTGATATAAAGTTAAATTTAAATGTGATATCAAGTTACGTTTCGAAGTAGATGTAAAGTTATATTTTAAGGCGTGTAAAATTACATTTAAAGACAATATCAACTGACATTTAAAGGTGATATAAAGTGACATTTAAAGGTGATTTAAAGTGACATTTACATGTACAGGCGTGTAAAGTTACATTTAAAGACGATGTCAAGTTTCATTTAAAGGCGATATAGAGTTACCTACCCCTCAATCGTTAAAACTTCCTCAACGTCTCATACGCGATTTCGACGGGAAAGTCATCAACATTTTTAGAAAACTGGAAGAGGAACATCGATTGCTAGCCAGGTTCAGGAACCATCTTCATTTCACGCTGCATTGTAAACATCAAAATGTGTGCCCTACAGGTCTTAAGATCAAAACTAGTATGAAAGGCCAGGCAGCTTAACAACATCATCCATCGTGCTCAACGTGCGCTCATGAACGAACGGATTAAACAAATCAACAGTCGTTTGGTTATCATCAACAACACGATCGCCATTTTGAAGGATGAACTCGGTGCTTGTGTACCGGATACTATCATGTCGGAGACGGTTGCCTGGTCCGACTGCACCGTCAGGTGTGAATCGGACAGAGTGCGCATGAGCCACAGGAAAAAATTTGCTAAGTTGCAGGCTAAACCAGAACATGACGATTGCGTGCCCATTACTCCCGTCACGACCAAGAAACGCAAGAAATCAAAAACAGGCGGGTGGTGAATCTGTCGGATCAAAGTTTGACTGAAGCAGAATTATCAGTGTTGAGAAAGGGGCTCAATTTCGCGGTCACTCCAGACAAACTTCCCATCACGGAATACATTACCAGCATTGAAACTGCGTGTCCTCAAACAAAAGAGGCCACACACTTACGATCAGAATGTGTGAATATCCTCAAACAGAGCAAACCCCCAAATCCAACATTTCCAGGGATGAAAGACTTGCCGTGCCACAGTCATCTTACCCAAGGGGCGGTACTATGAGAAGGCTTACAATCTGTTAGATGACAAAAAGACCTACCAACAGCTGAGCAAAGATCCCACCAGCAAGTATACTGCCCGTCTTACCAAACTACTGTAAGGCCTACAGAACTCAGGAGAACTCTCCTCAGAACAGTACCGTAGATTGTACCCCTCAGCTACTGATGTGCCTAAGTTCTACAGACTGCCTAAAGTGCACAAGAAAGATGTACCCCTCTGTCCCATTGTCGCCTCTAGAGGATCCGGATCCCTGATGTATGAGACGGCCCGCTTCGTTGCAGACATCCTCTCGCCTTTGGTAGGAAAGACAGAACATTCCATTGTAAACAGTGCAGACCTGCTGAAGAAGCTGTCGAAGTTTGTACCACAACCTGATGAGATTCTGTGTCCTATGACGTCACAGCCCTGTTCACCAGTGTCCCTGTAAAGGACAGCATTGACATCATCAGGGGGAGGTTACAGGTCGACAACAGCCTTCGGCAACGCACCAACCTGCCAGTGGAACACATCTGTGAATCGCTATCCTGCTGCTTCAACACTACCTACTTCACCTTTGAAGGACACTTCTACCAACAGACCGAGGGTGCAGCCATGGGGTCCCCCGTGAGTCCCATTGTCGCCAACCTCTTTATGGAAAATTTCGAGGAGAAAGCTTTGGCGTCGTTCCACACTCCTCCACGCTACTGGGGCCGCTACATGGACGACACTATGACTGTACTGAAAAGGTCGGTGGTAGAAGACTTCACGAACCATCTCAACAACCAACACCCTGCCATCAAGCTCACCTATGAGATAGAAGAGAACGGCAACATCGCGATGTTGGATACCCGCATCGCCCAGATGGAGACAGGCCTCGCCTTCTCCGTCTATAGAAAGCCGACCCACATGGAACAGTACTTACAATTTGATAGTCACCAGCCACTGGAACACAAGCTTGGAGTAATCCGCACCCTCACCCACCGAGCGAAGACCATCTGCTCTATCGACACTGCTAGAGAAGAAGAGGTGCAGTACATCAAAAAAGTACTCAGTGTGTCGGGATACCAGAAGTGGGCCTGGGATATTCCAGGGGACAAGAAAACCATACCCCACCCCTCCACTGAACGGCCAATCCCTTCGAGAGGGCACGTCTCCATGCCATACATCAGCGGCGTCACTGAGGCTCTCAGCAGGAAGATCAGGAAGTTGGGAGTCAGTGTCCACGCCAAGCCCACCAACACCATCAGAAGCCAGTTAGTCCACCCCAAAGACAAAACAGACAAATTGGATACATCAGGGGTGATATACAAGATAGACTGCCAGGACTGTGACCATAGTTATATTGGCGAAACTGAGCGCAACTTGCACAAAAGATTAAAAGAACACAAACCGTGAGTCCTCTCCAGTGGGAGAACATCTGATCCACACCCAACACCACTTTGAAAAGGACAATGTGCAAGTTCTCGACAAAGAAGCAAGATGGTTCCAGAGGGGAGTAAAGGAGGCAGTTTACATCGCCGCAAGGAACCCCACCCACAACCGTGACCGGGGCCGACACAACCTGCCATCAGTGTACTCCTCACTTATTCAGTCGCACTGTCGTGAGTTCGCTCATGGCGGTGCGCACTGAAGCCAGTTCTCAACCCAGCAGTTGCACTGAAGAAGTCGGCCGGATCGCCGATGAAAGCTAGGCAGTAAGTAGCTTTCTTCGCTGAGAGACAGGTTCAGCCAGGTAGCCATTATAGATACAGAGTTACTTTTAAAGGAGATATGAAATGTCATTGAAAGGTGATACAAAGTTACATTTGAATAATTATGATATCAGAATACATTTGAAGGTGTTACAGTTACATTTAAAGGTGATATAAAGTTACGTTAAAAGGTGGTATAAAGTTACATAAAAGTGATATCAAGTTATATTTAAAGGTGATGTAACGTTAAATCTAAAAGTGACATCAAGTTGAATTTCAAGGTGATATAAAGTTACATTAAAGACGTATAAAGTTACATTTAAAGGTGATATAATGTTACATTTAAAGGCGTATGAAGTTACATTTGAAGGTGATAAAAAGTTACATTTAAAGGTGAAATAAAGTTACATGTAAAGACTATGAAATTACATTTAAAGGTGATATAAAGTGACGTTTAAAGGTGATGTAAATTTACATTCATACGCATGTGAAGTTACATTTCAAGACGATATCAAGTTACATTTAAAAGCAATATCAAGTTACATTTAAAAGCGATATCAAGTTACATTTAAAGGCGATAAGTTCACATTTAAAGGTGATATAAAGTTACATTTAAGAACAATGTAAAGTTACATTTATAGGTTTTATAAAGTTTCTTTTACATTTAAAAGTCATATAAGGTTACATCTAAAGGCGATATCAAGTTAGATTTAAAGGTGGTATAAACTTAGATTTAAAGGCGTATAAAGTTACATTACAAGGTGATATATAGTTACATTGAAAGGCGATATAAAGTTACATTGATAGACGTATAAAGTTACCTTTAAAGTCGTAAAAAATTACATTTGGAGGTGATATGAGGTTGCATTTAAAGGTGATACAAAGTTACATTTAAAGCTGATATAAAGTTACATTTAAAGGTTATACAAAGCTACATTTAAAGACGATATCAAATGACATTGAAAGGAGATATAATGTTACATTTAAAGGAGATATTAAGTTACATTTAAAGGTGATAGAAAGTTACATTTAAAGTTGATATCAAGTTACATTTGAAGGTGACACAAAGTTACATTTAAAGGTGATATATAGTTATGTTAAAAGGCGCGGTAAAGTTACATCTAAAGGTGATATAAAGTTACATTTAAAGGCGAATAAAGTTACATTTAAAGGCGATAAAAGTTACGTTTTAAGGTGATATAAAGTTACATTTACATTTGAAGGTAATATACAGTTACATTTAAAGGCGATATAAAGTTACATTTAAATGCGCATCAAGTTATATTTAAAGGTGACATAAAGTTATACATGTACTAAAGGCGTACAAAGTTACACATCAAAGGTGATGTATAGTTATATTTATGTATAAAGTTACATTTAAAGGTGATTTAAAGTTTAATTCAAAGGTGATATAAAGTTACATTTCAAGGTGATTATAGAGTTACATTGTCTGTTATATTGGCAGATGTGATGCGTCTAGTGTGTCGGCTTCAGCCTGCACCGCTGGCGAGCACTGCTGTGCGAAAAGAAGAGCAAGGCGTAAGTCTCTTCCTGTCAGTACATAGCCTCTCCATCAGCAAGCCCTACGCTGTGCCTCCTCGTGGCGACAGGCGGTAACTGAGCACCTCACGGACTCAGGCTGAATCTCGTACGACTCGAAGGAGGTCTGGCCCCCAGACGTGAGGCATGCAAGCCCACCGGCGTGTGGACACGCCCTGGTGCCCACGAACCAGATCCCCAAGCTATGGGTAAATAGCTCCACTGCCTTGTGGACATCTCGGGAGAGAGTAAGGCTAAGGGAGTCAACCCTAAAAAAAAACCGATGGAAGGCAACGGGAAATCACCATCGTAGTTTTTCCCCAGGAAAACCATGGACAGGAGAAAGAGAAAGAAGAAAGTTAACGACGTCAATAGGTCCTCTTGCGGAGCACCTTCGTCCGGTAGGGACTGTCATGCGGCACAGGTGATACCAGACCGTCAGCCAGCTACTGCGACCAAAATTAAATTCAACACCAAAATAGCAACATGGAATATAAGAACAATGCTGCAGAAAGGTAAATTAGTCAACATCAAAATGGAGATGGAAAGGCTTAACATTAGTATTTTAGGACTGGGGGAAGTGAGATGGAAGGGGGCAGGCATGATAACATCAGGGGAATATACAGTGATATACTCTGGTGGTAATTCACATGAAAGAGGAGTAGGCATCATAATGGACAAAGACAAATCAAAAGCAGTTAAGGGATACTGGGCAGTGTCCGACAGAGTTTTACTGGTCAAATTCGGAGGCAAACCTTTTGATATCAACATCATACAGGTGTATGCACCAACATCCGCAAGTACTCAGGAAGACATTGACAACTTCTACAAAGTTTTAGAGATGGCCAAGGTCCAATGTAAATCACAAGAAGTTACAGTCATAATGGGAGATTTTAATGCTAAAGTGGGACAGGATAGAGTGGAGGATATAGTTGGACCTCGTGGCCTTGGTACACAAAATGAAAGAGGGGGGGGGGGGGTAAGCTTGTAGAATGGGCACAGATGAATGAGTTCATAGTAGGAAACACCTGGTTTGAGCAGCCTAACAGAAGAAAATGGACTTGGATGTGTTCAGGAGATAATACCAAAAATCAAATTGACTACATCCTGATCAACAAAAGATTTAGAAATTCTTTACTGTCAGCAAAAACACTACCAGGCGCAGACTGCAACAGTGACCACAATCCGGTAGTGGGAAGGTTTAGACTGAAATTGAGGAAAAGGAAACAGACCAAAAGCAACATCAAACTAAACCTTGGACTCTTAAAGTCAGATGAAATGATACGTCAAAAATTAAATGTTCATGTTCAAAACAAATTCAGTGCTCTGGAAGACGTTGGTGACAGTGAGGAACAATGGACAAAGTTGACAAGTTCGATAAATGAAGCTTGTGAAGAAATCCCTAAGGCAAATAGAAAAGCAAAAAAGAGTTTGATGACTAATGAAATATTGGGCCTGATGGAGGAAAGGAGGAAGGCAAAGGGAAACGAGGAGATATACAGGAAGATAAACAAAGAAATCAGGTATAGGTGCAATGAAGCTAAGGAAGCTTGGCTGAACATAAAATGCAAAGAGATAGAAGAACGACACAAAATGGATCCTCAGGGTATGTACAGACGAATTGAAGAAATTGTCCACAGGAAAAATACATGCACATCAACTGGGTGCTTAAAATCGAAAGATGGCACGCTTATCATGGAAAAAGACAAAATATTAGACAGATGGGGAGAGTACATTAAAGACCTTTTTGAGGATGACAGAAACGAAGAACACATTATAAAAAAGAACTTTGAAGGACCACCCATAATGAAAGATGAAGTTAGAGCGGCACTGAAAAAGATGAAACCAGAAAAAGCCCCAGGACCAGACAACATTACTACAGAGATGATTGAAGCTCTGGAGGAATGTGGCATAGAAAAAATAACAGTCCTCCTAAATGAAATTTATGACACTGGAAAAATCCCCAAAGATATGTCAAAATCAATTTTCATTGCACTTCCAAAGAAGACAGGGGCGATAGAATGCGAACTCCATCGCACAATCAGTTTGATGAGTCATGTAACAAAAATCCTGTTAAGAATAATCATGATGAGGACAAGGAATAGAATCAAAGGAGAAATAACAGTGAAGAACAGTGTGGATTTGTGAAGGGGAAAGAAACTATTAATGCCATATACATCCTAAGAACTATCATAGAGAGGTCAATTGAGATGAATAATGATTTGTGTTTATGCTTTGTTGACTATACCAAGGCTTTCGATGGGGTACGACATGATGAATTGATCAACCAACTGGAGAGACTCAATGTTGATGGAAAAGATCTACGAATAATCAGAAATATGTACTGGGAACAAACAGCTGCAATGAGAATAGAAAACAATATAAACTCTTTTCAAAACATGAAAAGAGGAGTCAGACAGGGTTGTGTTTTGTCACCAGATCTGTTTTCACTATATAGCGAAAACATCATGAGAAACCTAGAAGAAGACCCTGGATTAAAGGCTGGAGGGAAAATGATAAACAACATTCGGTACGCAGATGACACCGTGCTAATTGCAGAAAATGAAAGGGACCTACAAAACCTTGTGAATATACTAGAAACAGAAAGCAAAGGTAAGGGGTTGGAACTAAACAGCAGGAAGACTGAAGTCATGGTGATCAGTAAAAAACATGAAATTCCCTCCTGCAAAATAACAGCAAATGGCACAACCTTGACACAGGTTAATAAGTTCAAATACCTGGAAACGGTCATTTCAGACGGCAGATGCACATCGGAAATAGCTGGCAGAATCGGCCAAGCCAAAACAGCATTCAAGAAGATAACAGGCATTCTTACCAACAAATGCCTATCAAATAACATCAGAAAGAGAGTCCTTGATTTTATGAGGAAGGGGGATTTGGAGCACCTGGTCACAACGGGAAAGCTGGAGGGAAAGAGAGCACCAGGTAGACCCAGGGAGAGAATGCTGGGCGGACTTGCAGAGTGGCTGGGGATGAAGAGGTGGGGGAGATGATGGGGGCAACGAGAGATAGAGATGGTTGGAATCCATGGTCGCCAACGCCATGCGGCAGGGCACCTGATGATGATGATGATGATGATGATGATGATAGAGTTGCGTTTTGAAGGTGATATAAAGTTATAATTAAAGGCATGTAACGTTACATTTAAAAGTGATAGAAAGTTACATTTAAAAGTGATATGAAGTTACATTTAAAGGTGATCTAAAGTTACATTTAACAGCGTATGAAATGGCATTTAAAGGTGATATAAAGTTACTTTTAAGGGCGATGTAAGGTTACAGTTAAAGTTGATATAAAGTTACAGTTACATTTAAAACTTGATATAAAGTTATGTTTGAAGGCGATATAAAGTCACATTTAAAGGTGATTTATAATTATATTTAAAGGCGATCTAAAGTTATATTAAAAGACGATGTAAAGTTACATTTAGAGGTGATATGAAGTTACGTTTCAAAGGTGATATAAAGTTATATTTAAAGGTGATGGAAAGTTGCATTTAAAGAGGTATAAAGTTACATTTAAAGGTGATAGAAAGTTACATTTTAAAGTGATATAAAGCTATGTTTAAAGGCGTAAAAATTAAATTTAAAGGTGTCATAAAGTTACATTTAAAGGTGATATATAGTTACATGTAAAGACGTACAAAGTCACATTAACAGGTTACATGTAAAGGTAATAAAAAGTTACATTTATAGGCGTGGAAACTTACATTTAAAGGTGATATAAAGTTACATTTAAAGGCGCATAAAGTTACATTATAGATGATATAAAGTTACATTTAAAGGTGGTACAATGTTATATTTAAAGGCGTAAAAATTGCATTTAAAGGTGACATAAAGTTACATTTAAAGGTGATATAAAGTTACATGTAAAGATGTATAAAGTTACATTCAAAGGTTATATAAACGTACATTTGAAGGTGATATAAAGTTACATTTATAGGCGTGGAAACGTACATTCAAAGACCGCATCAAGGAATATAAAGTTGCATATAAAGGTCTGATTGGTTCACAACGGAGCTACATCTATACACGTATGACAATGGTTTGAGGGGTGGGATGCCTGATCCCGTCCCTGGTCCTAAGCTGTTAGGACTCTGCTGTATACCTGGAGTGTGTCCGTTTGACGCCTCTGTTTCGTCCTGCTCCCCGGGATTGTGCGGTAAGGAGAATATATTTAAATACAGTGATGAACTGAATGCTGAACAATGATATCGATGCTGTGAATTATGAGAACTCTCCGGGAAGTGTTGGTGCAGTGAAAGTTTCCTTGTGAAGGAAAAATAACTGAACTGAGTAAACGATTACCTGCCTTCTTTTGTACAGTGAACGTTGGACATTTATGTTATGTTTGTTGATCCGGCTGGATAAAAATGAACTGAGGACTCCTGATTGATTATAGAATATTGAAATTTACTGTTTTGTTCGCAGAGGTGGATGAGGTGACTGAATGGAAGGTTGTGTGTTTGGGGAAAACACATAGAACACGCACCTACACACACACAGTTTACATCATACCTCTAGTCGACGACATAAAGTTGATTTAAGGGCTATGGAATTACATTTAAAGGTAATATAGTTACATTTAAAGGTAATATAGTTACATATAAAGGTGATATAAAGTTACATGTAATGACGTATATAGTCACATTTAAAGGTGATACAAAGGCGTGTAAAGTTTAATTTAAAGACATTATCAAGTTACATTTATAGGAGATATAACGTTACATTTAAAGGAGACATCAAGTTACATTTAGGCCTACATATAAAGGTGATATAAAGTTATATTTAAAGGTTATATAAAGTTATATGCAAAAACATAAGTTACATTTAAAGGTGATAACAAAGCTACATTTTATAGGCGATATAAAGTTACTTTTAATGGTGATATAAAGTTATATTTAAAGGCGATATGAAGTTACGTTTAAAGGTGGTATAAAGTTATAGTTAAAGCGGTTAAAGTTACATTTAAACGTGATATTAAGGTACATTTAATGGTGATACAAATTTACATTTAAAGGTGATATAAAATAGTGTTAAAAGCCGATGCAAAGTTACATTTAAAGGCGTATAAAGTTACATTCTGAACAGATGGACGCAGTACTGCCAAGAACTATACAACTACCCAATACAGCCAGATGACAGTTTGTTTCAGGGGGACTCAACACCATTGAGGGAATCCTCACCGCTACCAGTGATGAGAGAAGAAGTGGAAGAAGCCATCCGCAGCCTACCAGCAGGGAAATCACCTGGAGCAGACAATATCCCAGCAGAGCTGCTCAAACATGGAGGGAATGATTTGGTCACTCGTGTAACATCGATTTGTCAGAAGATCTGGGAGACAAAACAGTGGCCCACAGAATGGACTCAATCACTCATCATCCCCCTGCCCAAAAAGGGAAATATGCGCCAATGCCAGAACTACAGAACAATAAGTCTCATTAGCCACACCAGCAAGATCATGCTCAGAGTCATATTGAATCGACTGAAGAAAGAAGCGGAAGAACACCTTGCGGAAGAACAAGCTGGATTTAGGGCGGGCAGAAGCACAGTAGAACAGATCTTCACCTGCCGGATAATGATGGAGAAACATCTGCAGCATCAGAGAGACCTGTTCCACAACTTCATAGACTTTAAAAAAGCATTCGACAGGGTGTGGCATAAGGGTTTGTGGCAGGTGCTAAGAAAGTTTGGCATAGAGGAAGGTCTCGTCCAAACCATCCAGGCGCTGTATAACACTGCCAGCAGCGCAGTTCTCCTCAACAACCAGATAGGGGACTACTTCAAGACCACAGTTGGAGTCCGTCAAGGCTGCCTACTCTCTCCCGTGCTGTTCAATCTCTTCCTGGAGAACATCATGCGTGAAGCCCTCCATGACTTCCACTCTACTGTCTCCATCGGAGGAAGAACCATCAACAACCTGAGGTTCGCAGATGACATCGACCTGATGGGAGGCAGCAACGAAGAACTACAAGACCTGACCATGAGACTGGAAGAAAGTGCAGGTGCACACGGAATGGAAGTGAGCACAGAAAAAAGCAAAGTCCTGGTCAACAGCACAACCAACACCCATGCTGAAATCTACATGAACGGGCAACAGCTTGAAGAAGTGGACGCTTTCAAATACCTTGGCGCCACTCTCACCAAAGACGGTCGCTCTACAACAGAAATCAAGACCAGACTAGCGATCGCAACAGCAGCAATGGTAAAGCTAAACAAGATCTGGAAGAGCAGAGAGATCGGCTTTCCATCGAAGATGAAGCTGTACAAGTCCCTGGTGCTCCCCATCCTGCTGTATGGATGCGAGAGCTGGACCATGACAGCAGAGACCACCAAGAGAATCCAGACGTTTGAAACTAAATGCTTCAGGCGCTTGCTCGGGATCTCTTGGCAAGATCGGAAGACAAACGACTTTGTGTGGAGCCGAATAACAACACTCGCAGGCCCACAAGAACCCTCCTGGCAACAGTCAAGAACAGGAAGCTGTCGTGGTTCGGGCATGTCACACGCCACAACTCACTGCCCAAAACGGTTCTCCAGGGTACACTGGGAGGCGGCAGACGAAGGGGACGACAAGCCAAATGCTGGATGGACAACATCAAAGAATGGACCAGGTTGGATGGCCCCACGCTGGTGCGACAGGCGGAGGACAGGACCGGTTGGCGACGGCTGGCTTCAAGAGTGTCTCTCATCTCTCCTCTACGCCCATCACGGGCAGGAGAATGATGATGATGATGATGAAAGTTACATTTATAGATGACATAAAGTTATATTAAAGCATGCAAACTTACATTTAAAGGTGATACAAAGTTACATATAAGTGTGTATAAAGTTACATTTAAAGGTGATATAAAATTACGTTTCGAAGGTGATATAAAGTTTCATTTAAAGGCGTGTAAAGTTACATTAAAGACGATATAAACTTACGTTTAAAGGTGATGATATGAAGTTACGTATGAAAGTAATATAAGGTGATATTTAAAGGTGATATAAAGTTACATCTAAGGACGTGGAAAGTTGTATTCAAAGGTGATATACAGTTACATTTAAAGGCGTATAAAGTGTCATTTAATGGTAATATAAAGTTACATGTAAAGAACGTATAAAATTACATTTAAAGGTGATATAGAGTTACATTTATAGGCGTGTAAAGTTACATTTAAAGACGATATCAAGTTACATTTAAAGGCGATGTAAGGTTACATTTAAAGGTGATATAAAGTTACAGTTAAGGGCGATGTAAGGTTACATTTAAAGGTGATATAAAGTTGCATTGACATTTAAAGGTGATAAAGTTTCATTTAAAGGTGATATAAAGTTACATTTAAAGGTGATATAAACTTTCATTTAAAGCCGATATAAAGTTACACTAAAAGGTGATATAAAGTCACATTTAAAGGCGATATAAAGTTCACTTAAAGATGTGTAAAGTTACATTTAAAGGCGATATAAAGTTACATTTGAAGGTAATATAAAGTTACATTTAAAGGCGTTATAAAGATACATTTAAAGGTGATATAAAGTTACATTTTAAGGAGTATGAAGTGTCTTTTAAAGGTGATAGAAAAGTTACATGTAAAGACCTATAAAGTTACTTTGTAGTAATTATGGAGCAAGCGAGACTCGAGCATGTAGTCACAACTGGAAATCTAGAGGGGAAAAGAGCACCAGGCAGACCCAGGGAGAAAATATTAAACAGTTTTACAGAGTGGATGAGGACAGAAAGGGTAGGAGATATACTTGCAGCGACAAAAGAGATTCATATGGAGGGCCATGATTGCCAAAGCCATGAGGCATGGCACATGATGGCGATAATGATGATGATGACTATCCAATCCACAGTCATGACACTTTATACTTGACAGTCAGGACATTTGATATTTGACTTCACAGTCAGGACGTTTAACTCAGCAGTAAGGACATTTTTTGACTTGACAGTTTACTAATGGTACGTTCACACTAGGCTGTAACCACGATCTAACCAAATGGTTACATCGCTCTCTAACTAACTGGAACCACAAATTTTTGGTTGCAGTGGGTTCCCATCGGTTAGACGATTTTTCGGGAAGACCCGATTTTTTGTTAGATAGGTGGTTAGATGGCCCCCAAAAATATGACTTGGGAGATAAAATTTTTCGAGGTTACATCGCCCGATCAAGTTATAAACGGTTACAAAGGCATTCACACTAGTCCCCATCGGTTCCAGTGAGTTAGAGCAGAAAATAGAGGCGGAGCCGAGTTTGAAAAAAACTCCGACGTCAAAACAAAAAGCATGCCTTGCACGCACGCTGCGTGCGGTATGCAAATTGTCTGGCCCGACACATCTAACCGACTGCAAGTGATTGCAACCTTCTTTGCATGGTTGGGGTCAGTTATAGTGAGTTACATCGACGCGTGTTGTAACTTGATCAGTTACAGTGTGAATGTATTTAAGCTGGCTGACTGTCATTTTTTTTCGTTGTTCTTGCTGCGTCTACACGAAGCCACGACACACGAGACTGATTTTTCGACATGTCTTCTGACTCTGATGTTGCTGCTTCCGACCAGTCCCTGGCTGCACGTGAGCAGGATGAGCGACTGCAGGAGCCCCCATCCACCCCACCTGCCTTTGAGACTACCGCCGGTGCTGGCAAGGGCAAAGGAAAGGGGAAGGGCAAGAGAGGCAAGAAGGCAGTGGAGGGACACCTGACTGAGGACCAGAAGCAGGAGGCCATAGATTTTTTGCGGGAGAGGCCCTACCTTTATAATCGGAGTCACTCCGATTATAAAGATGCAGCCAAGCGGAACCGGGAATGGAAGGAGTTCGCTGACCAGTTGGGAGTGCCCGTCGCAGTCCTCATGAGTTGGTACCGTTGCATGCGGGCCCTGCTGGGACGGGCGAAGAAGGCCAAGACGAAGAGTGGATCAGCAGATGTTCGTCTTCCGCGTGCCCAGGAGTATGTGTGGACGCACATGCAGTTCGTGGTGCCCTACATCAGTCAGATTTCATCTGACACCCTGGGCCCCAAGAAGAGGAAGCCAACTGCTGAGCCTGTGGAGCTCACTGAGTCTGAGGCTGAATTCGACCATGACCAGTCTGCTCCAAGTTTGATGGTGCCTGGACATGCTGGCATCTACAGTGCACGCCCCTCAGCCTCCACTCCAGTCTCCGCTTCTAGACGTCGCCGTGTGGGCCCTTCAACAAGAAAGGCCAGTGGGGACTCAGCAGCCGCGACCTGTTGCGGCCACTTGTGCTCCCAGCTGGACTCCATGATGCAGCACTTGGCCAAACCGGAGTTGCAGTTTTGGACCACTCTGCACTGGCGGGTTGATCACTTTACCCCAGCCCAGATGATGGACCTGCAGGAGGAGGTGTGGAATGTGGTGGTGAAACATGTGAGGAGGAATGGCCAGAAGCCTGACCCCATTGCCACCACCGTCCGTGCAGACCCAACGCCTGCAACGTGGTTCCAACCCGCTGCTGGTGGATCCAGAGGGGACTTAGTGCCTACTCAACAGCTCCTCCTCCAGCCATGGACCAGCAAGGGCCATCGACGATGCCAGCACCACCTGAGAGTCTGGAGGCGTTCCTGGCAGGGAGTCTGGACAGTCAGTTGATGACTGTAGCACAACAACGACGGTCGTCACCCAGGAAGTCCGCCACACCGATTAAGGTCCCAAGGCAGCCCGCACCTTCCAACACGTTTCCGCTGACAGTACAGGATGTGGGCATCGACTTCTTGGACCTGTAGATGCATTCCTAGGTGCATCGGCCTTTTAAGGGCCACAATTGTTCCCAAGAGACTTAGTTTGGTTGCATTGCCCTACCCCACACATGCACACAGCCTAACACTGGTCTCATCCCCAGACCCAGAAGGTCAATCCTAAAAATATCCACACTTCATGTTTGTTTGTCTGTTTGTTTATTGAAATAAAATGAAACAGAATAAAAAAAATGATACAATTGACCTGTTTTTTTTTTGGGGGGGAAGGGGTGGTGAAGATGGGGGATTGAAATTCCAGGAAAAGGTGTTTATTTTATGTTGTGTGTGTGTGTGTGTGTGTGTGTGTGTGTGTGTGTGTGTGTGTGTGTGTGTGTGTGGGGCGTGCGGGGGTGTGCTTGGCACCCGTCAGAAACTTTCTCAGCTGCCTCCTCTTTCTCTCCCATTATGTAACACATCAGTCCCAATTTCTGATTCAGCTAAAAACCTTGGTGTCTGCATTGACTCTACCCTCTCCATGAACAACTTTGTTTCTCAAACTGCCAGATCCTGCTACTATCATCTCCATCGTATAAAGCTGATCAGGAAGTATCTCTCTGTCGAAACAACTGCAAAACTCGTTCTCTCCTTCATAATGTCTCGCATTGACTATTGCAATTCACTCCTGTCTGGTCTTCCTGCCTCCACCATTCACATCCTACAGCGCATTCAAAACAATGCTGCACGCCTTGTACTCAAAAAGAAAAAAGCTGACCACATATCTCCTCTCCTGGCACAACTTCACTGGCTCCCTGTATCAAAGCGCATACAGTACAAACTAGACACCATGTGCTACAAAAGCCTCAATAACGCAGCCCCCGATTACCTGTCAAGCCTACTTGAGATCTATGTTCCCTCACGTACCCTCCGCTCTGCCTCTGATCCTCTGACTCTTCGCTTTCCACGCACTAAGCTCAATACCTATGGTCCACGAGCCTTCTCTGTTTCTGGTCCACTCTCCTGGAACAAACTTCCTCTCTCAGTCCGTCAGCAACCTACTTTTGTCTCCTTCAAGTCCGCTCTCAAAACTCACCTTTTCTCTCCTGCATAAAATCCTATCCTCACTCAACCCTCCCCTCTGCAGCCTGTCTCCGCTCGGAGGGAATCACATGGTTATAATATATAATTGTATGCTATGCTCTCTATAATTTTCCATTGCTTTTATTCTTGCTTTTATTGCTTTTATTCTTTCTCCCCATTTATAGCCATGCGTGTGTGTGTGTGTGTGTGTGTGTGTGTGTCTGTATGTGTGCGTGCGTGTGTGTGCGGGCGTGCGTGCCTGCGTGTGTGTCTGCTTCAGCGCTTAGATTTGATTTTATCAAGATTTTGCGCTATATAAATATTGTAATTATTATTATTATTATTATGTTAGTTTATGTGTGTGTGTGTGTGTTTTTGGATAGCCACAAAAGAGATATCACAAACACAGAGACAGAAAAATATACATTTCAATACCTCAAGATAAATTTATCAGTGAGAAACAACCGGTATTTAATTTTTGGCCACAGTTTGTGCCCTTGTATATACATTTGGTTATACCATAGTCATATAACACAACGCTGTCTTTCTGTGTGTATGTGTGTCTGTCTGTCTCACCCCCTTCTGTGTGTACGTCCGTTTGTGTCTGTATCCCCATCTTTCTCGGTGTATGTTTATGTGTATGTCTGTCTGCGTGTCTGTGTGTCTGTTTGTGTGTCTGTCTATTGGACTCTCTCTCTCTCTCTCTCTCTCTCTCTCTCTCTCACTCTCACTCTATCAATATGTCATTTGGATAAAGTGGATTAATGCAACAACCCAGGAAATAAATCTCTTTGAAAATTTTTTTGTGATCTGAAGTTGTACTCATGGCCATATCACTGTGGAGAGGAGGGAGCTGGAGACGGCGGTGCAGACTCAGCTTGGGGTGAAGCAGCAGCAGCAGGGTTGCGGTTGGGATTGGCAGCACCGGGTGGTTGGTGGACACTGGCCTTGTCCCACTGCCATGGGACAATCCCTGCAGGACTCCCGAAGAAGTCAGCCAGCGTTTCCCTTACTTTCTTCCCATCGGTGTTGGCTCGTCCTGCTCGTGGCTGTGGTTGCTCAGTCCAGATGACGTGTTCTCTCCAGGCACCAGGCAGCACATTCATGTGGGCATCCTCCCTGTCCACTGCATCCTGAGGTGGGGGAAGTCGGTCCAGCAGCAGGTTGTGGAGTGTGGTGCAACACTTCATGACTGCTCTGGCGTTTTCAGGTGTCAGCTCGCAGGTGCTGAGCATCAATCGGAACCGTTGTGCCAGCAGACCAAAGGCGTTCTCCACCACCCTTCTTGCTCGTGACAGCCTGTAGTTGAAGATAAGCTCCTTGGGTGCCATGCTTTGCCTGGAGTAGGGCTTCATACAGTAGTCCTTGAGTGCGAAGGCATCATCACTGACGATGTAGTAGGGCACATCTGTAGTGTCCTGAGGGTCGTCAGTGAGAGGGCATGGAGCTGGCCGGTTGATGGTGCCGTCCTGAAGGTCCTGTCGCAGGTCGGTTTCCAGGAAGATTTGGGCATCGGACATGTGGCCTAATCCCCCAAACTCCACCCATAGGAACTTGTAGTCCGCATCCACCAGGGCAAGCATGGGGATGGAAAAGTAGCCCTTGTAGTTGTGATACAGACTCCCACTGTTGCGTGGCTTCTTGATCGCAACATGCTTCCCGTCCAATGCCCCCATGGTGTGGGGCATGTTCCAGCGGGTGTAGAACTTGTCGGCGATGGTCTTCCAGTGGTCTTCAGTCCACTCCTCCGGGAACACTTCAGCATTGAAGGCCTCCGTGATGGCCCTGCACACCGCAGGTAGGAAGGTGCTGATGGTAGATACCCCAATCCTGAAGGCGTAGCACAAGGACCTGTAGTTGTCCCCAGTGGCCAGGTACCTCAGTGTCACAGCCAGCTTCAGGCCAGGTTCAATGGCTTTTCGCATTCGAGTGTCTTCCTTGCTGATGGCGGGACGAATCAGGTCCAGGACCTCGAGGAAGACTCCTGGGGTCAGTCTGGTGTAGTTCCTGAACATCCTCTCTTCAACGTTGGCCATGTTGAGGTCCAGCAGGGTGTAGTAGTGGCCCAACTCCCTCCTTCTGTCCTCAGTGAGCCAGTTGCGAACCCAGAAACGCCTCCAGGTTGGACGTCTCCTACGCCGTCCCTCCTCTCTAACGACATGATGATCGTGGTGGTGATGCAGGTCTCGGTGAAATCGAGCCAAGAATACCGGTACAGCGACGTTCATGATGACAGGTCAAGATGGAATGAAGAGACCCCCCTGAAACAAGGGGGTTTTATACTTTCAAAGGGAGTTACAAGGGAGTTACAAGACCCAAGTTCAAACAGGTTGCAGCAGGTCACATCAGGCTGGTGGAGATAATAATAATAATAATAATAAATGGTTATTTATGAGCGCTTTCCACTTGCACAAAGCGCTTTACAACAACAATAAAAGTAAAACAAACACACGAACTCACAGACACACACCAACACACACACAAACACGCACAGACACACACACACAAACCACACACACACGCACGAACGCACGCACACAAACACACACGCGCACGCATTTACACCCAAAAACACGCACATCAAAAATACAGAGCGGCAGGAAGAGGGTCTACAAGAAATGTTGCTGGAAGAGAAAAGTCTTCAGACTAGTTTTAAAGGAGGGAAATGAAGGGCTGTGACGGAGATTGTGAGGCAAGGAGTTCCACATCTGCACAGCAGATGATGAAAAAGCTCGACCACCATGCCTCTCTCGTTTATATTTTGGAACGCGGAATGTTCTATCATCGGTAGCAGAGCGAAGAGATCTGGGTGGTACATAGATCGTAAAGATGTCAGAAAGGTATTTAGGCGCAGTGCCAATTATGACTTGGTAGCAGAGACAAGAAGCTTTGTATTTGATTCTTTGTTCAATAGGTAACCAGTGTAACTCTCGTAGAAGGGGTGTACAATGTGCCGATCTTTTTGCTTTGCACACTATTTTGGCTGCTGAGTTCTGTACTTGTTGTAGTGGTCTGATCAGGGTATGTGGAGAACCGACAAGAAGAGAATTGCAATAGTCTAGTCTAGATAGTACACAAGAACTGACAAGTGTTTTTGTTGCATCAACTGTGAGGTAGCGACGTATAGAGCTGATGCGTCTGAGTTCATGGTAGGCTACTTGACAGGTTTTACTGATATGATGTTTCATGGACATCTCTTTATCAAGGAAAAAGCCAAGGTCACGTACATTGTCTGAAAATGAGACGGGCGTATTTCCTAGGTCAAAAGTAGGAGGTAGGGAAGTGGCATCAACTGATGGAGGAAGGAGTCTAAGAGCTTCAGTCTTGTCATCATTTAGTTTCAGTTTGTTTTCGGTCATCCAATTTTTAACTTCTGTGACACTATCTTGGAGAGATTGAATAAGATTATCGTAGTTTGAAAGCGTGTCAGAATGTTCCAGTTGAGTATCATCAGCATACATTTCATGACGAATGGAATGAGTATCAATGAGATGAGTGAGTGGAGTGGTGTAGAGTATGAAAAGAACAGGGCCCAGAACAGAGCCCTGAGGAACGCCGAAAGTGAGAGTAGATTCAGAGGATCTCTTTCCATCTACTAGAACAATTTGCTTTCTGTCAGAGAGATATGATCGAAACCAGTTGAGCACGATATTTGTAATTCCAAATGTTGTATTCAGGCGTGAGAGAAGGATGTCATGATCTATTGTGTCAAAGGCAGCAGAAAGGTCCAAAAGTAGAAGAACAGATATTTTGTCTTGGTCAATAGCATTCAAAAGATCATTTACAATGCGTAAAAGAACAGTTTCTGTAGAATGGCCAGGCCTGTAAGCAGACTGGTGATCGCTGAGAAGTGAATGAGAGGTCAAATGGGAGAAAAGCTGGCGAAGCACAAGTCGTTCAAGAAGTTTAGAGAGGTATGGAAGGTTGGAGATGGGTCTGTAATTTTTCAACTCGTTGGGGTCCAGATTTGATTTTTTCAGAAGGGGTTTTAACACGGCTGTTTTAAATTCAGTTGGAAAGACGCCGGAAATGAGTGATTCGTTCATGATATGAGTAATGCTAGGCAGAAGAAGGTCTATATGCTGAATTAGACATTTGGTGGGCATTGGATCTAGTTCACAAGTCTTTGGAGTTGTCTGCATGATCGTTTTTCTCACTAGATCTTCACTAACGGGAACAAAAGCAGACAAAGGAGTGCTAGAGAAGGGCGGGCTGATGTTATGAGACTGTAATGTTGACGGGAAGTTGTTTCGAATGGTTGCAATCTTGTTGCTGAAAAATTCGGCAAACATATTCGGAAGGAGCTTTATATCTGAGACAGAAGGTAGTGAAACGGACTTATTTTTACCAAGAAGGTGTGACATATTTTGGAAGAGCTGCTTGCATGTGCGAGAACCTGACACTAGCGACGAATAGAAGGTCGTTTTTGCAGTGTGCACTATGTCCGTGACATTGCGCTTCGCAGCATCGTAGATTTGTTTGTGAACAGTGAGCTTTGTTTTTTTCCACTCACGCTCTGCACGTCTGCGTGCGGTTTTAGCTTCGCGAAGTGGACCAGAGACAGCGTTGTACCAGTGGCTTGGTTTTCCATCGCGAACTTTCATCTGTCGCATAGGCGCATGCTTGTCAAAAATAGATGAAAGATTTGAGTTTAATTCTGAGATTGACAGATTTGGTGTTAAGAACTGCGCGATGTCGTGTGCAAGTTTATCGTGATCAATTTTTCCGATGGAACGAGTGGAAACATATTTCGGAGGACGTTTAAGTTTAGGTGTAGATAGATGGCACAAAATGGCGAAATGATCAGAAGCAAGATCATGACACACATTGGTGGAATGAATGATATCGTCATCATTTCTATGTATAACTAGGTCAAGAATATGTCCACACTTCTGAGTTGGTTCGGTGACTGTCTGTATCAGATTAAACATTTCAAATTGTTCTATCAACTTCAAAGCATTTGTGTTAGTAGTGTCATCAACATGAAAATTAAAGTCGCCAGAAATCACAAGTTTGTTTGGGCATTGTAAACAAAAATCAAGGAAACCGGTAAGTTCAGTAAAGAACAGAGGCGTCGTGAGTTCATTTTTCTGGTTTGGTGGAATCCTGTACACAAGGAAGAAGCTTACACATTGTTCGTTTACTGTTAGTGTTAGCTGGGCCAGTTCAAAAGACACATGATTAAAAGGAAAATTAGACACACTGAAACAATTCTCAGCAAGATGGTCTTTGATGATGACAGCAAGGCCGCCACCACGCTTGATCTTGGTTGTGTGTTGTCTCGGGAAGGAGAGCAGTTTGTAGCCTGGTGGAGTCAGGTCGTTGAGCTTTGCTTCGTCGCCAGTCTTACGAAGCCAGGTTTCCGTAAGGAAGAGGACATCAATGTCGTGCTCGTGAATAAAGTCACGAATGGCCGAACGTTTGACAGAAGGGCCTACAGACTGCGCGTTGAAAACACCCATGCACAGCTGATTGGGAATTGTTTTTGCTTCTTGAAGAGGAACGGTGATTAGGTTGGAGAAGTTGGCGCCCTGGGGTCGTGGAGGCAGTGAGGTGATGTCAGACAGGATGGAGGGCGGTACAGGTCCATGAGCAGCCGGATCCCTATCAGGTATGCCGCAGACAGCCTGAATCCTGCGACGCTTCCTCGTGCCCCCACGACACGAGCGTTTGCGGGGAAGATTTATCCCTATCGACAGTTCTTTCAGTCGGGCAATAACAGAGACATCGAGTCGGGCGCCTGTGGTTTTAGCCGCTAGCAACTGCGCTCGTGTGTAACGTGTCGGCTGGCTGGGGTCAAAGGTCAAGATCTCACACGCCGCTGGAGGGTAGGGGAAGTGAGGGGGGTGGGTGGATGGAAGTAGGGGGTATGAGAAAGTTACGTTAGGCTTACCACGGACAGCGAAGGCAGCAGCATGCGCCGAACTGGGTTGAAGTGAGTGCACGTGCACGTGGAATAGCGAGGAACATGGCGGGCGTTTAAAATAGCTGACTAAGGCCAGACGTAGAAACAAGAAAATAAACAGAACCTTGAAGTAAGGTGGCATGTCGACATCTCTTGCTGACCACATCTTCATCAACACTTCCCACAACACCACAACAAATCATTCAGTCGAACACCTACTGTAGACAGAGAATAACGCCACAAACACGAGAGAAAGGTGGCCGTGCCTGCTAGGCGGCTGAACCGTATCATCTGCACAATCTCAAGACACCCCACCTCATGGAAACCCACGGGAACCACAGAAAACAAAAGTATACCCCAATCTGTACATGACGCCTCAGCCACAGCACCCCTGTAACTTGGCTTGTAACTTGTTAAGTTAGAACGAAGTTACAACGGTAGTTAGATGCCACCAGTCTAACTTCAGCGCAAAACAAAACCCAGCCAGTGAGCGAGAACTGCTGCTCTCAGTCAAAAAACGCGCGGGAAAAGGGGTGGAGCCTAATAGTTAGACAGTGGTTTGACGCTTTCCGTTCACACATGCTGTATCAAAAATCTAGAGTTTGTCTCATGGTAGTTACATCCCTCAATGTAACCATTTGGTTAGATCGTGGTTACAGCCTAGTGTGAACGTACCATTAGCAGTCAGTACATTTTATCTAACAGTCAGGACATTTAGGGCATTTTACTTATCAGTCAGGACATTTTACTTAAGAGTCAGTATTTCACTTAACAATCGGGACATTTTACTTAACAGTTGGGACATTTTATTTAACAGTCTCTCTCTCTCTCTCTCTCTCTCTCTCTTCCTCTCTCTCCCTCTCTCTCTCTCTCACACACACACACGCACACACAGAGGCACCCAGACACGCACACTCTCTCTCACACACACATACACACACGCACGTGTGCACATGCACGCACAGACACGCACGTACATTCACACATACACACACCGCAAATCCCATGGATTGAGTTATATCGATATCCCTTTTCTTTATACGATTCTGGGCTCAGTTGTACCACCACCTCCCCCCATCCTCTTCTTTATAGACTAAGGTGAGTGTATCTGTGTGTGTGTGTGTGTGTGTGTGTGTGTGTGTGTGTGTGTGTGTGTGTGTGTGTGTGTGTGTTTGTGTGGTGTGTGTGTGTGTGTATGTGTGCAGTCATCACATGTGTCACGTGCACTAATTGTATGAACTCGGGGCTGTTTTCCTGACAGACGAACTTTTCACCTTGTCATTTGGACTGGCGATCTGTTGCATAAAAAGGCGGAGAATGAATCAGATCGGCATTAGGATATGTATGTGTTACCACAAGAAGGTCCAGGTAATATTTGATCCAGCCCCTGTACAACCCTGTCTTTTCCTTGATGGCCTCCTTCACAGTGTCATTTTATGACGCACCATGATGTTGCTGTGCTTGGACCTCTTCCAGATTTCCTGGTTCCACGCGTCTCCTGGGGTGTGTTAAGCAGGTCGTCTTTGAATATCCGCTAATGATATTTTTATCACACCGACGGGCAGATGAGTCTGTTTTGATTTTGGGGGAGGGGAGGGTGATTTGTGTTATTAGTATGTAGATGTCGGTGAGATAAGTTAGAGAGAAGAGTGGCCGAATGGTTCAGACGTTCACCTGCTAATAACTAAACTCGAGACTTCAGGGTTCATTTCCCATTGAGGTCATGACTTGTCTCCTCAGTTTGACTGGAAAATCAAACTGAACGTGTAGTCCTTCGGAAGGGAATGAAAAACGAGTCGGACCCTTGCGCCCTCTGGACACGCTAAAGATTCCATGGCAGTTGAAAATAGGGCAGAGAAAAGCTTTCGTCTTGCTGCACTGGTATAAAACATTAGAGAGATAGGTTGATTTCACAGGTTCATCTCCAAGAAGGCCAATGGCCTTCTTGCTTTTCTAAAGTCTTGTTGAAAACAACAAGTAGGTGGTGCTGCACTGCGGCGACACGCTCTCAAAGGAGAGAGCAGCCTGAGCTTCACATTATGAATCGAATGTGACCAAAAATGAATATGAATATAAATGTAAATATGAACATAAGTTTATATACTGAATGGGTGGTTGTATTTTCATCCATTTTCTTTTTTGTTTGTTTGTTAGTCTTTTAATTTTACAAACCATTCATTAAACCTTTGCCAGTGAGTCAGATCGTTCATATTGATTATCTCTGTTTTCACTTGTTTTAGCTATTCCTGAGAGAGAGAGAGAGAGAGAGAGAGAGAGAGAGAGGGGGGGGGGTTGAATGGGGGTGGGGGACAGTTTGGCAACATAGTCTAGGGAGAGCTGAGAGACGGCATAAAGAGACACACTGCTTCTCTGTTTGTCAAATTAGTTGTCTCATTGTCTCTCTCATTGTATATGTGTGTGTGTGTGTGTTCGTTCGTTATTTCTTTTAACGTCTATTCACATACGTGTCCGTGTATGTATGTGTGTGCGTGCGTGAGAGTGAGTGTGTGTGTATGTGTGTGTGTGTGTGCGCGCGCGCACTCATGTTTCTCTCTCTTCTCTCAAAATGAAAATCGGAATTCTCTCGTGTAAAGTCTCTCTTTGCTTCATTAAACAAAATCGGCTGATGAAAAGTGTGTATATGTGTGTGTGTGTGTGTGTGTGAGAGAGAGAGAGAGAGAGAGAGAGAGAGAGACAGACAGACAGACAGACAGACAGACACAGAGAGAGAGAGCGTATCCACCAGAGATGCCTGTAACTTGATACCTTCATCAATGACATTCGTGGAAAAGGGTGTCCTGCGTATAGAGCAAAGTTAGAGTCCATCTCCCCCCCCCCTTCCCCCTCCACCCCTTTTTATATTGTGTTGGCTCGGTGGTAGGTAGGCCTGCAGCTCCTCAGTGTGTCCTGAGTTTAGACCGTAAGGTTATTGATTAGAATGATGCGTAGTTGAGCATTTTAGTTTTGGTTTTATTGTTGCGTTTCAGTGAGATTGTTTCTGAAAACATAATTTTGGGGTAGGCATGTCTGATGTGGATGCAGTGCATAAAATATCATTTGTACATTCTATATGACAGTGAGGAACAATGGACAAAGTTGAGGAATTCCGTAATTGAAGCTTGTGAGGAAATCCCTAGGGCAGATAGAAAAGCAAAAAAGAACTGGATGACTAATGAAATTTTGGGCTTGATGGAGGAAAGGAGGAAGGCAAAGAGAAACGAAGAGATCTACAGGAAGATAAACAAGGAGATAGGAATAGGTGCAATGAAGCTAAGGAAGCTCGACTGAAAACAAAGTGCAAAGAAATGGAAGACCGACACAAAACGGATCCTCAGGGTATGTGCAGACGAATTGAAGAAATTGTCCACAGGAAAAATACATGCACATCAACTGGATGCTTAAAATCGAAAGATGGCACGCTTATCATGGAAAAGGATAAAATATTAGACAGATGGGGAGAGTACACTAAAGACCTTTTTGAGGATGACAGAAACGAAAAACACATTATAAAAAAGAACTTTGAAGGACCACCCATAATGAAAGATGAAGTTAGAGCGGCACTGAAAAAGATGAAACCAGGAAAGGCCCCAGGACCAGACAACATTACTACAGAGATGATTGAAACTCTGGAGGAATTTGACATAGAAAAAATAAGTCCTCCTAAATGAAATTTATGACACTGGAAAAATCCCCAAAGATATGTCAAAATCAATTTTCATTGCGCTTCCAAAGAAAACAGGGGCTATAAAATGCGAACTCCATCGCACAATCAGTTTGATGAATCATGTAACAAAAATCCTGTTAAGAATAATCATAATGCTACCAATTTTGAAGAACAAGGTCTCCCAACAGTGTAAAAATCGCTACTCACAGTTCCGTAGCTTTCGATGGCGTTCTCGCCATCTTCGTCAGCGCTCTAATGCTGTCTGCGTGAATCTCTACTCAGATCTCGCGAACATGGGATGAACCCAGTTCACGAGATCGAATCAGAGAATGGTACACCGGGGGCAGGGTGTAACGGCCCCGGTCCCTGTTGAGCGGGGGGTTGGTGGCTGCGATGTAGATGGCCTCCTTGACTCCTCGCTGGAACCACTTATTTTCTCTGTCCAGGATGTTGACATTGTCCGCACTGAATTGATGTTTTTCGGCGTGTAGGTGAGCTCCTACTGGAGAAGAGTCCCTCTTGTGTTCTGTTAGTCTCTTCTGAAGGGGGCGTTCAGTTTCACCGACATAATGTTGGTTACAGTCCTGGCAGTCTATTCTGTATATAATGCCAGCTTTGTCGAGTTTGCTGGTTTTGTCCTTGGGGGTGACCAGCTGGCTGCGTATGGTGTTGGAAGGTTTGGAATGTACAGCCACCCCCAGTTTTCTGATCTTTCTGGACAGAGCGTCACTCACACCTCCTACGTATGGGATGGTGATGTGTCCCTTGCGCTGGTGTTGTTTCACTGGCTGTTGGGATGCGGTGTTGGATTTCCTGCCTCCCGGGCTGTTCCAGGCCCACTTTTTGTAGCCCGAGATGGTGAGCACTTTTTTCAGGTGGTTTGTCTCCTTGTCTTTTGCCTCTTGGGTACTGCATATGGTGTTAGCTCTGTGGGTAAGGGTTCGAATCACTCCCAGTTTGTGTTCAAGGGGCTGGTGGCTGTCGAACTGTAAATATTGGTCCGTATGAGTTGGTTTACGGTAGACCGAGAAGGATAGAATGCCATCAGTTCTGGTGATGAGGGTGTCCAGCATGGCTATGGAGTTGTTCTGTTCCACTTCCCTCGTGAATTTGATGGCTGGGTGTTGGTTGTTCAGATGTTCTGTGAACTGTTCGACCAGTTGCTGGGGGAGGATAGTCATGGTGTCGTCTACGTAGCGCCCCCAGTATCGTGGTGGGGAGTGGAAAGAAGCCAATGCTTTCTCTTCAAAATCCTCCATGAACAGGTTGGCTACTATTGGGCTTACTGGGGAGCCCATGGCTGCTCCTTCTTTTTGTTGGTAGAATTCACCTTGGAAGGTGAAGTAGGTGGTGGTGAGGCAGCAGGACAAGAGTTCACATACGTCGTCCACTGTGAGAGATGTACGTTGGTGGAGGGTTTGGTCGTTTTGTAACCTTCGGCGTATGATCTCTATGCTTTCTTTCACTGGTACGCTGGTAAATAGGGCAGAGACATCATATGACACAAGGAGTTCATCATGAGCGAGGGTGTAGTTACTCAGTTTTTCCACTAGGTCAGCACTGTTGTGGATGTGATGATCTGTGTGTCCTACGAGAGGTGATAGGATGTCCGCCACAAATCTAGCCGTCTCATACATGATGGAACCTCTGGATGCGACTATGGGACGGAGGGGGACTTCTTTCTTGTGGACTTTGGGTAGACCATAGAACTTGGGGACGTCGGACACAGTTGGGTATAATTTCCTGTACTGTTCTAATGACAGGCGGTCCGTCTCTTTCAGGCGTTTCAGTGTGTCTTTCAGTTTGTTGGAAAACTTGGAAGTAGGATCTTTCTTGAGGCGTTCATATGTTGTAGTATCTTCCAGAAGTTCGCTTGCCTTCTCATAGTACATGGGTCTAGGCATGATGACTGTGGCACGACCTTTGTCAGCTGGTAGGATCATCGTGGCGTGTTCGTTCTTTAAATCCGCCAGAGCCCGTCTTTGGTCCGGTGTTAAGTTGGATTTCGGTAGTTTGGCCTGTTTCATGATTCTGACACAGTCTGATCTTAAGTGTGTGGCTTCTTCTGAATTAGGGCCAATATACCTGCAAGCTGTTTCAATGCTTGTGATGAGGTCTACCACTGGAAGCTTGTTAGGGGCTACGGCGAAATTTAGTCCTTTCTCTAGTACTTCCTGTTCTGGTTTAGTGAGTTGGCGATCTGATAGATTGATCACCCACCTCTCTTTTGTCTTTCTTTTTGTTTCTTCCGGTACAGGTGTAATCTCGCTTTTGTCATTCTGTTGTCTCCTGTTGTTTTTTGGTGCTAGAAGTTCGAATTTCTTTCGATGGCGTTGGCGTACTTTGTCCCATTCTATTCGTCGTGTGTTGTTTAGCCACTCTTTGATTTCGGAGAGCATAGCATCTGGTAGTGTGCTAGAGCTCAGTCTTTCCTCGAGGTCTTGGATTTTCCCTTCCAGACAAGTGATGCGGGTGTTGATTTGCTTGATGCGTTCGTTCATGAGTGCTCGTTGTGCCTGATTGATGATATTATTTGCTGCTGTTCCTTTCATCGAAGTTTTGATTTTTAGGCTGGTGGGAAAGACGCCGTGATGTTTGCAGTGCAGTGTGAAGTGTAGATGGTTCCTGAACTTCGCTAGGGAGCGGTGTAATTTCTCTGATTCACGAAAGGTAGTGATGATCGTCCGATCGTAATCGCGAATGAGACGTAGGGGAAGTTTCAACAGTTGGGGGGTAGACATAATGCTACCAATTTGAATAATCATGAGGACAAGGAATAGAATCAAAAGAGAAATAGCAGAAGAACAGTGTGGATTTGCGGAAGGGAAAGGAACTATTAATGCCATATACATGTACATCCTAAGAACTATCATAGAGAGGTCAAATGAGATGAATAAGGATTTGTATTTATGCTTTGTTGACTACACCAAGGCTTTCGATCGGGTAAGACATGAAGAATTGATCAACCAACTGGAGAGACTCAATGTTGATGGAAAAGATCTATGAATAATCAGAAATATGTACTGGGAACAAACAGCTGCAATGAGAATAGAAAACAATGTAAGCTCTTTCCAAAACATGAAAAGGGGAGTCAGACAGGGTTGTGTTTTGTCACCAGATCTGTTTTCACTTTACAGCGAAAACATCATGAGAAACCTAGAAGAAGACCCTGGATTAAAGGTTGGAAGGAAAATGATAAACAACATTCGATACGCAGATGACACCGTGCTAATTGCATTCGGGAAGATGACAGGCATTCTTACCAACAAATGCCTATCAATTAACATCAGGAAGAGAGTTCTTGAATGTTATATAGAACCAATACTGTTGTATGGATGTGAGGCGTGGACAGTCAACAAGCAAAGCCAGAACAAGATTGAGGCAGCCGAGATGTGGTTTCTAAGAAGAATGTTGAGAGTTCCATGGACAGGAAAGAAAACAAATGAGAGAGTGTTGATGGAGGCAGACACAAGTAGATCACTCATAAGGAAGATTAGGAAAAGACAAGCAACATTTATAGGCCATTTCATGAGGAAGGGGGATTTGGAGCACTTGGTCACAACGGGAAAGCTGGAGGGAAAGAGAGCACCGGGTAGACCCAGGGAGAAGATGCTGGACGGACTTGCAGAGTGGCTGGGGATGAGGGGGGTGGGAGAGATGCTAGGGGCAACGAGAGATAGAGACAGATGGAAGTCCATGATCGCCAACGCCATGCGGCAGGGCACCTGATGATGATGATGATATGCCAAATGGAGTTCATATGTCAACACTGTCTTTTCATACGGATATAACATTTAAAATTTGTTGTTGTTGTTGTTGTTGTACTTTTAAACCTGCTGTGTGATATTAGTGTGTGTGTGTGTGTGTGTGTGTGTGTGTGTGTGTGTGTGTGTGTGTGTGTGTGTGTGTGTGTGTGTGTGTGTGTGTGTGTGTGTGTGTGTGTGTGTGTGTGTGTGTGTGTGTGTGATGGTCTGCAAGCCTATGAGTGAGAACAGTAATTTTCTTCTCTTTTAAGTCCACAATACTAACTCTTTGGGGCGCCATACTAAAGAACTGTTCACTAGATTTAGTCCTACAGCTCTGTCTGTTGTGTGCCATATTCTGGATCTTTGCAAATGATTTCTGTATCTACTCCATAGTGTTATCAGTCTATCGTTTTTACTGTTCTCCCTCCCTCAGCAGTTCCCTGGAGGATAGACTTGATTTAGCAAGGCCATCGGATTTTTAATGTTATCTAGGCATACCAAACAATTTTTCCCGTTCCTAAATGAAGCCAGCAGATCTTAATATAGTCTGATGTGCCACTTGATGATTTGTCACACTTTTCATTGGTGATATGATGAGCGTGTCTGATTTTTAGTACCTTGTGATAACACCTCATTTCCATGGCTTGGATTCGCCGGTTTGTCTAGATCGGCTGTGCTGAAGGTCCATGTCTCCCATGCATACAGGAAGATAGAATTTACCAGTGCATGTAAGATGCCGATCTCAGTTGTGTTTCGTGGAGATATTCTTGTCCTTCCACACATGTTTCAGCCTGGACAATGACGGTGTCTTTACTGCCGTCTATGGGGAAAACTAATGGGGGGATAGCAATGACATCCAAACACCCCACATAACCAGAGAGAGAGACCAATTTCTGCAATGAAAACGTCTACCACATTCAACAGAAATCATACAGCATGGAAACCTGCCATCCCAGCAGCATGGAACCCTGTCAGCTTAAATAACTCGTGGGTTCCCCTGGCCTAATGCTCCTTCAGCGGCTCCTTCGCCTACAACCCTGGCACAGACCTGTTGTGCCCCTCATCCAGCCAGACACAGGCCAGAGTTGAGGTGCCATATTTCTTACTCGTTAATCTCCTCTGATGCCTGTTTTGATCTCCAGCCAATGCAGGCCATCCAGGCTGATGCACCCCTGTGGGGATGCCGGGGGCTCTTTCAGTATAAATAGTATCCCCACCTTCTGGAAATTCTGTGCGAGAAATTTCCTCTTTTCTGTCACTCTCTTTGTTTCTGCCTCGTTCCCTTGCTTTCTGTCATTTCTTACCATCATTTTCTGCCTTGCTAGTCCATTCGCCCGTATGTGTTCGATAAAGTCTTACGTTCTTTTTCTTAGGATTGATAAGTGGGTACATGCATTAGCCTAAGTGCATTTTTGGCTCTAGGGAGGTGAGGTATGCGGAAGCAATTTTAGGTTATTTATGCCCGTTTTTATATGTTTTAGTGTCCTTAGTTATGCTTAAATTTGTATTCAGGTTTGTTTGTTGTTGTTTTTTTCAAATTCCCTGTGCGGTGGGTTGGACGGAGTGGTCAACGCTGGGGGCGTGTCCTTAGATTATGTGCGGCAATGCACTGATATGTGTACTTAATTTTCTTTTCTTTTCTTTTTTCCTGTTGAAGTTTTGTATGTTTAGAAGCGCTGATATGACTCAACGCAGTCAGCTGGGTTTAAACAACAATATCAATAAAGGCTGATGCAGACCAGTCTGTTACTACAGCCTGGGCCACTTCCACCGACGGAGAGCTATTTTATTCTGGTCGCCAGTTCCAATGTGACGCCCGCAGTCAGCCTGTGGTCACTATGGACGTGTAGTAAACCCCAGTCACAGGTACTTTGACACTTAACAATTATAAGAGTTAATGCAATCAATATTCAAGACAATTGGCAACTCTGCAAATACTGAACTGTCATACCTGAATTCACGATCCATGTCCTTTTCCCCCTTTAATTTAAAGAGCAAGAGGATACATTTTCCCCGTTTAAATCCTGATCTGAACAATAATCACAACAACAACAAAAAGAGAAAAAAAACTTTTAAACATTTAATCCTTTTGTTAATTTTTCCAGTTATTACTGTTTACTGCATTCCGAGTGTGTCACAGTTAAATATCAGCCACTTTCATTGGTATTTAAGATGAAAGCAAAGTTATGTTCTTTAGGCATTTATCGTAGAACTTTGGTGTACACAGAATAAAGAATTCATAATTGTTTGCTTGAGGAGTTAGACAGACCCGACTGACTTGACCCACCTTTTGTTTTGGCAAGACAGCAATTTATATTGCTTAATAGTCAGTCTACGGAACGGACATTGTATTGGTCTGGTTTCCACAAGTGCACGTTCGTTCGTTCTTTGATTTAACGTCTTTTCACTATGAGTGATATTAGACGAAAAAAAAAAAAAAAAAAAAAAAAAAAAAAAAAAAAAAATTGCGAGATGAGAGATGGGTTGGTTTGTTTTGGGGCATAGAGGAGACATAGTTATAGACATAAGTAGGTGGGAAATAGAAAAATGGAACAATAACTTAACACTAACATTTAACATCAACAATGTGTATGGAAAATTTAACTCTAAAGTACAAACTTCATAAACTTAAAGTAATGCATTAACAGGACTGTGAACCAACGATTCTGAAATTTTAACTGACAAAAATTGATCGGAAGTTACTTCTTTAAAATGAGTTTCAGAATAATTGTCTTGTGTAAACATTTTTGGTAAAAAAGAACGTAGCATTTTGCAGTAAAATAGACAGTGAAACAGTGTGAATTGTTCGCCGCAAATACACTTGACATTTTTACAGTATTTTGTTTTCAATGCGTTTAGCTGAATACGAAAATGAACAGCAACAATCGTTCTCAAATGATATATGGAAGAAAACTGCAATTTTTACACACATTTTGAAATGAAAGTTTTATCATTTGTTGTGACACAAACTTTTCATGGAAATGTTCATGAAAACGAATCCATGAGGCTGATTCTAGCAAGTTGCAAGCTTCTTTTACGGAAGTATTAATACGTAATTCTGTAGTATTATCAGAACTGTGACAAGTGCACGTGATCGTGTATCAGTGTCGCGTTTTTACTTCGTCTCTCCGGTTTGGTATCGAGATAGCTAGCTGGCTATCGTAGCTCAGTGTGGTCAGTCTTGTCTTGGGCTTTGCTTTTGAGGAAGTGTGCCATGCTAATGACCTGTAGTAAGCCTACAGTACTGGCGATTTTGTTGTTGTTGTTGGTACCTTTCATCTCAGTAGGCTATTAGTACGCGCGCACGCGCGCGCACGCACACACACACTTACACACACACACACAGAAAGAAACAAAACAAAAAACAACAACAACAAAAAGAAAAAAAAAAGAAAAGAAAAAGAAACAAAGAAATAGTCCGTGACGCTAAACTGCTGAAAAGGAGGAATAAGGAATTCAACTGGGGCAGTAGGAGCAAGGTACTTTCGTACCAATGATTTATCAGTGATATGTTGAGATACAGACTGATTTCCTGAACTGGGGTAGCAACTGGCAACAACTCTGAACTGGGATACTGGGCAGTCTGATTGGGTGTTCCAACTAGATGTGATTGGGTAATCAGTCAGATTGGGTGTTCCAATAAGGTCTGTTGGGTACGTGTTTCATCTAGATCAGATTGGGTAATCTGACTGGGTGTAGGCCTACTAATCAGTCTGACTGTGTAATCTGTACTAACCAATCTGATTATGTAATCTGTTTAGGATTTTGTTTTCTCACACTGGACGAAGCAGCAGGGAAGTTTGAGTCTTTTTCTCCTAATATTTGTATTTGGTGTTTGTTCGTTTGTGATCTTACGTTTACGCTTGACAAAGGCGTGCGTCATGTCTGGTTGTATTAATACGCGTTCTGATTCTTTCTTCGTTTTTTGTTGTTGTTGTTGTTGTTTTGTTTTGTTTTGTTTTCTTCTCTGGTTCCTGTTTGCTTGAACGCGGACAGTCACACTTGTTTTATATTAGGATTTCTTGTTAATTCTGATTGGTTTGGTTTGGTTCAGTTTTTACGTTTACACCCACCTCAGGTGATATGGCCGACGGGGATAACCATCCCAGGGAAGTGGGGGAAGGGGGACTTATCTAATCCTATACTGACTCCACCAGAACAACAGTGATGTTAAGATGGGACAGTGAGAAGGCCAGTTTTAATGTAGCACATCCCGGGATTCGAACCCGCAACCGTTAGCATGTGAATCCGACGCTCAAACCAACTGAGCTATTGGGGTCTGCATTCTGATTGGGCCATCGTATTGGATGTTTATACGTACTCGATTTAACTGACAGTCCGTGTTAGTGTGAGATCTTATACAGTCAAGTTTGCAATTTCATTGAGTATTCATTCCTACAGGCGGTCTGATCAGTTGGGCCTCTGATTGGGCTATTCATATCAGATTGGGTCACTGATCATTTAAGTGTTTTTACAGATCTGAGTTTTATCTGTTGTCTGCTCCCATTGCAGCGTTGTTGCATTTACTTATTGATGACGACGATATTATTTGTTTGTTCATTTATCTATTTTCGGTTACTTTTGATGCTACAGTGATGAAGACATTGATGATAATAATATTCAACAATAACCACCTTTTCTGGACAACAACAATGATAAGAATAACAACACTACTACTACTACTAATAACAATAATAGCATTCATATCTTTTTAACCTTTTGACTCCGCACCCCTTCCATCAACACCCCGCAGTGTCTACCATTCTAGAAAAGCAAAAACTTATGGCTTAATCCTTTGAGCTTGACATCCTCGCTGTAGTAACATTTTTATGATGTCTGTGTTAGACCTTCGGGCTTTTCTCTGCCGCTTGGGTGACTAGCAAAAAGTTGTTGTTTTTCAATTAGAGTGACGTCCCTTCTTCTCCGATACCACTAGTTGGCATAGCCTAGTTGTGGGGTGAGGCTATATCTTTTGTATGGACTGAACACTTGGCAAAAGTACATGGGATGTGTCGTGTGCACTTTACAACTGTACAATAACAGAAATTCCAGTTAAAGCTTAACGAGTTCGCGTAATGTATTAGAATCACTTTGATGACGAGCAGCAACGCAACGACTCTTGAACCGATAGACTATAGAGCGGTAACGGGTAAGTGACTAAGTCTTCCCGTACGAAAAGTTTTTATTAAGTTACCATCAACCATGTTAGGCCAAAGTTGGCAGATAGTCAGCAAGGGGGAAATACAGGGCAGTTTGATCCGAGGGACAGAGGTTCTGTTAATACCAGCCAGGAACTTGGAACTGAACTAGTTTTACTAATACATGATGAAAGGGGGAGGGGTGGGTGAGGTTTCATTTTTGCTTTCACTTTCAAAACTTTTAAGGTTAGGCTACTCAAGTGAGTGTTGAGGCTCTCAGAGGATTTTTAGAAGCCTAATACTAGTAATAGCCAACACCAAAAATGCCTTGATATATGATGGAAAAATCAGAAATAAACATGACAAATGCCACAAGCTTGCACATAAACCCTATCAGAGTTTACCATTATTGGTAAATGAAGGCTTGTGGCATTTGCCATGTTTGTTTTAGAGGCCTTTGCACTAGTGAGATATTGAGGTTCTGTCTAACTTTAGAATTTGTGCAGTATTTACTTTTTCGTGTGAATGGATTTCTTCTTGTGTTTTGTCTAATAGAATAGGTTATGAGTCTATCACTCTATGACATTTCCTTTTGTGTGATTATATAGGATGTTGGTGAGATCACATGCATATCATTTATAATACTTAATGGCTGGTTGTGTTTTCATTAAGTTCCGTTTTGAGTTTTCACAGCTCCTTTTTCTCATTTTAACAGATGAGATACATATGTCATCAAACTGTAGCGGAAGTTTTTTCAGTGACAGATATAAATTATACACGAATACAAAAGTCATACACTAGATTGGACCTCGGGACCTTGCCAGCTCATGGGGCTTGCCGCTTAATAAGCATAATAATATGTGCAGACTTAAGGCTTGTACCGTGATTATTTTGGATCTTCTCTGTCAAATGATGTTTGTAGCATCAGGGCATATGGGACTTATTCCGAGCCTGGAGATGTTAACTTGAGAAACTTAAACCGAAGAGAGAGAGAGAGAAATTATTTGTGCCTATCATCAGCCAGACAACAACATTTGTAAGACTACATATTCTTAAAAAATGATAATTTTAAAGATTTTGTATATTTTTATATCTTTATAAAGTGATCAGTAAAAAAAGAAGTGTAATATTTTTGACAAAACTGAAATTTGAAAAAGTTATACAATTGAAAAAGCTGTTCTAAAAGGGTTTTGGGTTTATTCATTACACATGATTATGGTGTTTAAATTTCTTTACATCAGTGCACATCATATTTGTATTACCTTGCGTATTATTTTGATTTGACTGTTGTTTTGATCTTGTTTACCAGATCAAATCATAACAGAGCTTCTAGGCCTGCAGTCTACAGAATCACTCTGTTGAAAAATTGAAAAATTCCCTGACCAGACCATTACATTTACAGATGCTCAAAGATGGATTTATCTCTAAATTCACACTTTGAATGTGGTGAGACAGGTCTCCCTCCCAGTCCTCTTCTGACTAGCATTCTGGAATCACTTCACATGTGAAGAAAGAAGAGGAGATGGATTTGATTAGGCGGCTGCACCAAGCCGTACAGAACAAGGATCAGGCAGCCATACAAGCAGCTGTTGTAGCTGGTGCTGATATGGATCATGTGTGGGGCATGCAAGGTGAGATTTTCATGTTTTTAGTTCTTCCTTGTTGCATCTGATTTATCATGTTGAAACCAGAGTATCACCACAGTATAGCATCTCCCATTACAGTAGATTCCACCTGTAACTTACCTGACAACAACAAATTCCTGGCAATGATGTATTTCTTATTTTCCCTGCCTGCTTCCTTCTTTTTCCCTGTTCTGAAATAATAATAATAATAATTACAATATTTATATAGCGCAAAATCTCGATAAAAATCAAATCTAAGCGCTGACTGTCTGTAACAAACAATCTACTGTCACATGAAAAGAATTCATCTTTGTGAGAATGAGGTTTTGCTTCCCAAAGGCCAAGCTACGTATGGCCTTGCCCTACAATAAAAATGTGCTCAGGACAACTGTTCAACATTGTACCCTATGTGTATAGCACAGTGATCAGTATGATGTAAAGCCATGTATTTGTGTCCGTGCACATGTGTTTCTTTTTGGATTCTTCAGTAATTGAGCCATAAATCTGACTGAATAATATCACAGTGCTTTAAAAAAAATCAGATACAGACTGTTGAGAATAACATCTGAAGTCCACCATTAAGGCAACAAACAATTGGTGCTGAGTAATGTCACTGATTTTTTTTAACTTGTAGCTACTACAAGCTGCTGCTGCAACAAATACATTCATCTTCCTTAAATTTCCTTGTAGGGACTTCATTGTATTTGGGCCAATGTCAAAAGGTGCTGTTTGATCACCTTCAAAACCAAAGTATATTCTAAGCTAAATAAAATGCATTTTGATTTTTCTTTAACATTCAGTTAACTGCTTTTAAAAGGCAGAAGGAAAAAAATTCAGCCAGTTTTGAGAAATTAAGTTTTGAAATCAAGGTCTGATCCATGTCTCTTGTGACATGTGACGACATAAACACACAATTTTTTTCCAATGTTTTGGTGGAAATCACTCTGACTGAACATGTATACAAGAGCAAAACTGTAATGGACTTTGAATAAGATCAGACAGCCCCTTGAAAAGGTTTATTACAATTAAATAATACCATTTCAGTTGTCACAGTCACAAAAGACATTCACACTCTCACAGACATTCTGTCTTGGGCACAAGGCACACCAGTCATTGTGAAATAATTTTATTTCTCCAAATAGAAGCATGAAATTATTGCTATGAGAAGCAACAACAAGTTGTCAGTTTTTGTATCTGATCAAACTTTGCATAATATATGTCTTTTGTGACACAAACCTGTGACGACATTGTGTCTCTTGTGACATAGTTATAGTAATGATTTGATAGTGACTAACATTACCCAACCTTTAAAAGCTAATTTAATACAAACAACAACTGCTCTGAAGTGGTGCTATTAAGTTCTGGGTAACTGAAAAACCAGTAACCTTGTTGTAGTGGTTAGCACCACGGACTGCCGACTGGAAGATTGCGGGTTCAAATCCCCATCGTATTCGCAGTGCGATTTTTCGGCTCCAACCGGCTCCTGCCCAGAGTGGGCGTGCTATGGTCTCATTGGGAAGACTGGGACCACACAGTCGAGTCTCATCCACTTTACGGATGCGAAAGAGGGTGTTGCTTAAATCTTCTGACCAACACCGCAGGTGTCTGTATCTCTCGGGCCAGGATATATTATGGTAGTAAGCGTAGAGTACAGCCCTGTCACGCAGTCTTTCTCTAGTCTTAGATGGAACTCCATGGCATCATAGTTATCATCCTCATCACCTGATTCATGAATAAAGAAAGCAAAACAGGGACTGAGCAGTGAGCACAAAAGGAAGGAAACTTGACTTGGTGCGATGATCTCCCCCCCCACCAAAAGTTCTGGGTAACTAATGAGGAAGATTAGATCTAGTCAACAGTGAAAAACTGCTTCCTCTGTGTGGAGTGATCCATGTTCAGTGACAGCTTCAGAGGCGGACCGGTGAAGAGTTCTGCTGGCTCCCATGATTCGTCTGGTTTGACTGGCCAAGTGAAAAACTGTCCAACTTGAACCATGAAGTGGACTTGCACCAGTCTTCAATGGCTTTTGTGATGCTAATTTCTTTCAAGTGCCCCAACAGTTGCTCCATCACAGTCTTTTCAAAGGCTGCATCGTGGCGCAGATCATCAGAAATAAACACAATGTACTCAGTGACGGCTTCATCGCACCCTTCATCCTGACATTTGTACTGAAGTACACAGGGGTGTATGCTGATCTGGTTATAGCTCCAATGTGAGCTCTGCACTTCATTTTGAAATTTACAAGTATAATTTTCCGCAAAGTCACTGGTGATAACTGCTGTTCTGTATGGCAAGCTGCTTAACAGATTTTGATACTGCTGTCTCTGCCATTTTGCTGTTTTCAAATGTTTTGCAAGATCCTTCATCTCCGCCTGGAGTTCTTTGATCAAGTCTTCAAGGCTGCCATCTTTTTCCACAAGGGTTTTCCCTGACTTTCCTGACTGCTCCCACCGTGTCCATTTGACCTGATCCTGCAGCTTTCCTTCTAACTCCAGTTTCCATCCAGTAATCACCTTCTCCACTCCACAGGCATCACATTTTCTGTCAACACAGTTTCTGTGAAATTCTTTGTATCCACAAAGAGTCTGTTCAACTAAGTGACCCACCTGTCTTATTTTCACCTTCAGATATACGTTCAGAACCTTTGTCTTCAGCATTGGGTTTTCACATTTCTCGCACAGACACTGGAGAAACGCTCTGCTATTTGAAAGCAATATGTGTGATGGCCGCCATCTGGCAAAAGTGGTCAAAGAAATCTTGAATGATGGATTTTTGTTTCGAAAGTCTACATACAGATCTTCAATCCGCCTTGTCAGCACTTTCTTTTGTTTCATGCTGTCTTCTTGCCTGGCAAATCTATTGCTTCTTTCTCACAAAAGTCTTCAATGGTCCGATCACTGACTTTCTGGCGTTTGTAGTATTGCGTTTTTGCCCATGACATCACCTGCGATTTCTTAAGAATTTCTTTGATTGCAGCTAACTTGGTAAGCGACTGCTTGTCTCTTTTCTTGGAAAGGTTCTTCAAAGACTTCTTGTTCAAGGTCATTAGATAGCCTGTGTTCCTTCTGTCACCTTTGCTCACGTCTGTAAAGGCTTTTACCCTTGACAGTTTTTCATTCTCTTTCTTTTTATAATATCTGTCCATGCGTTTCTTGTTGTCAGAAGCTTTTTTCTTGATTGACCTGTTTGCCCTGCTCTTGCTCTTTCGTTCTCTTGCTTTCCTTCTCTCCTCTCCTTCTTTTCTGTGTCTGCTCTTGTCTTTGGCCTGCTTGCCTCTGCAGCCTTCATCTGTACGCCCGTCTTCTGTCCTTTGATGACACCTTGAAAGCAAGATTGATGTCCACTGTTCTTTTTCGCCTGCTCCTTTTGTCGTGCTCTAGAACAACAACAATAAAATCATAAAATGAATACATTGTGAAGCAAAACACACACACATGTACACACAATTTATGTCTTCCTGCACTAATTAGCTGATGTCACCCTGTTTTTCCAAGGCTGAAATAAACCCCCTGAGTTCAAAAAGGTTCTTTGAATCTTTTACTTAATGACTTCACACCCGGATAAGGGCACAAAAGCTACAGAACACCCTAAACACAGTAGTAGCCCATAGTGAAGCAAATAGACTCTCTTTGAATGTCAACAAAACTAAATCAGTAAATGTATGACATTCTAAGAAACCACATCCCCCACCATTTGAGTTTGTATCACCACATGCAACAACACGAGAATCAAGCAAGTGAATCAATTCAAATGGCTTGGTTTCACAATAACATCAAATGGTAGATGCGAATGAGAAATAGACGAATTGCCATATCAAAAGACAGCTTCAACAAAAATGAGCCCTATTCTCAGAAATAGGAATATCTCACCCGACACTAAACTCAAGAGTCCTCAAGACATATGTATAGTCTGTCTTGCTTTATGGATGTGAATGCTGGACTTTAAACAATCAGCAATTAAGAAAATTGGAGGTAACCGAAATGTGGTTCTTAAGAAGGATATTCCACATATGGACAGAAAAGAAAACAAATGAAGTATTAGAGCTGGCAAAAACAAAAAGATCTCTAACTGCAACAATTAGAGAGAGACAGCTGAAATTCCTTGGGCATATCATCAGAAAAAAAAGCTTACAAAAACTGATGTTAATGGGAAAATTACAAGGCAAGAAAGCCCGTGGTAGACAGCGAACAACATACATCAGCAGCCTACAAAATTTTGTCGGAAAAAAACATCAGCAACACAGACCCTATTCACAAAGCAGACGACAGAAGTCTGGAGAACCCTGATCATCAGTGTCTGCAAACAGACCTGATACTCCAAGAATGACTTCACAATAATGTGATATTAGAATTTATGCTTTGATGCTCAACAAGGCATGACACCCATCCTGGTGGAGTCAGCAGCTGAAGTGTAACTGAAAATCGAGAGTGAGAACCAGTCTGAACATCATACCTGCTTAACTGTTTCCTGATTCTTGCTGCTTCTCTGTCTTCCATTTTTTTCTCTTCAGTCCGCCGAGCGCGCCAAGACTGGGCCAAGGCTTTCGGCTTCTTCAGATACATGTCGTATTTATCTTGATCCTTTTTGAGTCTCTGCTTATATTCAGCACACCGCTGGGCATTGGTCCTTGTGGGTTTTGGAGCCTTTGGCTTTAGTGAGCGAAGTCCTGTGGAAACAATTGTTCAGTGTTGATTTCTCATTCTATCTCAATGTCGTCACATGCCAAACCAGTCACTAAAGACATTAAAATGACAAATCTTACCCTGTAACTTGATGGATGCTCAATATAATTTCTTTTCAGCAACAGGCCAGTAAATAAACATTGCATGATTTGTCATTTCAAATTGTTTCATGAACTAATAGAACTGTCCTAAATGGCCTTCTTGTCTATTGTGACAGTGACAACACTTCTCCTTCCGTCACAAAACTAAAAAAAAAAAAAATTTTTTTACAGTTTTTTTCCAATATGATTGCATGTCCCTTTGTATTCTTCGTACTGGAATACAAGCACAGCTGAACCACAGACCAAAGTATTAGATTTTCCCTAATTTCCTCCAAATGCAAAGTCTAACATGACCACTTTCTCATGTGTTGTCACAGTCACAAAAAACAGAGAGCCACACAGATTACCATCCAGTTCTGTGTCCAGTATAATTAAGAAAATTTAAGTTTATCAACAACAACAAAATATTAACTAAAGTAATATTTTGATAATACACTAGTACGTTTTGATGCTGTTAATCGGATTCAATGATGTCTTTAGTGACCTGTGACATCATATGTCTTCTGTGACCTGCGACTTGTGACTATCAGACGCTAAGTCTATTGTGACGTGTGACAACAACCCTGGTTGTGTCACAAAGTACACGATGTTTTGTATTTTCGCCTCTGTGGGTAGCAGCGACGATGTCGCAACCAAATTTGAGGTTCCGATACTTATTCAAACGTATACAAGCAAGAAAAGTAATAAACAATGAGTGAAAAGTTTGGAGAATGAACAAGTTGTTGTCTAGTGTGACTTTCGTGTCTTTTATGACAAGACACAGTACCCGTGACAGGGAAAGAAACTCACCTTCGCGCCGTCTCTCCATCTTGGTTTGTAGAAAACACACAACATAGCCCATGCGCACACAGCTTCCGGTTGTTAAAAAGCGAAGAATGAACGGCGCCTGACCGAAGATTTTCCGACAAGGGTCGAGTGGATCTAACGTGACATGTGACACAAAAACTTCAGCAAGCCAGAACACAAAAATTTCTTCACACCGAGCAGTTACTTCCCGTCCTATGAGAGCTGCAACCGCTGCACTGGCGTAAACGTCAGTTTGTTCCCTTGGCGACAGTTTGTGTAAACACAACTGTCGTCGGAAAGCCGATCTTACTGTGACATCAAGAGTCACATTAGACTTGCAATTTTCGAACTTTGATTTTTCACCAACAAAACGCTTTAAAGTACAACAAACAACACAGAATAGTGTATCTATCCTTTAATAAACAATGTATGTCAAATTTACTGTTTGGAGAGGGTTTGGGGGTTGGTGTCTGTTGAGTCAATTGGGTGCACTGTTGTACCACTACAAAATACATCGCTAAAAAGCAGCATTTTTTTTTCAAAGCTGTTTATTTATTTAAATCACAGAGAACGTGTGCCTCTGATTTTTCTCAATGTTCATCTTTATTTATTCAACAGTCAAAAGAAACACAAATCTGTCCAAAATGCAATTTTTGTAACTAGTTACATAACTTGCTGCAACCCGGAAGTGACTTGGGCACCTTTTGACATCGGCCCATTTGTCTTTTTCCATGATTATTTTTGTTTTTCTGTTCAAGTAGATTTTAAAGATACAAAAAATTTCTGCAAGAAATTTTCTGTGGTGCTGTGGCTGAATTGGGCTTTTTTACATACCTAAGTGCACACTGCACATGACCATGGTTTGTTATCTTGTCTGAAAGACTTGTACCACTGCGCAGGGTCTGGTGGAAAGAAAAGAAAAATCCCTTTCCAACTGGGAATTGAACTGAGGGTTTTGGGTTTATTCATTACACTTAAACAGTTTCATGTGTTGTCCATCCAAATCTGCCAATAATTATCTGAGCCCACTAAAATTTCTGTGCATTGGCAAGATCTTGAAATAGGGATGGGGGATTGGGGGAGAACAGGACATGTGAAACACTGTGCTGATACCACCAGAATCATTGGAGAATTCATCATCATCAGGTGCCTTGCCGCATGGCGTTGGCGATTATGGACTTCCGTCTGTCTCTATCTCTTGTTGCCTCAAGCATCTCTTCCACCCTCCCTGTCTTCAGCCACTCTGCAAGTCCGTCTAGTATCTTCTCCCTGGGTCTACCTGGTGCTCTCCTTCCCTCCAGCTTTCCCGTTGTGACCAGGTGTTCCAATTCCCCTTTCCTCATAAAATGGCCTATGAATGTTGCCTGCCTTTTCCTAATCTTCCTTATGAATGGTCTACTTGTGTCTGCCTCCATCAAGACAAGACTGTCTCGTTTGTTTTCTTTGCTGTCCATGGAACTCTCAACATCCTTCTTAGAAACCACATCTCGGCTGCCTCAATCTTGTTCTGGCTTTGCTTGTTGACTGTCCACGCCTCGCAACCGTACAACAGTATTGGTTCTATGTAACATTCAAGAACTCTCTTCCTGATGTTAATTGATAGACATTTGTTGGTAAGAATGCTTTCCATCTTCTTGAATGTTGTTTTGGCTTGGCCGATTCTGCTGGCTATTTCTGATGTGCATCTGCCTTCTGGTGAAATGATCGTTCCCAGGTATTTAAAATTATCAACCTGTCTCAAGGTTGTGCCATTTGCTGTTATTTTGCATGAGGGGATTTCATGTTTTTTACTGATCACCATGACTTCAGTCTTCCTGCTGGTTGACTTCAGTCTTCTTGCTGTTTAGTTCCAACCCATTTCCTTTGCTTTCTATTTCTAGTATATTCACAAGGTTTTGTAGGTCCCTTTCACTTTCTGCAACTAGCACGGTGTCATCTGCATATCAAATGTTGTTTATCATTTTTCCTCCAACCTTTAATCCAGGGTCTTCCTCTAGGTTTCTCATGATGTTTTCGCTGTAAAGTGAAAACAGATCTGGTGACAAAACACAACCCTGTCTGACTCCTCTTTTGGTGTTTTGGAAAGAGCTTATATTGTTTTTTATTCTCATTGCAGCTGTTTGTTCCCAATACAAATTTCTGATTATTCGTAGATCTTTTCATCAATATTGAGTCTTTCTAGTTGGTTGATCAATTCTTCATGTCTTACCCGATCGAAAGCCTTGGTATAGTCAACAAGCATAAATATAAATCCTTGTTCATCTCGACTGTCCTCTCTATGATAGTTTTCAGGATGTATGGCATTAATAATTCCTTCCCCTTTCACAAATCCGCACTGTTCATCTGCTATTTCTCTTTTGATTCTATTGATTCTATTCCTTGTCCTCATCATGATTATTCTTAATAGGATCTTGGTTACATGACTCATCAAACTGATTGTGCGATGGAGTTCGCATTTTATAGCCCCTGTCTTCTTTGGAAGTGCAATGAAAATTGATTTTGACATATCTTTGGGGATTTTTCCAGTGTCGTAAATTTTGTTTAGGAGGACAGTTATTTTTTCTATACCGAATTCCTCCAGGGCTTGAATCATCTCTGTGATAATGTTGTCTGGTCCTGGGGCTTTTCCTGGTTTCATCTTGTTCAGTGCTGCTCTAACTTCATCTTTCATTATGGGTGGTCCTTCAAAGTTCTTTCTTATAATGTGTTCTGCATTTCTGTCATCTTCAAAAAGGTCTTTAATGTACTCTCCCCATCTGTCTAATATTTTGTCTTTTTCCATGAGAATCATACCATCTTTCGATTTTAAGCAACCAGTTGATGTGCATGTATTTTTCCTGTGGACAATTTCTTCAATTCGTCTGTACATACCCTGAGGATCCGTTTTGTGTTGGTCTTCTATTTCTTTGCATTTTGTTTTCAGCCACACTTCTTTAGCTTCATTGCACCTATTCCTGATTTCTTTGTTTATCTTCCTGTATATCTCCTCGTTTCTCTTTGCCTTCCTCCGTTCCTCCATCAAGCCTAAAATTTCTTTTGTCATCCAGTTCTTTTTTGCTTGTCTATCTACTACAGGGATTTCTTCACAAGCTTCATTTATCAAATTTCTCAACTTTGTCCACTGAATTTGTTCTGAACATGTACATTAAATTTTTGACGTATCACTTCATCTGTCTTTAAGAGTCCACGATCTGGTTTGATGTTGCTTTTGGTCTGTTTCCTTTTCCGTAATTTCAACCTAAATCTTCCCACTACAGGATTGTGGTCACTGTTACAATCTGCGCCTGGTATTGTTTTTGCTGACAGTAAAGAGAACTAGGATGGGTCAATTTTTCATGTTGTGGAATTCATTCCGAGCATGGAGACGTCGTCTTGAGAAATTGAAATTGAAAAATCATGTTGTGGATTGAATTAGAGAACTGAAGATTTTCCTACTTACAAGGTGTTATAATACATGAAATCTGATCATGCTACTTACGTGTATATCCATAGAAATGATGTGAATTTCTCATTTACCTGGGTAATAGTTTATGTGTAGCTTTTGCTTTCATGTTGGGAGATATGTGCGCTTTTGTAATTTGAGTTTGTGTGCTAACTTTTTTGTATGTTTTATCAGGAACGGCATTGTGTCAGGCCATAGGAACAGGGTGTGTGTCGATCGTGACCCTACTGCTAGATTTAGGCTGTGATGTGAACGGAGAGGACTTTGATGGGGGATTCCCTCTGTCCCTGGCAATCCGTAAACACCACTCGGACATTGCTCTGCTCTTGATATCTCATCCCTCTTGTGACCTCAATGCTTTAGACCCTGTCTCCAAACAGGTAGGTTAGAACTCTGTGTGTGTGTGTGTGTGTGTGTGTGTGTGTGTGTGTGTGTGTGTGTGTGTGTGTGTGTGTGTGTTTTCAGAAACAAAGCAAAGCCGAACCAAAACCAATGCACACCTCTTTCTCTGTAAAACTCTATCATTTTCAACTTTGTATCAAGCAGAATGTCATTTTTTCATAATGTAGTGCCACAGTTTGTTCTAATTGCTTGTCTTCAAATGTATGCTTAGTATTAGTTAAGAAGAGGCTTGTTCGACTCGGAGGTAGAACACATGCCTTCCAATTTGTCTACATGGGTTGTACAGGTGTGAAACTCGCTTGAACAAAACTTTGCGAGTAGACCTCCAGTCTAACCAGCTGTAAAATAAGAACCTTACATTCTTCACTCAGGATCAGATATCTTAAGTTTAGCCCCAGCCTGCAACATCAAGAATTTTAAAAAAAAATTGATCATTTTTGGTATTTTCTTCAATGCGTTTTGTTATTTCATATTTGTTATTTGATGTTTTATT
>JAPXFY010000020.1:10656415-10778915 GCA_030674185.1 Monoplex corrugatus
TGGTGTTTCTAGTTAACTTAGTCTCGTTCAGTCAAAAACTTTGTCTCGTTCAGTCAAAAACTTTGTGCATATAACCTAAGGGCTGAATCTTGCTCGAGCACAGTCTTTGTGTTTTTGGCGTAAGGACGCGAGTCTTAAACAAAACCTTTGTGCATGTGGCTTAAGGGTATCTCACTGTAGCAAAGACTTTGTGTGTATGATCTTGGGATATGAGTCTCGCTCAAGCAAAAACTTTGTGCATATCATCTAAGAATGTGAGCCTCACTTGAGCAAAAACTTTGTGCATATGGCCCAGGGATGAGTATCAATTTGAGCAGTCACTTTGTGCGTGTTGCCTAAAGGTGTGTGAATCTTACTTGAGCAAAATCTGTGTGCATATGGCCTTAGAGTGTGTCTCACTCGAGCAAGAGCTTTGTGCATATGACTTAAGGGTATAAGTCTCATTTGAGCAAAAACTTTGTGCTTTCAGTCTACCCAGATGTGATAGGCACTTGACTTTCTTCCAAGTTAGGGAAAGTGAAGTAGATAGTGAGAAGAGACATGCATGGCCTTCATAGTGCTGGTCCTGAGAAACTTTGAAGTCCCTGCCATCTCATTTCCCCTGGACCTCAGGATCATGGGACAAACTTTCCATGCCTTCCCCGGAAAAGTTGAAGTCTCTATCACCTCGCTTCCCCTTGACCTTGGAGTCATGGGATAACCTATAGCATACCTTTAACTGTGCCAAACTGCTGGTTGCTTGGCTGACAAGAGGCTACATCGAAAAGAATTACTGTTTGCTTTCTTAGTCTCTACATGATTTGTTCCACCATTCACCAGTCGAAGTTGCAAAGTATTTAGTGCAATTATTGTGGGAAGCAACTGGCTCCTACCCAGAGTTGAGAGTGCTATGGACTTGTTTTTTAAGATAGTTTCATCCATTTTACAGATGAGTCATCGAGGGTGTAGCTTAGATTTTATGACATCACCACAGATGACTTTATCTCTTAGTCCTGGTTGATGGCAGGATGTATTATGAAAGTAAGCATGAATTACAGTCATATCATACATTCTCAGTCCCAGATGGAACTCCGTTGCAATTAGCATCATCACTAACCATCCCCATTTTTGTCATTATGGCATTGTGAAAAATTGATCCAGATTTTGTGGCCTTTCATGACCTGCTGTCATGGTGACTTCAGTTTTGGTGGGTTTAGAGCTGAAATGTGTGGCATGGGGATAGTGAAATAGGAATGGTGCAGAAAATTGTGCAGAAAAAGAAAACAGATTATTGTTTTGTTTGTGTGAAATAGGAATGGTGCAGAAAATTGTGCAGAAAAAGACAAACAGATTACCGTTTTGTTTGTGTGAATTTGGGTGAGCTTACTTTGTCGATCATTAAAGGATAAACTCGATTTTTTGCAAAAGAAGTGGATAGTACAAAAATCTATAAAATTGTTGAAATGACATTTAAATTAAGGGAAAAAAGAAGATAAACAGGCATAATAATGGTGTCTGCATCAGTAAATTGATGCTATCTGGTGAAGGTCAGAATGGTGGTGTTGCTTGTTCTCCAGAATGGCTTTCATATTAAAACCTGACAGGCTTTAATAATTATGACATTTACTATTAAAAAAAAAAGAAAAAACTAACACAGTTTGTGATGAAAACAGAAACAGGTTTTGGAAGGTGGAAATTGTGTATATGTCAATACCATTTGTTTGTGTTTATTTTTGTCTTTTGTGTTCAGCGCAACAATATTGGCAACTCGGCCCTTCATCTGGCCTTACTGCACAAGCAGGACCACATCACCAAGATCCTGGCTCGCTGTGAAGGTTTCCGTTTCCTTGTCAACCTGGCCGGTAATGCCCCACTACACATTGTGGCCACTCTGGGCGATTGTAACAGTCTTGGTCTGCTGTACCCCACACCCACCAGGACGGAGGAGGCCCTTCACACCACACAGCCTGCAGGTGAAAAGGAGTCTTCACCAAGTCTGTGCTGCACGACAGCAGCACTCAAACGTGAGTTGGACCAGCGAGTGTTGTACACAGGGGACACAGCATTACACCTGGCAGTGAGGGAGAAACATGAAGACATGGCTCGTCGTTTGATAGGTCTGGGGGCTGCTGTGAACCTGCAGAACAACAGTGGTCAGACCGCTCTCCTTCTGGCCTGTGCTGCCAACAACACTGACTTGGTGATCGAGCTGTTGAAGAATGGGGCACCCCCTAATGTGGCAGGACATCTAAGACTGCAGCATCGCACTTTGTTGGGCACACATTCCCGAGAGAGCTCATTAACTCCTCTACACATCGCAGCATCCAACGACAACCTGCAGATGGTGCAAGCTCTTTGTGAATTTAGTGCAGACCCCAACAGCTGGGACGAGCGAGGCCGCTCGGCACTGTATGTGGCACTGTTGAACAGGGCAGGAGATGTGGCACTGTACCTGTTAACTCAGACTGCTCAGACCCTTCAAACCTGTGCAGGCCTGAGAGGTCCCACTTTGCTTCATGCTGTGTGCCAGTGTGTCGGCCACGCTGCTGAAATCACTACAGCGCTTTTGGAGCATGGCTGTCTCCTGTACCAGGCCAACCACCTGAACAATCTGCCGCTGCATGAAGCTTTGTGCTGGGAGAATGAGGAGGTGGTGCGAGTCATGCTACAGTATGGTGCTGATCCCAACGCCCCTGGAGAGCTGGACACTATGCCCTTGGCCTTTGCTGCCAGAACTGGCAACATCCACTTGGGTCAGATGTTGTTAGCTGCTGGCGCCAGTGTGAATGGAGGAGATCATGAGGTATGTATATTGTCTATAGAAAATTTAGAAATCAGAATTTATGCAAGAGTCTGCTATCTGGCAAGACCTCTAAAACATTAAGCCGACACCGCCAGAATAATCAGAACATTTAGACGGGCAGTGAACAGGATGATTTTTATGCTGTGGGCTGGAATTGAATTTGAGGTATCAGATTTTGAGTCCACTGCTATTACATGTTGCCTGTTTGGTCCCATTAATCCTAGAGCCACAAGCACCAAATTTTTTTCTTCAAAATTGGAATGATGATTAAAAAGTATCTGTGCAGGGTGCATAGTCCTGATTCGAATTCTTCATTAGGCAGGGATTTTTTACCTCCTCCGTTAGACCTCAGTTGACGGTCCAGGAGCTAGTCTTTTGTATGGTACAATAAATCCAGGTTCAGTGTGCAGCACACACAGTATGTAAAAGAATCCAAGGCAATGAAGGAGTTGTCCCGGGCAAATGTCAGCTCAAAAAGTCGTTTTCACAGGTAAACAGAAATACGTACAGACACTTTCAGTTTCTCAGGATAAAGTCTCTGTACTTGGAATGAATCCACACTGGATAAAAATTATATTGATTTGAAGACAATACTCCAATGTACATCATGATTGGAATGAATTCACGCTGGATATGTATGATCTGAAGACAGTACTCCACACGTACATCATGACTGTGGAATGAATTCACGCTGGATATAATTCACACTGGATACATATTGATTTGAAGACAACACTGCTCATGTACATCATGACTCTGTGGAATGAATTCACACTTGATATAATTCACACTGGATATTATATGATTTGAAGATAGTACTCCACATGTACATCATGACTCTGTGGAATGAATTCACACTTGATATAATTCACACTGGATATTATATGATTTGAAGATAGTACTCCACATGTACATCATGACTCTGTGGAATGAATTCACACTTGATATAATTCACACTGGATATTATATGATTTGAAGATAGTACTCCACATGTACATCATGACTCTGTGGAATGAATTCACACTTGATATAATTCACACTGGATATATAGATTTGAAGACGATACTCCACATGTACATCATGACTCTGTGGAATGAATTCACACTTGATATAATTCACACTGGATATATAGATTTGAAGACGATACTCCACATGTACATCATGACTCTGTGGAATGAATTCACACTGGATATAATTCACACTGGATATATAGATTTGAAGACGATACTCCACATGTACATCATGACTCTGTGGAATGAATTCACACTGGATATATAGATTTGAAGATGATACTCCACATGTACATCTGACTCTGTGGAATGAATTCACACTGGATATAATTCACACTGGATATATAGATTTGAAGACGATACTCCACATATACATCATGACTCTGTGGAATGAATTCACACTGGATATAATTCACACTGGATATATAGATTTGAAGACTATACTCCACATGTACATCATGACTCTGTGGAATGAATTCACACTGGATATAATTCACACTGGATATAGAGATGAAGACTATACTCCACATATACATCATGACTCTGTGGGATGAATTCACACTGGAAATAATTCACACTGGATATATAGATTTGAAGACTATATTCCACATGTACATCATGACTCTGTGGAATGAATTCACACTGGATATAATTCACACTGGATATATAGATTTGAAGACTATACTCCACATATACATCATGACTCTGTGGAATGAATTCACACTGGAAATATATTGATTTGAAGATGATACACCACATGTACATCATGCCTCTATGCAGGCTTTCCATGTAACTGTAGATTGCCAGCTTTTGAGTGAGTTTAATTTCCCCACAACACCTCCTGGTGCAAGTGGACAGAAAAAAGTAAACTGAGGTAAGTGAGTTAGTTTATTATCTCTTGTTTTTTTGTGTTCTAACATTACTTTTTGGGATGGTTGTATTAGCTTCTCTAAACAGATTTTGTGATTTACCTATAGATTTTTGAAACTATCACCAATAAACAGATCTTTTCATTGTGATTCTAATGATACCAACATCATTTCTGTATCTTAATTAGGGAAAAAGTTAGGAATTTTTAAAGATTTAATTTTCACATGCATTTTTGCGCCAAAGCGCAAATTTACAAAATTGTTATTTTCAGCAGGCTATACAATAAAACTGGTGTGTTTTTCCTGATCAGTTTTGCATTTTTCTTAACATTCCTGCTGCATAGATGATGTCTAATGTTTTTCAAGGAGTTCTTACAAAGGGAAAGTGATAAAATTTGCTATCAAAAACCAGAAATATTGGCGTTTTTGCCATTGCCCAACTGATAAAAATTATAACACAAAAACATGCCAGAGACACATTTTCATAACTTTCCTTTCCATTGAGCTAGAAAAATGGTTTTGGTATCACTGGAATCAGCAAAAAAACGACACACTCACCCAGCACACTTTCAAAACTGTAAAAATGAAACAATACACATTTCTTTGACATTGATTAATAATTTTTTTCATACGCACAAATCGCAAAACTCGGTCACCCATCTGGATAGTGTCTTGACTTCAAGTGCCAGTCAATATCTAAAGCAGTAGATGACCAATATCACAATAAGCATGGCTATCATTGTTCCTGTCCAGAGATCATCCGTGTAATGGATGTGTGTGGACTAAAAAGCCCCAAAGTTTCCATTAGCGGCACACAGGATTCATCACAACATGGTAAGGTGACGCTGTTGTAGCCACTGTACTTTAGATGGATAAACCACAGTCTCAAGTGTGACTTGCTGTAGCTTCAGCTCAGTAACATTTTTGTTCTGTACTTGGGGGTTCACTGAAACAGAATGAATGTGAGCAGACTAGACAGCAGTTCTGGCCACTATGCTCTGAAAAGATAAACAGTCTGAGTCTTAACTGACTTAAGTGTGATCTACTGTAACTAGCTGAGATCTGTCACTTGCAATTGACAGGTCAGAATCCCAGGAATCAACATTTGCAATAACATGGATGGTTGCACATATGTCGGCCATACCGCTTGCTTTGGGGCAGTTTGCTCACTCGCATTAGATGGATGACAATCTTGTGTATGCAGTGGTGATTTCCTCCACATCATCTACTCGCCAGATTCAACCATCATTGCTAACTGGAAGACAGTCAAAGTCCCAGTAGAAAACATCTTCAGCATGTGTGTTTTCAAAAATATCCTCCCATGAAGGCCAGCAGAAACAGTCCTTGTGACCCCTGACCTGTTCAGGTACTGGACTGACGCACAGATCCTATTCTCCTTCACCTCTAACACCTGTCCAATATAGAATCTTTCTACAAAATAAACAGCCATCCACTGGCCCTGCTTGAACTGAAATGGGACTGCTTCAACAGTATCTTCATTCATGTCAGCAGCAGATATATCTCCTTCAGGATGAGTTGCAGTAGCACTAGCAGAACAGGCGGCCACAGGAAAGTATGCAAAAAGGATCTATAAATCTTTCTGTGAAGAGATGGTGTTGAAGAACTAGTCTAGATTCAAAACAGGTACTGCAATTCTGCCTGTAGGATTAGATGGGTTGTCAACAAAAAAAGGCTCTCTAAAACTGACAGGGTCATTGAAGGATCTTAACTGCAGCAGGAGACAGTTAGTCAGGCATACAGCTGGCAACAATGGTGGTCTTCCCTTCCAGGCAGAAAGCTTCTCCTCAGTCGGTTGTAGATTTCATCTGCTGAAAACAGCCACATTTCCTGTTGTTAATGTTCTCTATGAGTCTAAGTCATATTTCTATGTCAACCAGTTTGCAGACTAATTCAATAATTGTCCAGTATTGTCATATCGCTAAATTTTCAGCTTACAAGTTGAATCAATAAGAGAATGAATTCAGTCTGTTATTCACTTATTGGCACCAAATCTTGTGATTACACATTTATTTCACAATGCACATTAATATAACTGTACGAAATTCAGAACAAAATGTGAGTATATATATGTTTAATTATATATATATAACTTTGTTTCATTGAAGCTTAGCTGATTCAACTGATGGAAGTGCGACCAGAAGTACTAGCTCATGTCACGTGACTAAATAAAAACATTCAATCCTTATAGAAAGAAATGCTATTTTACTAAATATATATGAATCATATATATTTATCATATTGGCCTGCACCGCTGGCTAGCACTGCTGTGCGAAAAGAAGAGCAATGCTTAAGTCTCTTCCTGTCAGTACATAGCCTCTCCATCAGCGAGCCCTACGCTGTGCTTCCTCGTGGTGACAGGCGGTAACTGAGCACCTCACGGACTCAGGCTGAATCTCGTAGGACTCGGAGGAGGTCTGACCCCCAGACGTGAGGCATGCAGGCCCACCGGCGTGTGGACACGCCCTGGTGCCCACAAACCAGATCCCCAAGCTATGGGTAAATAGCTCCACTGCCTTGTGGACATCTCGGGAGAGAGTAAGGCTAAGGGAGTCAACCCTAAAATAAAAAACCGATGGAAGGCAAGGGGAAACCACCATTGTATTTTTCCCCAGGAAATCCATGGACAGAGGAAGAATAAAGAAGAAAGTTAACGACGTCAATAGGTGCTCCTGTGGAGCACCTTCGTCCGGTAGGGACTGTCATGCGGCGCAGGTGACACCAGACCGTCAGCCATCTACTGCGACCAAAACCAAGATTAAATTCAACACCAAGGTGGCAACATGGAACATCAGAACAATGTTGCAGAAAGGTAAATTAGACAACATCAAAATGGAGATGGAAAGGCTTAACATCAGTATTTTAGGACTAGGGGAAATGAGATGGAAGGGGGCAGGCATGATAACATCAGGAGAATATACAGTGATATACTCTGGTGGTAATTCACGTGAAAGAGGAATAGGCATCATAATGGACAAAGACAAATCAAAAGCAGTTAAAGGATACTGGGCTGTGTCCGACAGTTTTACTGGTCAAATTCAGAGGGAAACCTTTTGATATCAACATCATACAGGTGTATGCACCAACATCTGCAAGTACTCAGGAAGACATCGACAACTTCTACAAAGTTTTAGAGATAGCCAAGGTCCAATGCAAATCACAGGAAGTTAGTCATAATGGGAAATTTTAATGCTAAAGTGGGACAGGATAGGGTGGAGGATATAGTTGGACCTCATGGCCTTGGTCCACAAAACGAAAGAGGGGGGAAGCTTGTAGAATGGGCACAGATGAATGAGTTCATAGTAGGAAACACCTGGTTTGAGCAGCCTAACAGAAGAAAATGGACTTGGATTAGTCCAGGAGATAATACCAAAAATCAAATTGACTCCATCCTGATCAACAAAAGATTTAGAAATTCTTTACTGTCAGCAAAAACACTACCAGGCGCAGACTGCAACAGTGACCACAATCCGGTAGTGGGAAGGTTTAGGCTGAAATTGAGGAAAAGGAAACAGACCAAAAGCAACATCAAACTAAACCTTGGACTCTTGAAGACAGATGAAATGATACGTCAAAAATTTAATATACATGTTCAAAACAAATTCAGTGCTCTGGAAGACGTTGGTGACAGTGAGGAACATGGACAAAGTTGAGAAGTTCTATAAATGAAGCTTGTGAGGAAATCCCTAAGGCAAATAGAAAAGCAAAAAAGAGCTGGATGTCTAATGAAATTTTGGGCCTGATGGAGAAAAGGAGGAAGGCAAAGAGAAACGAGGAGATATACAGGAAGATAAACAAAGAAATCAGGTATAGGTGCAATGAAGCAAGGAAGCTTGGCTGAACACAAAATGCAAAGAGATAGAAGAACGACACAAAATGGATCCTGAGGGTATGTACAGACGAATTGAAGAAATTGTTCACAGGAAAAATACATGCACATCAACTGGTTGCTTAAAATCAAAAGATGGCACGCTTATCATGGAAAAAGACAAGGTATTAGACAGATGGGGAGAGTACATTAAAGACCTTTTTGAGGATGACAGAAACGAAGAACACATTATAAAAAAGAACTTTGAAGGACCACCCATAATGAAAGATGAAGTCAGAGCAGCACTGAAAAAGATGAAACAGGAAAAGCCCCAGGACCAGACAACATTACTACAGAGATGATTGAAGCCCTGGAGGAATTTGGCATAGAAAAAATAACAGTCCTCCTAAATGAAATTTATGACACTGGAAAAATCCCCAAAGATATGTCAAAATCAATTTTCATTGCACTTCCAAAGAAGACAGGGGCTATAGAATGTGAACTCCATCGCACAATCAGTTTGATGAGTCATGTAACAAAAATCCTGTTAAGAATAATCATGATGAGGACAAGGAATAGAATCAAAAGAGAAATAGCAGAAGAACAGTGTGGATTTGTGGAGGGGAAAGGAACTATTAATGCCATATACATCCTAAGAACTATCATAGAGAGGTCAGTTGAGATGAATAAGGATTTGTGTTTATGCTTTGTTGACTATACCAAGGCTTTCGATCGGGTACGACATGAAGAATTGATCAACCAACTGGAGAGACTCAATGTCGATGGAAAAGATCTACGAATAATCAGGAATATGTACTGGGAACAAACAGCTGCAATGAGAATAGAAAACAATATAAACTCTTTTCAAAACATGAAAAGAGGAGTCAGACAGGGTTGTGTTTTGTCACCAGATCTGTTTTCACTATATAGCGAAAACATCATGAGAAACCTAGAAGAAGACCCTGGATTAAAGGTTGGAGGGAAAATGATAAACAACATTCGGTATGCAGATGACACCGTGCTAATTGCAGAAAATGAAAGGAACCTACAAAACCTTGTGAATATACTAGAAACAGAAAGCAAAGGTAAGGGGTTGGAACTAAACAGCAGGAAGACTGAAGTCATGGTGATCAGTAAAAAACATGAAATCCCCTCCTGCAAAATAACAGCAAATGGCACAACCTTGACACAGGTTAATAAGTTCAAATACCTGGGAACAGTCATTTCATCAGACAGCAGATGCACTTATCGGAAATAGCTGGCAGAATCGGCCAAGCCAAAACAGCATTCAAGAAGATGACAAGCATTCTTACCAACAAATGCCTATCAATTAACATCAGAAAGAGAGTCCTTGAATGTTATATAGAACCAATACTGTTGTACGGATGCGAGGCGTGGACAATCAGCAAGCAAAGCCAGAGCAGGATTGAGGCAGCCGAGATGTGGTTTCTCAGAAGAATGTTGAGAGTACCATGGACAGCAAAGAAAACAAACGAGACAGTCTTGATGGAGGCAGACACAAGTCGATCACTGATAAGGAAGATTAGGAAAAGACAAGCAACATTTATAGGCCATTTTATGAGGAAGGGGGATTTGGAGCACCTGGTCACAACGGGAAAGCTGGAGGGAAAGAGAGCACCGGGTAGACCCAGGGAGAGAATGCTGGACGGACTTTCAGAGTGGCTGAGGATGAAGAGGGTGGGGGAGATGCTGGGGGCAACGAGAGATAGAGATGGTTGGAAGTCCATGGTCGCCAACGCCATGCGGCAGGGCACCTGATGATGATGATGATGATGATATGAATCAAATAAATGAAAAGTCTCTTTCTTGTAATTTACTTTTGTCATGAAGGTGAGTTAGCACCAATAACTTTAAATAAATCAGTCATTTCTCGGACAACCCCACAACGTCGAGTGTGTTGTTGGCTGATTCCACATCATCTTGTTTCAAACGGTGTCGGCTCATAAAAAGTGTTCAGAACAACAAAATATTCATAAAGTCAAAAACAAGAAAGAATTAACTTACCAACTAGTGTGAATAAGATGATTTGATTGCGATTCTGAAGCAGTCGATATCTCATTTCTGTCGATGTCACTACTGGTGACTGACAGTTCAGCGTGCTTGTCGGCCATGGTGGCTAAGAGTGTTCGTGAAGAGCGGTACACTTAGTCTCTTTTATTGCTTACTGCTTCACGTGGAAATGATAATGAAACAAAATTTTGTACAAATATTGTATGTAGATGGAAGTCTAATCTACAATTATGAGCTTGGGCAATCAGGTCTTTGTAGTAGAAAATCCACTTTGAACATTTCACTGCTTGAATTTTTACACTTTTACCACATCGATCATGATGAAACGGGCATGAAAATGAGGCTCTGGATGTCTTCTTTCATTTCATTGGGTGATTTTTTAGATCTAGCCACTCACGCGATACGACAGAGAATTAAGTTAGGGTAGTGTAAACAGAAGACAATCGGCGTTACGTCAAGACCGCTGGCCAAACTCATCAGAGTAGTGCAAATGAATACGTAATAAAACATACTAAAATGAGTATTAGTCTAAACAAGTACATAATTCAAACAACAAAACACCAATCTTTTTATTGCGGCAGATTTTATTACATTTTTTTTCACACATCACAAAATATGACGAGTTGAAAAACAAAAAAGTTGGTCAAATCTGCAGACTTTCCGCCTGATGCACACTGTTTGGAGTAGCTACTTGTATGCTCACTGGCTCACATCATGCCAGCATAATGTTCCTGCATGACTGTATACTCCATCTTTGGTGAATCTTTGGTGGTGAATGTGCATGCTGGGTATTTTCATATTTCCATAATCCATCAAACACTGATATGATTGACAGGTCCTTTTAATGTGTGTTTTTGATGTTTTGCGTGAAGGCGGCACAGGCACTAGTAGGTCTGCACATATGTTGACATGGCAGATTGAAAATATTTCCACCCTTTATCTGCCACTAGGTAAAAACTTGCGGGATCAAATTTGGACCTTTGACTGGAAGTCTGATGTCCAAACCACTTGGCTGTCATGTTTTTTTAAGCGGAGTCAGCAAGCGGAAAAGATGAAGATGGAGAGACTGAAGGACTCAAAGAGCCCCAAACCATGATGAAAATCTGTCAAAACATAGCATAAATATTACATTCCACATAGCAACAAAACCACTAGCACCTCTGACAGTCACCAAAAAACAAAACCACTAACACCTCTGACAGTCCACCTAAAAACAAAACCACTAACACCTCTGACAGACAAATTTTATCCAGAGAGACTGCGGGCCTTGAGGCTGCCAATCGTACAGTGTGGACATCATTGGAAGGACACAGTTGAGGTATACAATACGTCCATGGGTTCTACAAGATCCATCTGCCAGAGTTTGAAGTTGCTTGCAGAAGAGATGTGCATGGGAGCACCTTGAAGCTCCAGAAAATCTGCTATAGGCTTAAGGTGAGGTACAGCACTTTTGCACGACGGATTGTTTTGCTTTGGAAAAGCCTGCCTGACAAGTGTAGTGACTGCGCCCTTTGTCAGCGCTTTCGGAGGGATCTTCCCGCCATCTTCTCACCAGCTTGTCAAGAATATGCATATGTATTCATGTATATAATTACTTGGCTTTATTTCTCATGTGTTGCCACATACGTTGTTAAACAAAGAACTACGTAGGCTACAACGTAAAATATGTCAGCAAAGTCCAAGTTGGCAAATATCCAAATCTTAGCTGCCCAGTATTTGCATGGAAGTGTATGCGTGCACACATGCGCGCGCGCACACACACACAACACACACACACACACACACACAACACACCACACACACACACACAACACTCACTATTCAGACTTGCACACACACACACCTATAGTGGCTATACGCACGCTCACACGACGCACCACACACACACACACACACACACACACACACACACACACACACACACAAACACACACACACACACACACACACACACACACACACACACACACACACACACACACACACACACACACACACACACACACACACACACACACACACACACACAAACACACACACACACACACACACACACACACACACACACACTCAAGATTTCTATTTTTGTTAGTGTCATGGATTCTACAGGTGAAATGATTTAAACTGGTGGGGTTTTTTGTTTTTGTTTTTTTGGCTTTGTGCAGGTGGTAGATTTATCGAACTCCGATGGGAAGTCTGATGAGACAGACAAAGAGAAGTGGAGTCCTTTGAGAGAAGCACTGGAGGAAGGAATGGTGGACTTTGCTCGCTTCTTGGTAAATGCAGGCTGCAGCCTGTCCAGGGAGAAGTACCTCCAAACACTCTCTTCTGTCTCCAACCTCAAACGTGTTGTACGCTTGGAAGTCGACGACAGTAACAGTGATGAGGATGGTGACATTAATGATGAGGATGATGAAATGGACGTCCCTGATGTGTTGAGAGATGATGAAAAGTTGTTTGAGTGGTTGCAAAGCAAGGCCGTTAACCCACACTCCCTCTTTCATTTATGTCTGGAGGCGGTACGAAATGTGTTTCGTCATAGAGACCCTCCCTTCCCTCTGATGATAGCCCTCCCCTTGCCAGAAAAGGTCATCGCCAAGCTATTTTACAAAGACAGTATCTGACTGTAAAGAGTTTTGTTTTTAATAAGTGTTCAGTGTTTAATCCAAAACAAGTGCGACTGCCGGCATTCAACCAAACAGGAACCAGAAAAAACACGAAAATAGAATCAGAACGCTTACAACAAGACAAGACAGGCACAAATTTTTGGCCAATTGGTCTTTGTCAAGCGTGAATGTACGATCACAAACACTGAATATAAAATTACGAGAAAAAGAAAGAAAATTCCCAGCTGCTTGGTCCAGTTGGAGAAAGGGACTAAATGAAATTGCAATGTGTTTGTGAGGAATGGTAAGAAGAGGGGAGGCAAATATGATGTCAAAGGGAAAGTGAGATGAATTCTCCAATTTGAAAAGTGGTCATGCCATATCAGTATTGCTTTGTCCTGAAGAGGGTCCAGGGCTATAACTATGAGGTAAGGCTGATGTAAATGGATCGTGCCTTGTGCAACGAATCCAGTCTGACCTTGGAATAGGAAGAAAAACATCCTAAACCAACAGGCAAGGGGTTGAAGGGAAAACCGGAGTACCCGGAGTAAAAACACTTAGTCAGATGCGGCTGGTCCTGTCTTGAGAACCGAGAAAAAAAAAAGGGGGGGAGAGGGGGGCATATATGCAGCCGCATAGCCAAGACCTCATTGAGATGGGAAGTTGGTGATGATATGGTCCATTTCAGGAATTTCAGCAGGATAAGATATGGGAAGAGGGAAAAGAAGTATCATAAATAAAGTATGTGAAAAATTAATCTATAAACATCCCTAGAACATTGCCTCCTCAGCACGTACACAGATTCGTTGATACTCTTATCACTTCCGCTTCTCCCGTTGCCAAGTTATTTTCTTAGTTACTGGTTTCTTCACTTCCAATAAGTTCGATAATAATGTTTTCCAAGCATGCACTGTTCCAATATCATCTATCGTTATCATACTCATCTCTGTCTTTTATAAAAGAATAAATAATAAAATATTCAAGTCTATGCAGTGATTATTCCTTCTTCTAGTGTTCTCAGCAGCAGTGTGGGTGAAGCTCCTCTCTTGGTAAGACAGTTTGCTAACTGTTGATGTGTGTCATACCATTTCACCTCTTTCACAATGCCTTTCTCAATTAAGTCTTTGATCCCACTGATTTCTAGCCTCAACCGTTTTTCTGTCACTTGCTATGCAATGTGGATTTCAAGGCATCATGTAGTGACTTACAGTCAGTCAGGCAGACAAGAGGTAGACTGTCAGTGGAAGCTTTTCCTGTGGTGATTTCAGTGAACAATGTTGCCACAAATATTGCGATATCAAGTCCTTCAGCCATAGCCAGTGTCTCACCAGCTAGTGTACTTCTCACTACTCTGTGAATTTTCTTGGAGTTCCAGCAAATAGGAATGACCTCTCCTTTCTCATTGGCTAGGAAGATGATATAGCTGTCTTGATTTCTTCCATCCTTCAGGTTGCCAAAAGAAGCATCTGTGTAGACCATCAGTTTCAGTGTTGCAGATTCCAAGTGTTGAAATTTCAATGTAACATGTTCTGATTTGATCTTTTTGATGACTTTGTTTGCCTCCAGTATATGTTCCTTTTTCCCATATTTCACATTAGAAGAAAGCTGACAAGCATCAAATGCTACATCAGGACGACTCTGACGAGATATCCACAAAATCTTACCAACTTTGGACCTGTACATCTTTTTCTCCTCAGCTGTCATGTTGTCCTGTTTGTTTTGTTCTTTTTTTGTCACTTGGAATGCGGTTCTAGAGTGTCTCCATACTTGTTTTGTTGTAGACACACTGTGTGTCCATCAGAGGACAGCTCCATGCCAATGTACTGAAAAACCTTGTTTTCTTCTTTTCCAACCTTGAACGTTTTTCTGATTTCTTCAATCACATTTAGTTCAAAGGCCTTTGTGCCTCCCCAGATGAAGTCATCCACGTGGCATGCAAAGATGCCTATCACTTCATCTCCAGTCATCCAGTAGAAGACTGCTGGATCAACTTTTGACATCCTTCCTCCAAGTTTTTGCAGAACATCTTTGACTTGTTTGTGCCACTGCAGAGAAGCATCATTCAGTCCATACACACATTTCTCTAAACGCCATGTGCAGCTTTCTTTTGCTGTGAGCTTCTTTCGGTGGCCTCACAAAAATGTCTCTGTCGATTTCTTTTTCTTGTAGAAAGGCTGTCTTGATGTCCATAGAGCATGGGCTCCATTTTCTTTGAGCGAAAATAGAATCACTTTCAGTGATTCACTTGCACAAGTGGGGGAATCCTTTTGAATATCATCATTTCCAATTTCTTCAAATCCCCTCACCACTAGTCTAGCTTTTGGAGTCATCCTTGTTTAGTTTGCTTCATTGTAGGCCTACATATCCATCTAGTTGAAACACATCTTTGTCCATTATCTTCCACTTCACTGTAGACATGATTTCTTTGCCAGCTCTCCAGTTCTTGTTTGGCTTTCTCAAAGCAAACTCCTATCATCATGACAGTGTCTTCTGAGCACAATGCCGAGTTATACTCTGCATATGATATACCAAGTTTGTTGACCTTGGTTAAATCCATTGACATTCTTTCTCCTTCATATTTTTTTGGTTCTGTGCACTCAGTGTTGTACCAGTTTTTATTTTTCCCAGTTGATTTTCCAGCTTTGTTTATCATCTTTGCAGATAATGCGCTTTCCATTGTCGTTGTCTTCATATGAAATCATCTGGCCTGGTTTGAGTTTCTTGAAATCAGTGTTGTTTGTGTTTGTTTCATTTGTTTCATTCATTTCATCTGATTCAGTGTCTGATTCTGTATCAAAGTCTGGTAATGTTTCTGCGCAGCTGTTCTTTATGTTATCTTTCTCTTCACGAGCAGATTTGGTGTAGTGTGAGCTTTTGATCTCCTCATAATTGTTGCTTATGAAAGACTGTGAGTTATACTCAGTAAGTTCAGGGTTTGTTTTCTCTTGTCCTTCTTTCACTTTTCTTAACTCACTCGGTACGGAGAGTTTTTCCCCTTGCGTTTTCCCAGGGACGGCCCATTTTGAAGGGTTAGGAAAAAAATTTAAAAAAATACAAAACATAAAGGAACAAAATGAAACTTTCAGATCTGAATATTTACATGCTGGGTTAGTTCATGCCAAAATATTGAAGTTCTTCCTTGAATTTTTCTTCTTCATGTGCCACGTTGAAAATACCCCAAATTTTGTGGTCAGGATCACCGTACAGTCACACACTTTGATCAGCTCCATGAACACACAGTCAAAGTTGAGAAGGTCTTTGTATGCACAAAACAACATGAATAAAGTAGACTTTGCTCAGGGTTAAAAAAAAAAAAAAGATTGTTAGTGATATTATATGAATAAATGTTACAAATTGTTACACAGGGGAGTTATGGGGGCGTGGCACTCAAATGAGACATGCAGGCCACAAGAGCCAGAGAAGGAGGCAAAGTGGGAGAAAAACTAAAATCTTCATGCCAGTCATGCATAGGAAAGTGAATGAAACCTCCATCAGACATGCGACTCACTGTACTTGGCTCGCTGACTGCTTGCCTCTCGTGACGTGTATGCCCACCTCCCTCCCACTTCACTGTCATCTGAAACTGGGTCACTGTCAGTATCTTCTTGCTGGCAGCTTCCATCACTTGATACACTTTCATCATTATCTTCAGCTTACTCCTCGATGTCCAATCCTTCAGTTTGAAGCACTTCAATCACTTCAGCAACAGTAAAACGCCGCCATCGTGATCTACTTTGTTTGAAAAGTCGTACTCGCCTGCGACGCCATTTTCGACACGAATGCAGATTACCAGTTGTCGTGGGGTGCCGAAGTCAATCATTTCCTGACGAGTGTATGGCTACGGAATCTCACGAAGCAACTTTCCCCTTGACCCTTGACACGCTTGCAGTGACCAATGTGGCTATGGTAGGCATGCAAGGCCTAAAGGGGAGCGTAGAAAAATGTTTAATTATCGAAACCGCTATAGCGTTCCGTCGTACGCAACCGTGCCTTTCATCACGACCGCTATAGCGTTCCATCGTACCGAGTGAGTTAACCTAGTTTGATGTACTCGGACTAGCGTTCCACCATGACGCACAAAGATCACACTTCCATCTTGTCCTATCACATTTCCTGGTCTCTTCCATTCTTCATCATTTGGGCGCTTGTAGTAGACCTTGTCTCCCATCTGATATACATCATATGAGGATCGTGTCTGTGTTCTCAAAGCTCTTCTCAGTCTCCCTGAACTTTTAGCTTCTATGAATGCCTTTCTGGCCGCATGCAGACCATGATGTGTTCTCCAACCGTCTTGCTTCTGGTGGTGCCTTCCAAAGCAGGCAATTTGTCATTGACTACAGATGGAAAGTTTGGATTTCTCCCATATACCAGCTGATAGGGACTGAAGCCATGGGTGTTGACCATGCTGTTCTTGGCTGCCAGTGCCCAGCACAGTGCTGTCTCCCAATCCAGATCTTTCTTGTCAGACATGATTTTCAGCAGAATGTTGGAAAGGGTTTGGTTGTGATGTTCCATCAGACCATTGCTCCACGGGCTGTAGGCTGCTGTAGTTTTCACTTCAATGTTGAAATTTTCGCACATGTCATGGAATTCGTCATTGCTGAATTCTCTGCCATTGTCACTTATCAGTACTTTTGTTGGGCCATGCACTGCAATCCAGTACTTCATGAAGTTGTGCACTATGACTGATGACTGTTTGCTTCTGATTATTGCAGCAGCACTGAACCTAGTAAATTGGTCAATCGTGTGAAGGTACCAGACATTTTTGCCAAGCTCATGGAGATCAACAGCCACTGTTTGATTGTAGTTGTCTGCCAAAGGCATTCCTGCTGATGGTTTTGGCAGCGTTTTTCTGTGTCGAGCACATACATCACACTCTTCTACAACTCTTGTCATTTTCTTAAACAAATCTATGCCTTTGATTCCTGCATTCTGCATTAACTTCTTCAGATTCTCTGCTGAAGCATGCCCAAACTGTTTGTGAAGTTTCAGAAGTGATTTTGTTTGTTCTTTTTCATCTAGATTTTCCAAGGTCAGCAGGATTTCACCATCGTTTTGCATCGCTTGTTTGTTTCCGACAATGTCAGTGCAATAATGTCCAGTTGAAGTGTAGTTTAGCTCCACAGGTTGTTTTACATCGCTTGTTTGTTTCCGACAATGTCAATGCAATAATACCCAGTTGAAGTGTAGTTTAGCTCCACAGGTTGTTGAAACATCGTGACTTTGTCACTGGACATATCCAGAACAGTTCCTGCTTTCTTCAAAGAATCCTTGCTCAGCAAGAGTGGAAGTTCTATATCCACAACTTCTGTTTCAATATTACATTTTATCTTGCCAATCTGAGCTGGGATTGTCGCATTCATGTATGAGTGCATTTGAGCACCATCTCCAAACCTGAAAATCTTTGTACTTGCCTTTTTCTTGATGACTTTCTTTTGATCTTCTTGTAGTCTGTTCACATATTGATCAAACCATTTCTTGCCACAGACAGTTTTAGTACATGCTGTATCAATAACTGCACAGCCATAAGATTCTGTCATCAGTATTTCATTCTCTGCTCTGTGTTCTTTAGTGTATAATGTCAAGTTGCACTGTTCTTCACATTCTTCATAATGTTCAATGTCATTGTTTGTCATTTTCACTTCTTCTTTGTGTGGGCAGTGTTTAGCCCAGTGAAACACTGACTGGCAAACAGCACACTTCCATTTCTGTCCAGTGGGTTAGAGCCTCTTGGAACTTTATTCTTTGGCTATGTTCTTTGATCACTCGAACTATGTGGATCTGGAAATCTACTCCCTCTGCATCTTGTACTGTTCTTTGTCACAAAGCTGCTTCTTGTTTCACTATGATTTCATCCTCAGCTTTGGCTCCTGAATGACCTCCAAAAATTCTCTTCAAACTTCTGTCAGATGCTGCAGTCAACACTAACTCATAACTGTTTTCCTTTTTCTGTCAAACCTGCATTGTCCAGTAGTTTGAACGCCAATACTACATCAAGATACTCCATCTTGTATTTCTTGCAGATCATGTATCTTTCATACTCTACAATGTAATCAGCCATTGACATGCTTTGCCCTTTCTTAAATGACTCAAAATCCGAGTATAAAGAATAGGCTAGATCAACTTCATCTTGAAGAAGGAGAACATCAAGAGCAATAATTAAAACATTCATGTCATCTCTGGTGAACAGTTCTGCAGCGTCGATCTGCAAAGCTCTCGCTCGAGCTTGTCCTGTTAGCAATAACGTAACCGCTGATGCTTGTTTCTCAGGCTTCACATCTGTCACTAGCTTCCAAACTTCAAGTTTATTTTTCCATGTCTCATATACTGTGTCTGGTCTAAGACTCGGCAGTATTTTAAAGTTTTGCGCCATACTTACACTCTGCTACCAAGAAAAGTTAGTCTATAAACATCCCTAGAACATTGCCTCCTCCGCACGTACACAGATTTGTTGATACTCTTATCACTTCTGCTTCTCCCGTTGCCAAGTTATTTTCTTAGTTACTGGTTTCATCACTTCCGTTAACTTATTCAAGCTGCAACATTTCGCACGGCGACAACCCCAGAAATCACAGTATTTTGGGTGATTTTTAAAAAAATATTAAAAATTAACAACAAATGTCACACACAAAAGGAAAACAGTTTTGGAAACATTGAAGTGTTCACATACAGACATTACTCGCCTCAAAACTGGTAATCTGTTCATCTTGATAGAAGGAGTGAAGGAAACGGGTGACCATAAGGGGGTACATATCCTCTTGCCAAGTCCATATATTTACACCATATGTTGTTTTTTTCACTAATGAAAACAATTATCCACAGGAATATTTACACAAGAATGTACAGTTTATGTATAAAAACACAAACACCACCTCCTATTTACTTGGTGTAATCAAGAACAGTGTTTGCGTGCAAATCGGCGGGTGCTTCTTGACGCCATCTTGACAGTCAGACGAAAACAGAGAACCGCTATGGCACTGCGCTTTCCTGGGAAAAGCATCCTGCATTTGATGTGAACTAATACTGTCATGATTGAACAAAGAAAGAAAGAAAGAAACAATCGAACACCCCTCCAAAAATACAGAGCAAAGCAAAACAAAAATACCCACCAATCTGTCCAGTCCCACCAAGTTTGCCGGAACCAGAAATATAGAATCTCACCATTCTGGCTCAGAATTACTCCCTCTGCAGTCTTGTCATCTGTACTGTGAATGATGTATTGCATGTTGTGTAATGTATAGAATTACTCCCTCTGCAGTCTTGTCATCTGTACTGTGAATGATGTATTGCATGTTGTGTAATGTATGACCTGCTTGATGACAAGTTCTTGATGACAAGGTGCATTTGTAAAGATCGATGATAATATGAGATTTATTCCTATACAGTTCAGTTTTGAGTTTTTTGTTTATGTATGACGTGCCAACTGTGAAGAAAGATGAGCATTACATTAATTAACTCTTGACTGCCTCTGACCAACCACTCATTCATTAACCCTTTGACACCAGCATCCTGCATTGTCAACCATGCTAGCAAAGCCAAAACTTAACCCTTTGAATCTCTCACCCTGTTCACCAGCTTCCTGAAGGAAGCTTGTGGATAGGGTGGGGAGTCGAAGGGTTAAGTTTTTGCAGTTGATGGGTAGGGTGCGAGAGTCTAAGGGTTAAGAGGTTGTTCTGCAGTGCGGCTGACAAACCCACTCATCACTGAACATACTGTTGGTCTCCATCAGTAAATCGCCCACATGCTTTGAAAGTGAATAATAATAGGCAGGTCCAGCCACTCTTACGCTAATGGCTAACATTCAACAGAACCGGTAAAAATTGCCAATTTTAAATTGCTTCAGCTCGTCTACCATTCACGATTGGAAGATAAAAAATTATGTCGATACATTAAATGAGCTTCAGGCATCAAACCTGTGTCTTTATTTGTGGTGTGAAAGAAGTGTGCTTTGACCCTGAGCAATCTGAATACATATACCGAACGCAACGTCGGCGGCGACGTGCAAAGTTTCCTCACGCGGTTTTCACAGGACCGATCAACACCAGTTGGAAATGCTGTCGGGACTTTTACAAACGATACGCACAGCGGTGATTTTGGTATATCAGATTAAAGGGGACAGCCTGAAGAATCCAGTGTAATAAATTTCGTCATAATTCTTTTAACTGAATACTGTTTTTTTCATTGCCGAAATACAAACGTATTTTTAAAAGGCACCGTAAAGTCAACAATTCTACACGCACAGTGTTGTATTACCATTCATTTTGAAGAGAATTCAACGGTTCTTGCGATCGTGCAAATAATATAACACAGGCTGCCGCTTGTAAAAGTTCCGAAAGCCAATACGAAAGGTAGTGGTACAGCGGACCGGGTTCAACGACGTCGTCCGAAACTGACTCAATTTCTGAACCGAGGAACGACTTTTGACTCGATAGATCTAAAAAATCTTGAACGTGATCCTGGTAAGTATGTAAGCGACCGTTAGTCTATTATTTTGCTAATTTTTTTTTCAATGGAACTGATGTTTCATAAATCATTAATACAAATTTTGATATATTTTCTTACCAGGCATATGCTCCGTCTAGAATAGTTTATCTCCCTTGATAGAGAGAAGTTTTTAGTTTAGTTTAGTAATAGGGACATAAACACATTAGCCGTTTGGCTATTTTAAGTCCCATCATTTTTCTTTTTCTTTTTTTACACTCGTAGTCAAGGTCTGTCGTACGACCAGTTTTTTTTTTTTTTGATGATTCATTCATCATATTCGTATTTAAGTCCAATGTAATGTTTCCAATGGTCAAGCTGGTTTTTAAACGAGTTTGTGTTTTGTGCTCTTTTAATTTCGTTTGGTAATTTATTCCATACATGTGCAATTCTATTTGTGAAATAAAACTTTCTAATGTTTGTCTTGCAATATTCTATAAATATTTTATCAGTATTATTTCTTGTTTTGTCATAATTTGTCAGTTTGAAAAATTCTGTTCTATCTACGTCATCTATATTGTTAAAAATCTTGAAACTTTGGATCAGATCTCCCCTCATTCTTCTTGCTTTTAAACCGGGTAAATTGAGTAATTCTAATCTTTCTCTATAATTATGAATAATTTTGAAAACCATGAATTAATTTAGTAGCTCTTCTTTCTATCTTTTCTATCAATGCTGACTGTCTTTTAAGACGTGGAAACCAAATAATGTTACCATACTCCAAATGAGGCCTCACTAAGCCCTTTGTACAAATATAAAAATGTCTTCCTGTTTATGTATGAGAATGTTCTTTTTATGATTCCAAGCAACTTGTTTGATTTATTAACAACATTTTGAATGTGATTATCAAATTTGAGACTTTTATCAAATATTACTCCTAAATCTTTTTCTTCTAAACATTCTATTATTTCACAGGTAATACCATCATTTATCATAGAATATTTGTTACATGGGTTACTTTTTCCTAAATACAAGACTTTACATTTTGAAGCATTAAAGAAAATATTCCAAGTTTCTGACCAATGGACCAATGTATCTAAATCCTTCTGCAATATACTATGATTAGAAGATGTATTGTATATTTTAGTGTCATCTGCAAAGATCTTACAAAAACTATTAATTTTCTGAGATAAATCATTTATGAAAATAGTAAAAAGAACAGGACCAAGTATACTCCCTTGAGGTATACCACTCAGTACATCTGTATATTTAGAGTAATCATTTCCAACTCTAACTGACTGTTTTCTGTCTTTTAAAAAGTCTCTAATCCAAGCTAGTAACTTACCCGTAATTCCATAATACTGCAGTTTGATAAGCAATCTTTCATGCAGAACAGAATCAAACGCTTTTCTAAAATCCAAGTAAATAATATCTTTATTTTCTCCTTTATCCAGTAGATTAGTAAAATAATTCATTACTTGTAATAACTGGGTAATGCACGATCTATGTTGTCGGAAACCATGCTGACATTCTGTGTAAAGTTTACTTAAAGTCATGTGATCAACTATAACATCCCTTCTTATAGATTCCAATACTTTGCATGGTACTGAAGTTAGGCTAACTGGTCTATAATTACCAGGATCACTTTTTGTACCCTTTTTGAACAAAGCTGTGACGTATGCATTCTTCCACTCTGTAGGTACTATTTCTCTTTCCAGCGATTTATTAAACAATATGCTGAGTGGAACAGATAGTTCTTTACTCAGTTCTTTTAAAATCCTCGGATGAATATTATCAGGTCCTTGAGCCATATTCACATTTAACATCTTTAACTTATTTTCAACTACCTCAGGTGTAACTACCAAATCTGTTATTGTTTTGCCATCTGACCAATTTGCTATATTTATAGATGGTAGATTTTCCAAATTCTCTTTTGTAAGGTTAAAAAGGTTAAAGGTCCCATGGTCAATATGGCCGTAGGGGCGGTGAACTGTTAAAGATTCACCGTGTCTAGGGCACGGCATTATGAAAGGCGGAGCCCATCCCTCTCCTTTCGCCGCCTTTTTTAAACCTCCCCCGACCGAAGTCAGGTACCCATTCACTGCTGGGTGGACAGAGGGAGTTTTCAGGCCGGAAAAATCGAACCAGCGTTTAGCGGATTCGAACCACCGACCTTCCGCACCGCAGGCGAGCGCTCTAACCACTCGACTACAGGCCCCCCTCTTTTGTAAATACACTAGCAAAAGATTTATTTAAGGTATTTGCTTTATCAATGTCGGATAATGCAGTGTCACTATCAAGCCTTAGTCAATGGGCTAATACCTACTTTTACTTTGCACTTTGATAGCACATATTTCCAAAATCTTTTAGGGTTAAACTGATAGTCTTTTGCTATGTTTTTTTCATATTCTTTCTTTGCACGTTTAATTTCTTTGGTACAACTGTTTCTTATCGCTGTATAATGAAGATAGTCTTTCCCCACTTTAGTTTCTAAAAACCTCTTAAAAAGATAATGCTTCTTTTTTATTAATCTCCAAACGTTTTTGTTAATCCACAGTGGTTTAGTTTTTACATTATCACTGGTTTTTATTTTTGGTATATTTTGTTCCATGGAAAGTAGGATTTTATTTTTTATTGTGTCCCAAGTCTAATCAACATCCATGGAATTTAAAACTGTCCAATCTTCCTGACTCAGTTCTTGTTTCATCTTTGCATAATTTCCTCTTTTGAAATTAAACTTGTAATTTGTGGTATTTTGAGTTTTGGGTGTTTGAACATACAGCTCGAAAATCAGTACCTCATGGTCACTTTTGCCTATGGGACAATAATGTTTAATTTCAGATATAAATTCTTCATCATTTGTTATCACCAATTCAAGAATATTTGATTTTTGTCCCTCCCTTCTTCTAGTTGGAGATTTTACCATTTGTATTAAATATGCATCATTTAAGCATTCAATGAATGTGTTATCCCTAACACCTGTCCATTTTCCCTTCCAGTCGATGTTAGGAAAATTAAAATCTCCCATTATACAAACTTTATCAAATGAGGATATATATTTATCGTTTAACAGTTTACATAAATTTTCTTCATTTTCTGAAGTGGTATTAGGACTTTTATATATGCATCCCAGTAGGACTTTTAATCCATCTTTAGTGACAAAATGTGCCCATACACATTCTTCAAAATGTGTCGTGTTAAGTTTAATACATTCCTGAGCATTCAGGTTTGTCTTAACATACATCAAAATGCCCCTCTTAGGTTTGGCATTGGTAAATACAGTATAGCCAGGAATATTGTATTCTGCTAAAAAATAATCTGACTGACTTTTGCTTAAAAACTCAGTGATGGCAACAATACTGGGTTCCTTTTCTATCAAAAACAATAATTCTTCTCTTTTGTTTATTAATCCATCAATATTTGTATAAAAAACTTTACACTCATTGCTTACAAACTTCCCTTTATTTACAATATTTACATTTTCTGCATTTTTTGACTGTTCTGGCTGATTTAATTGTCAATGTTTCACGTCATTTGCCCCAGTAGCACCTACTGATTGCACTGTCACAATCCTGTCACCTCGAATTTTCAAGTTTTTCTCTCCATTTTCAATTCTTTTTTTCAGTTCTGCTCTTAATTCTTTTTGTTGTAATCTTTCTGCAGGGGTATTGTCAGGATTTATGAAAGTCCTGTCTTTATTGTCCTTGGCAATGACATCCTTGTTTATTTTGTATGCATTTTTTAAGATCTCCCTCTTTGTGTTCCATGAACGGACCTTTATCCTTAAAAGTCTCGGCCTGGACCCTCCCACTCTGCCTAGTCTCACTGGTTCTTCTATTTTTTTGTCTTGTAGATCGGACATATTTTGTCAACAATGTCCTGTACTTTTTTATGTCTTCCTGTTGTCTTTCTATGGAATCTGGCTTACTGCTCTCTGTCAGTCCAGCAACAACAAGGTTCAACTCCCTTTTCTCTTTCTCTTCCCTTTCCTTCATCTTTTCATCAAGTTTTTTGTTTACTATTTTTCAATTTTCTGGTCCAGACAGACCCCAGTAGCACTTTCTACTTTCTTCAGTCTGTTCTCAACAGACTGGAACATGGATAGCAGTAAATCTATCTTTGCTTCCAGTGGCCCCCGTTTTTCTTTCCCACCAGAAAGACTATCCGGACATACCCACTGAATATTTATATTTCCCTCTGAGAGAAAACTGAACTCTCTCTCTGTCAGATTGGTGCACTCTTTGTGACACCATTGTTTGTAACTATGGCATTCAGTGCTGCCTATGTTGCTCCCTTCATCGTCAACTGCATTCGAGCATTTCAAGCACAAAAAGTACTTACAGTTGCTGTTCTCACTCATAATTGTCCCACCTTTCTTCTCTTTGCTCCCTTTTTTCCTTTCATCACTGTCCTTCCTGGAGTTTGGTCTGTGTTTTGACTGACCTCCTTTGGTCGACATACTATACAGTCTATAGGCCCTAGTATGTGTCGGCAAAACAAAATAAAAAGTATGAAAATCAAAACATTACTACCTGTACACACTGCAACAAATATTTTAACCTAAGTATTTATCGCTATGAAATGAAATGAAAATAACTCAACACAAACGAAATCAGCCTTTAGCTTGCAAAACAGAAGAGTGAGTTGTGTTAGCAGGCAACTTTAGAACTTCATTTTCCTAAAAGCAACAGCTTGTTTTGACTTTAAACTTAATTTTCTTATCGATTTCGTTTAAATACCTTCATGAAAAAATTTTTTAGTCAGGAAAACAAATTCAATCTTTCTTTTTAGATCTATAACTTTCGAAAAATGTCGAGACTATTTTCAATCGTCCTGGGCGTACGACCTTGACCCTGACCAAAAATAAATAAAAGAATAGATCTATATCTTTCTGATACCAATCAGAGAAATGAAAATTGCTTGTATTTTTGTAAAAAAAAATCTGTGAAAGGTTCATGATTTTTTTTTTCAATAAAGAATAAATGATGATGAATAAGCATAAGAAATTTGGCAAAAATGCTTCAACAAGGACGATAACTCAAGTATGAGAACTGCATACAAGCGAAAGTAGAAATGTTTTTCGAACTCTTTTTCAGGACCAAATATAGATAAATAAATAAACTGGGGAAAAACCCCATTAAAAATGTTTTAATCTGAATGTTGTCATCAGGACACAGTATAGTTGCCATTTCAATCAGTGCATATTAACAAATTTATTGCTCTGCTAGTGGGTTCAGTACAGTTTTGACACATGTTAACATATCAGATCTAACTAGTGTTCGTTTCAAATTTGGTAGATTTCTGTGAGCTAGAGCTTTGGTTGAACTCAGTGTGTGTGTGTGTGAATTTCAGAGGATGACCAGTTCCAACTGCTTGTTAAAAGAATTGGACCAAAGAGGAAGGGGTCGACCCATATTTGCCTAACATGTATACATGTGGACAAACAGTTATTGCTTTGACTCTGTATGCTGAAGACATGAGGGGGCACATAGAATGAATCCAGACTCTCTTCACTGACATCTGCAGACACCAGACAGAACCTGTGTCTCCTCGTAATGTAGAGCTGCTGCGAGTGCTGGTCCACACATATTTTCATCAATTTTCCAAAACACCATCGTTACATCTACAAGAATTTCTCAATGTTGACATGAACATTGAATGGATTGGCCCATTTTCTAAACAGCACCAGGTGTCCGAAGCACTTCTTTTATCAGACACACCATGTTGCATGAAGAACCTTGACATAGATTCGTGAGTAGATGTCGCAACAGCAGGCAGCAAAAGTGTGTGTGGTGTTTTACAGTGATTTTATCGTGGTTCTATTTGATTTTATACATTGAATTTAGTATCAGTTTGTTTCTCTTAATTCCCGAAATATGGTGATGTAAATATTTTTTTTTAAATTTTGAATATTTTACCAGATAATCTGATTTTAAGGTTTTATATACCTACTTTTCATCCTTTTAATTCAGCCGCTCAAGTCTGATATTTAACTGTGAACAGTGTTTACATTTTGGCCTACTGTGTTCGCCCAACGCTACAGCTCCCAAACCTTTTTTGTTCTCTGGTTTCAAGTGTGTTGTGAACTGACCAACCCACACACCAACCTGCAAATGTCATCCTTTCCCGACTGGCTCGCAATAATGGACGTGTCCTTCATAAAACAAATTGGACTGACTTTTCAAACACAGCAAGTGCTACCTCGGTGGAGACGTTTACCAGCGTATACGTACATTGGGGCTGTGTCGTAAGCTCCGCACTGCGCGATCCTGTCGTGCTGTTGGCACAACCTGCCTCCAGCTGAACCAGTCCAACACCACAATTCGTCTTCTGCTTCATCGTCTCCTCCACTGCCCCTGCCCTCGACCTTGCTGCTGCAAACTTCGTCTCCTCCTCTGCCATTTCGCCTTCACCTTCTGTCCTGATGGTGCCGCCTAAACCTGTCCTGATGGTGCCGCCTACACCTGTCCTGATGGTGCCGCCTTCACCTTCTGTCCTGCTGGTGCCGCCTTCACCTTCTGTCCCGCTGGTGCCGCCTTCACCTTCTGTCCCGCCGGTGCCGCCTTCATCTTCTGTCCCGCCGGTGCTGCCTTCATCTTCTGTCCCGCTGGTGCCGCCTTCGTCTTCTGTCCCGCTGGTGTCGCCTTCATCTTCTGTCCCGGTGGTGCGCCTTCATCTTCATCTTCTGTCCTGCGGGTGCCGCCTTTGTCTTCTGTCCCGACGATGCTGCCTTCTTCTTCTGTCCCGCTGGTGCCGCCTTCATCTTCTGTCCCATCGGTGCCGCCTTCATCTCCACCTCGGCCACCGCCATGTGACTCTGACAAGCTAAAAATATGCCTTTTTAACGCTCAGTCAACATGCAAAGATGGCAAAGCGGATGTCATTGCTGACTTCATCGCAGATGAGCATGTTGACATTGCTTTTATCACCGAAACATGGCTTAACCCCTTTGGTCACGAACGTATACATGCGAGTCTCACTCTGAGTGGTTACAGGCATGCTTCTTTCCATCGCCCATCCCGAGGTGGCGGTATCGCCATCCTCTACAACGACTCACTCCATTCCCGCCTATCTTTCTCGCAGTCGCTGCCTTTCTCCCATCCTTCTTTCAAGCACGTTGAAGTTCCTTCCAATCCACCCCTAACACCCCATCACCTTCTCCTGTGTCTATCGACCTCCACCTAGCTCTGCCAACAAGCTCACCACATCCACGTTTCTCTCTGACTTTGACCAACTACTTGACTACTACTGCCTCTTACCTGGAAATCTCATCATTCTTAGGTGACATCAATGTCCACTATGACAACACTTAACGTTAGGACACAAGACATATCAACTCTCTGTCCAATCACAATATGACTCAACACATTTCTGAACCAACCCATCAAAAAGGTCACGCTCGTGACTGGACATTTCTCGTGATCACCACAATTCAGCTACTGACAACTGCTTAGTTCTTTCTACCCGTCTAACTTCAGCCCTTCCATCTGACCACTCTGCAATTCTCTGTTCTCTTGACATTTCTCCTCCTTCCCGTACCATGCGCACAGTGACTCGACGCAATCTCAAATCTATCGACCTGTCTCCTTTCTGAAAAGTCACATAACCTTGCCGATGAATTCTATACTACTCTCCACCATCTTCTGGACACTCATGCTCCAGCCACAACTCGTCTTTTACCTGACCGCCCCCCTACCCCCTGGCTCGCTCATGAGATTGCCTGTGCAAAACGTGCCCGCCGCAGAGCAGAGTGCTGCTGGCGCAAATTCAAACTCACTGTACATAGGCAACTTTTCCAAGCCTCTAAAACAGTAGTATCCACCCTCATTGCATCTGCAAAAACAAGCTTTTTCCAAACCAAAATCCTGAATGCCTCTTCTTCAAGAGAACTCTTTACAACCATGAATCATCTCCTTGGCACACGAAAAGATTTACCTCTCCCAACAAAACACACAAATGAAGAACTCCCATCTGTATTCTCCAAGTATTTCACCACCAAAATACAAACTCTTCGTGACAGGCTTGATAGGACACCTTGTCAACCATGCCCACCTGACCCTTCCTTCTCTGGCACACCTCTTACTACTTTTACCCCAGTCTTACAAGAAGAAATTCTCAACACAATCAGATCCATGTCGTTCAAAACCTGCGAACTGGATCCTCTTCCAGGTTCTCTCTATTCCGACTGTCTCCCTACTCTCCTCCCATTCATCACTGACATCATCAACACTTCTCTTCAAACTGGAACTGTCCCAGATTCTTTCAAGTCTGCTATTGTTCACCCTCTCCTCAAGAAATATAATTTAGACCCAAATGAACTGAAAAACTACCGGCCTATCTCTAATCTCTCTTTCTTGTCAAAACTCATCGAAAAAGTTGTCCTCAACCAGCTGAACTCTCACCTGTCTGCCAACAATCTCCTCAATCCTTTCCAGTCAGCCTACCGCCAGTGCCATTGCACTGAAACTGCCCTACCACACATTCTCAACAATCTCCTCCTTGCAGCTGATAATGGCAAAGTCTCTCCTCACACTCCTTGATCTGTCTGCAGTCTTTGATACCATTGATCATGGTATTCTCCTTTCTAGACTTTTGGCATCTCTGACACTGCTCTCTCCTGGTTCACTTCATATCTATCAAACAGAAAAACTGTTCTTATCAATGGCACTTACTCTCAACCTGCATATCTGACCTGTGGTGTTCCACAAGGATCTGTCCTTGGCCCTGTTCTTTTCACTCTTTACACCTCCCCCCTGTCCACCATCATCAACTTCCACTCTATAAAACACCACTTCTATGTTGATGACACCCAACTTCAAGACAGTGACTCACCTGACAATATACAGCGCCTCTTGACTCGCACCATGGTGAGTGTTACTCGGACAGTAAGAACTGGATAACATACAATAAACTTCTGCTTAACGACGACAAGACAGAAGCTATCCTCATTGGCACCCGTCAGAAACTTTCTCAGCTGCCTCCTCTTTCTCTCCCATTATGTAACACATCAGTCCCAATTTCTGATTCAGCTAAAAACCTTGGTGTCTGCCTTGACTCTACCCTCTCCATGAACAACTTTGTTTCTCAAACTGCCAGATCTTGCTACTATCTCCTCCATCGTATAAGCCTGATCAGGAAGTATCTCTCTATCGAAACAACTGCAAAACTCGTTCTCTCCTTCATAATGTCTCGCATTGACTATTGCAATTCACTCCTGTCTGGTCTTCGTGCCTCTACCATTCACATCCTACAGCGCATTCAAAACAATGCTGCACGCCTTGTACTCAAAAAGAAAAAAAGCTGACCACATATCTCCTCTCCTGGCACAACTTCACTGGCTCCCTGTATCAAAGCGCATACAGTACAAACTAGACACCATGTGCTACAAAAGCCTCAATAACGCAGCCCCCAATTACCTGTCAAGCCTACTTGAGATCTATGTTCCCTCACGTACCCTCCGCTCTGTCTCCGATCCTCTGACTTTTCGCTTTCCACGCACTAAGCTCAATACCTATGGTCCTCGAGCCTTCTCTGTTTCTGGTCCACTCTCCTGGAACAAACTTCCTCTCTCAGTCCATCAGCAACCTACTTATGTCTCTTTCAAGTCCGCTCTCAAAACTCACCTTTTCTCCTCTGCATGAAATCCTGACCTCACTCAACCCCCTCTGCAGCCTGTCTCCACTCGGAGGGGAATCACATTGTAATATATAATTGTATATAATATGCTCTCTATAATTTTCCATTGCTTTTATTCTTTCTCCCCATTTATAGCCATGCGTGTGTGTGTGTGTGTGCATGCGTGCGTGTGCATGCGTGCGTATGTGTCTGTTCAGCGCTTAGATTTGATTTTATCAAGATTTTGCGCTATAAAATTGTATTGTTTTACCGGTATTATATTAACATTCTGTAGGTTGCCTAAATTATATAAATTTCATGTCCCGCAAAAACTGGAAACCAAAAAAACTGTCTTTGGGTCAGATATTTGTGTGAACATCTCAACTTTATTAGTGCTGCCCAGGTTAATTAATATGAAGTAAAGAAGAAACAGATCAAATGAAAGAAAACAGGATGGTGAGACCATGGTTCATATTTGCACAGATGCTCCCCGTGAATTCAAAAACAATTCAAAACAGGTTCCTTCTCATCAGCCGTCCCACTGTCCAGAAAGATTTGACATTCCTGTCCCATCATTTATACAGTCAGCAGCACCACCACCACCTCTACTGAATTCTTTACAGTCATATCATCCTATACCTGACCAGTCTGAGTGTCAGTATTACAGCATAGTCAAATCAGTGAAGTGTATATTTCAGGCTGGAAGCAGAAATGAATATAGAGAACGCAGAAGCAGAAGCCCTTAGCTGTCACAGAGAAAAAGCAGAAGAGTTTTGCTTCAGAGAAGCATATTGCTGAATAAACACAAACAATTTTCAAGCTTCATGCAGGTTTGAGAAAATCAGTCATCTGAAAAATGCAGAAAACAATACTGGCAGACAAAAGACGTGGATGCTCTTTATTGCGTCACCAATCACAGTACAAATAATGATACAGCAACTAGGAGTGGTACAGGGGAACAGGGTGAATTTCAAAACATGTGTAAAGATCATAGGAAATTAGGACTCATTTATTACTTCTGGATGTGCATTTAATTTGGAAATCATTTCCCTGAGGAGATGTCAAAGCATTTTAACTTTCCCCTCAAATAATGAGAAAATGTGTCAGATTTTGTTTAGTTTAATCTAATTATGTACATAAAGATCAGGTTGAACACTTCTTTTTCACAAGTTTTGTTTTCATATTCAGTGCTGAATCGTTTGATATCTGCATTTTGGATGTAGCATGGCTAGTCCCTGAGTTATGAGCCATTAAGCAGCATTAACGTGTGTTAGCCACAGTGACAAGTGGGCAAATTGGCATTTTTGCCATTTTTGAAGATAAATAACAGAGGAAAATAATTCTAGAGTTCTAAAAAAAAATTAGGCTTAATTTACATATAAAATACAATAACTGTATCAATTTTATTGTATACGAGATGCATACTTCTGAAGAAATGTGGGTACAAATAGGGCCAATTCACCAAACTGTAAAAAACGCCCATTTTTACAGTATTTCAAACAGCAGTATCTCAAAAAGCGTTAGAGCTACGAGTGAGATATTTTGCATTTATATTATCTTTATTGTTAACTTTAAGAAAATTTGAAAATACTGAATACATTTTCAAATTACAAGAATGGCTGGACCTACCTAATAATAAGTACACCACAGGAAACTAGTGTTAAATTCCCTTCTCATTGTTATACCGGATGTGGTGTTTCTTTGTGTTCGAAAAATTTGGCGGCTGATTAAGTATTCTCACAGTTTCTGTCGCATGAAGTTTATATTTTCTCATGGAGCACTGGAACATTGACCTAGTTCAGACAATCTCAGCAGTCAGGGGGTTTCAGCTTGACATTTTTTCCCATTAAAACATTTTGAAAAGTCATTTAAAACAAGCTATATATACAAATTAAATTAGGAAAGCATAGACTAGTTGCAATCCCGTCATAAGAAAAATGTTTAGTTCATGCAGAGTATCTATGTTTAAAATACAAGTATACACGCACCTGCATGAAGCATAATCAACAACAACAACAAAAGCATATGTATATACTTAACATACAGTGTAGGGGGCTCTGGATAGAGGTAGTACCTTTGATGTCTGGCTGCTGCACTCTACCTGGTAGGGTGGACGGGCATCACTGGTCCTCGTCCATCCTCTAAATCTCTCACGTGCTGGCTCCAAGCGCCACACCCCGGGACCTCGCCTCAGCAGGCGTGCCAAACCTTGTGAGGGGGTGATGTTAACACTGCATCACTGGGCGAATAACCTCCACGATGCAGGTTACCGGCCAAGGCGGACGAAGTTCCGCAAGGAACTCAACGGCTATGTGTTCAAGACCAAGGCAAACCACCTAGATGGAGGATGTCGGCTGTGGTCTGGCATGGAGAGGGATGGGCTCCGCCATGCGACATTGCCCAAGACACACTAAATGAAGATTACAACCGCAACTCAATCCATACCGGCCCGGTCGTCGCCCGGAACAAGGACCGCGCCTTCCGTCGCTGGCCATCAGGGCGGAGGTGAAAAGTATGTGACTGGTGGACCAAAATCCCTACGTACAAAAAAAAATGTTACTATCGGCATCTGGAATGTGAGATCGCTGAGAGCAGCAGGAAAAGTTGCAGAACTAACGCATGAAATGAAGAGATACCGATGGAACGTCCTTGGGCTCTGTGAGGTACGATGGAAAAACCTCGGAGAAACGTCTACCCCAGAAGGCCACAAACTCTACTTCAGTGGCAGTGAAGACAAACATGAACATGGAGTTGGATTCCTCATTCACAAAGACACTGTGAATGCCATCATGGGATGCCGACCAGTCTCTAGCAGACTCATTACTATTCGGCTTAAGGCTTCACCTTTTAACATCACCATCATCCAAGCTTATGCCCCAACAACTGACTATGATGACGAGACCGTCGAAGATTTCTATGATCAACTGCAGGAAATCGTAGATCAGACGCCAAAGAAAGACATCATTATAGTGCAGGGCGACTGGAATGCGAAGATTGGAGAGGATGAACACAATAACTGGAAAGGGATATGTGGCCAATACTGCAACCCTGAGACCAACGAAAGAGGTTTGAGGCTCCTAGAATTCGCCAGTTACAACGACCTGAAGGTGGTGAACACGTTCGGTCCACACAAACCATCTAGACGCTGGACATGGCACAGCCCAGGAGAAAAATACCACAGTCAGATCGACTACATCATGGTTAAAAGACGCTTCCAGTCAAGTGTTAACATCGCAAAGACCAGGAGCCGACATTGGAAGCGATCATGAGCTTGTAATGATGACCTTCAAACTCCGCCTCCAGAGGATGAAGAAACAGGGCAACATAAGAATTAAGTTCAATCTTGAGAAGCTCAAAGACCCCAACATAGTTGAAAACTTCCAAGCAACGATAGGAGGGAAGTTTGCTCCTCTCCTCGTCCTTAACAATGTGGACACCGAAGTAGACACTCTGATCAACAACTTCAACACTGCCGTGACCGAAGCAGCCAACGACATCCTTGGAAAACACCGACCAACAAAGATGCCCTGGGTCACGGAAGAAGTACTAAAGCTGAGCGACAAACGCAGAGAACTAAAGCAAAAGAAGAGTACGGATGAAGGTGCTAAACTATACAGAAAAGCCAACCAACAAGTTAAAGAAGGCATGAGAAAAGCAAAGGAAACATGGATTGAAGATCAATGCCAAGATATCGAAGCAAACCTGCAGAAAAATAACAGCAAAAAAGCCTACCAGCTTGTGAAAGGACTAGCAAGCTCAAAACAAGGCAGAACCACTACCATACAGAACAAAGCAGGGAAATGTCTCACAGAAGATCAAGAGATTCTGCAGAGGTGGACAGAGTACTGCTCCGAATTATACACACACACAACAACAGGAGATCCCAAGGTGCTAGACGTTCCTCCACCAACCAACAACGACAGCTACCCCATCGTGCGAGAAGAAGTTGAAGCTGCAGTAAAATCATTGAAGAAAGGCAAGTCGGCAGGAATGGACAACATTCCCTCAGAACTGGTCCAGGCAGGAGGAGAGGCCATGATAGATATGTTACTCATCATCTGCAATAAGATCTGGCGGACAGGTGAGTGGCCAACACCTTGGACCCAATCCCTGATCATCACTCTCCCGAAGAAAGGCAACCTACAACTATGCCAAAACTACCGTACCATCAGCCTGATCAGCCATCCAAGTAAGGTCATGCTAAAAATCCTTCTGAGTAGACTGAAGCCACAAGCTGAGGAGATAATAAAAGAAGAGCAGGCAGGTTTCAGACCAGGAAGAAGTACCACAGAGCAAATTTTCAACCTCAGATTGCTCTGTGAGAAATACCTACAACATCAGCAAGGCCTTTACCACGTCTTCGTGGACTTCAAGAAGGCATTCGACAGAGTTTGGCACGCAGCCTTGTGGGCAACCATGAGGCTGTACAACATCAATGCCAACCTGATCAGAACCATAGAATGCCTCTACGAAAAGGCGACCAGTGCAGTCTACCATGACAACAACATAGGCGAATGGTTCCGAACCACAGTTGGAGTACGCCAAGGATGCCTGCTCTCCCCCACTCTCTTCAACATCTTCGTAGAGAGAATAATGGCTGACGCACTTGAAGACCACGAGGGAACAGTCAGCATCGGAGGTAGAACAATCACAAACTTGCGTTTTGCCGACGACATTGACGGACTAGCTGGGCAAGAGCAAGAGCTAGTCAGCTTGATAAAACATCTTGATGAGGCCTCCACAGCATATGGCATGCAGATCAGTGCAGAGAAAACCCAGTTGATGACAAATAATACCAATGGCATCAGCACTGACATTACCATAGACAACAAGAAACTTGAGACCGTCCATAGATTTAAATATCTGGGAGCTATAGTATCAGATGAAGGATCAAAGCCCGAGGTACTTTCCAGGATTGCCCAGACCACAGCTGCAATGACCAAGCTAAAAGTCATCTGGAATGACAAGAATATCGCAATCGGCTCCAAGATCAGACTGATGCGTTCCCTGGTCATGTCAATATTTTTGTGTGCATGCGAAACATGGACCATAACAGCAGACATTGAAAGAAGGATACAGGCAATGGAGATGAGATGCTTCCGCAAACTCCTTGGTATCTCGTACAAAGATCATATAACCAATAAGGAAGTGAAAACCCGAATCGAAAACGCCATCGGGCCGTATGAAGACCTCCTGACCTCAGTGAAAAGACGCAAACTGAGGTGGTACGGGCACGTCACTCGATCATCTGGACTGGCCAAGACCGTCTTGCAGGGAACAGTTCAGGGAGGGAGACGAAGAGGCAGACAGAGAAAAAGATGGGAAGACAATATCAGAGAGTGGACTGGCCTTGAATGGAATATCATTCTGCGGAAAGCTGAGGACCGTGAGGAATGGAGGAAGTTGGTTGCAAAATCTTCAGTGGTGCCCCAACGGTCAACCAGACTACGGGACTGATGATGATGATGAATGATATAACATAGAGAAAATCCACATACACGCAAAAAACAAATGAACAAAGAAAAACTGTAAGTGTACATGGCTAGATCTTAAAAGATCAGATCCCCTATCATATTTCATTACATACCGGTACATTAAAATGTGTACTTCAGATTAAACAGCATCCAGTTTCAGTTTTTATTAATAGTAAATATGGCTGCCATGTGGTTTTGAAGATGTACAAGTTCTCTGTCAGTTTTGCAGAAACAAATTTTCATTATTTTACTACGAGCCATTTCAGCCAGCTCTGTCCCCACAAAAGTTTTCAAAAAGTTTTAAAAATTAAATTTGGACTGCTGGGAAAGCGTGATGTTGCAGCGCAGCACCACTCCTGATCTTTTGTTTTGTTATTGTTTTGTTGTTGTCTGCATTGGAACTGACTGCAGAATTTTGCCAGAGGCACCTCTTTTGTTGCTGTGGGATCTTTAACGCACGCTGAGAGTTTACTGCACACAGGACCTCTGGCCAACTTCCTAAAGTCATTTTTGGTATTTTCAGATGCGTGCATGCAAGTCGTTTTACCCACACTGTGCAGGCAGTATGTTGCTGCACAGTCTGCACACGTCATCTTCAGTTTGTGTGATTGCTGGGTGTTTTCATATTTCTATAAATCTCAGACACTAACATGATTTACAGAATCTTTAACATGTGTATTTGATGTTCTCTGTGCGTATACACATGAAGAGGATTTAGACACCAACATGTCTGCTCACGGGGAAAAACATCTCCACCCTTTCCCAACAGGTTGGAGGTAAACAGGCAGGATCGAACCCAGCCCTTCCCATTGTAAGCCTAAGTGTCCTACCCTCTGGACTGTTGCGCCAGTCGTTCGGTCGAAATGTTTTTCCCATGCAATGTTATGAACCCTTTCACCCTATCCTCAAGCTTCAGAGGCAGTGAAAGGGTTAACTCTTGGGAATGAAAGGCATAAACATGAGGGTGTGCAAGGGTTAAGAATATTTTTTGAACGATGTAAATTATGTAGGTATTCCTCATTTCTTAGTTTTTCTGACTGTAGATTAAATTTGAAAAAAAAAAGAGGAATGTTCTGAGCTTGCAATTCTGTGCCTTGTGGCTGCGTCTATGCTAGCTGAATGGGTAGCGCAAATCGTGTTGGATTTGAGAAATTTTACATGGGAGATAACTCCGTGACTCTCAAGAGTTATGTTGCTTAGTTGATATTTAAAATTCTCCCTTTGGTGTTTTTTTTTAAATATAGTCGAGCCATTTTAACAATCTTTCTTTTTAAACAAAATAATTACGATGGGAAACCCAGATTTTGTACAATTCAAAGTCTGTGACCTTGTGCTCCAAACTTATACAATAGGAAATTCTCAGTGGTCCTCACCCTTGACCAAATTGTGATTGCACACAGACCAGCTTATATGTTATGGTTGCTGATCTACTTAGGATGCTGCATAATAATTGAAATTTATAAAAAAAATTCATCACACGCATAGGCACACATGCGCGTATGTGCAGACAAAACAAAACAAAAAACGAAATCAAACAAAACGATACGAAATGAAATGGAACAAAAGAAACGAAAAGTAAAAACAAAACAAACCATGACGAAGAAGAAGATATGAGAGGAAAAAAAAAAAGACAGAAACTGTTGTGCTGCATGATGTCATAATACCTGTAGAAAAAGATAAATGTTCTCAGGCCACCACAAATTTTCCGAAATTAAAATTTTTTTCCTCCCAATTTTCTACGCTACAGAAGCTGGAACATTTTTTTTTCAAAGTATGATGACGATGACGATGAAAATGCTGATCATGGTTTTACTGAGTTTCATCTGCGACTGAATGTGTTACAAGTCTGTACACTTACGATCATGATACATCCTGGCATCCAAGAGGCCAGAGAAATACAGACACCGGCAGTGTTGGTCAGAAAATATAAGCAACACCCTCAATGATGCACCTGTAAAATGGATGAGATGCGACTGTGTGGTCCCAGTGCTCCCAATGAACCCATAGCACGCTCAGCTCTGGGTAGGAACTGGTTGGGGCTAAACAATTCTACAGGGAGTTTGACAGGACTGATGGGGATTCAAGCCCACAATCTTCCAGTCGGTATCCATGGTGCCAACCATTGGTATCATGGCGACTGTTTGAAATGCTAAAATTTGGCTGGTTAAGAGGTTTTAGTCAGTTCATCATTATACGGTTACTCTTACAGATTTGTACGAATTTGTTTACATTTATATTCTGTGCATAAGGAGGATGGAGATCTGGGAAAGACTACCTCCAGGAACTTGGTACCATCCCCAACCAAGTGGGTCGCAGGTGGCGGATGGCAGATGGCAGATGGCCTTCAGATATATTGGTTAGCTGCAGAATCAGACAGGCTTAGACGAATAAACAGTTCCAGGCCACTGACGATGATAGGCTAGGGTCGAGTGACAGTTGGCAAGGCCATACCTAGAAAATACCATGCATCAGTATATATCTAATGACTGAGCCATCAAGCAGATACGAAGGGTCTCCTACAGCTATAATTTCAGTTTCAGTTTCTCAAGATGACGTCTCTGCGCTCGGAGTGAAGTCCATATGCACTAGCGTCACAGGTGCGGCGTGATGGAGAAGATCCAGAATGATCACGGCACAAGCCTTAAGCCTGCACATAAACCGACGAGCTGGCCAGGTCATGAGGTCCTACCTAGATAGTTCCATAATCCTGGAGTCGTAGGAAAGTGAGGTGGCAGAGATCTCAACTTTTCCCGGGCCAGCACCACAAGGGCGGCACCCATCCCCTCTCCCTCGATTCAAATTCATATTCATATTCACATCACATTTTTTTTACCAAGACTTCAGAGAGGCAGGAAGGCTAATTGGTCTTCAAGGGCTGGGACCTGGGAAATCAACCTATCTCTCCAATGTTTAATACCAAGGCAGTGTGGGACCTGGGAAATCAACCTATCTCTCCAATGTTTTATACCAAGGCAGCCGGGCAGCTTTAGCACCCAGTACTAACAAGGTAGATCTTTTGACCATAAGCCAAGGACAGGATAACCCTCACAGAAAACATAAGAGGTCTGAAGTCAGAGGTGCTAGGCCTGCAGGCGTCTTATAACAAACATAAATGTCTACATGTTCAGCTACTGCTCTCCCATCTGTCATGTCACGCCAGAGGACAAGGAAGGAAACTGACCAAGTTCCATGACAGCTGGCAGGAACTGGGAAAACAACAGAACAAACAAACAAAAATCGAAACGTAACAAAAAATCAAAACGAAACGAAATGAAACAGCAGCATTCATCACAAGATGTGGCTTGACCATGCAGAGAGCGAACGAAAAAGGAACAGAGAGAGAGAGAACCTAAACGCTATTTGTACGCAACACGACGTTTGTGCATGGGGAGAGAGAGAGAGGCTATTTATATACAACACGGACGTTTGTGCATATATAAAAGCTTGCTATGCCCAAGTCTTTGTGAATGTGTGTGTGCATGAGTTATTGCATGCATGCGTATGTGTGTGTATGTACGTACGTGCGTGCACGCGCGTGTGAATATGTCGTGTAACCGCGCTGGTGTGAGTGCATGCATATGTGTGTTTAGGCTCACTTTTCATGTTTGTTTTTATTTTTATTTTTATTTTTTATTTTATTTATTTATTTTTTTTTATTTTTTTTTTTTTTGCTGCCCAATCTTTCTCATGACTCAATAATGATGGAAAAGATCTACGAATAATCAGAAATATGTATTGGGAACAAGCAGCTGCAATGAGAATACAAAACAATAAAAGCTCTTTCCAAAATATCAAAAGAGGAGTCAGGCAAGGCTGTGTTTTGTCACCAGATCTGTTTTCACTTTACAGCGAAAACATCATGAGAAACCTAGAAGAATACCCTGGATGAAAGGTTGGAGGAAAAATGATAAACAACATTCGTTATGCAGATGACATCGTGCTAATTGCAGAAAATGAAAGGGAACTACAAAACCTTGTGAATATAATAGAAATAGCCAGCAGAATCGGCCAAGCCAAAACAGCATTCAGTAAGATGAAAAGCATTCTTACCAACAAATGCCTATCAGTTAACATCAGGAAGACAGTTCTTGAATGTTATATAGAACCGATAATGTTATACGGTTGTGAGGCGTGGACAGTCAACAAGCAAAGCCAGAACAAGATAAGGCTGCCGAGATGTGGTTTCCAAGAAGAATGTTGAGAATTCCATGGACCTCAAAGAAAACAAACGAGACAGTCTTGATGGACGCAGACACAAGATCATTCATAAGGAAGATTAGGAAAAGACAGGCAACATTTGTAAGCCATTTTATGAGGAAAGGGGAATTAGAGAACCTGGTCACAAAAGGAAAGCGGAGGGACAGAGAGCACCAGGTAGACCCAGGGGAAAAATATTGGACGGACTTGCAGAGTGGCTGAAGACAAAGAGGGTGGAAGATGTGCTTGCGGCAACAAGGGATAGATGCATATGGAGGGCCATGATCGCCAACGCCATGTGTCAGGGCACTTGATGATGATGATGATGAATCTTTCTCACTGCTCCTGTATCACTACCTGTACACCGTTCATTTCAGGTCTCCAACACACCTCCAAATCCACCATACTGAAGTCACCGTGAGAGCAGGGGACGAAGGGCCATAGAACCTGGGACAGTGTTTATGTACACCTACGAGTGTGCGAGCTTATCCATAGATATGTGCGAACACTTGTGAATGCAAGTGTATACTAACAACTACAGTGGAATAACATTTTAAAAGATAAGTTTTGTCCCACGAAAAAGTAGTCTCCTTAATGGCAACGGTAGAGGGTTTCTATGTATCTGTCTGTCTGTCTGTCTATCCAGCTACCCATCTACCCACCAATCCACCCACCATCCACCCACCCACCCATCCTTCCATCCATCCCATCTATCTATCTGTCTGTCTGTCTGTCTGTCTATTTATCTGTCTGTCTATATATCTAATACACACAATACATATTCATCAACGCTTGAAGAAATCATGACCTGAATACACATACGGTCATGGACACATACATTTCAGCAATTATAATCAAAGTGAATTGAACAGATAACGTATTATAATGAGTCCTATTGTCCTCTTACAAGAAGATTTTATTTTACAGGCATGCATAATTTTTAGAAATATTAAAAGTGCAAATGATGTATAAATGTGATAAAACACACACCGCAGACGTACACATGTATACATACACGCACTAGCAAACGCGTGTGCATATAAACGACCACGCATGTAGACAGTGAGTATGTCCACTGTGACCAAAGTAACTACAATACAAAATACAATCCAACATAATACAACACAATGCGATACAATGAGTGTCATTTGTCCTCTAACTTTCATAGTGATGTGTGAATATATTGTTTAGTTCACTCAGTTCATATGCAGACTGGTTGGTTCTTATCTTTGTCCTCCGACGTACGGGAGCGTACGAGAAAAACGACTTCCGGTAATCCGGGAACGTACGGATTCCACGTGGTCCGAATGGGCGCATCCATTTTGTTCCTGTCACATGACAGTCACGTGTTCGATTTTGCCTCGTTTTTGCGATAGGCTAGTTTGAGCTTCAGTTGGCCGCCATTTTCAAGCGAGTAGGTGCTGTACTTCTTCTTCTTCTTCTGTTGTGTGGCCACAATGAACACTTTGATTATTTTGCCACAGGATAGAATAGGGGGTTCACGAACCGGCTGCCTGACTTTAAAAAAAAAAAAAAAAGGCTCCTCACATTCACACACTCCCTGTCCATTAACTGGATCAGAGGGGACGAGAAGTGACGGGTAGGCATCCTAATGATGGCCCCGGCACCCCCCGCCGCAGCGGCCCTCCTACCAGCACACCCCCTACCCACTACCTACCTGACCAAGCACTCTCACATTCATACAGGACAGTTTGTGTTTGTGTTTCTTTGGGCTTACTCCTGAAGTTTCGCAGTAGCGAGACTGTCAAGAGTGTCAGCATTGAGGTGGGAGGTGACTGTTTTTAAAACTGTCGGGGGAGTCTGCCTCTACAATATGTGCTGGGAGTTCATCCCACTCACGGATGGCTCGGGGGAAGAATGAGAATAGCCTGTATTGCTGTTTGTGGTCTGCAAGGCGTTTAAACTGCTGGTCATGTGATCTTCGGTCTCTTACTACGGGTTTTTCCAGGACACTTTTATTGACCTGCGCCAGGTTATTGTGGATTTTGTATAACATGGTGAACCTTGACGCTTGGCGTCGCTTCTAAAGAGACGGCCACTTGAGTTTTTCGAGCATTTCTGTTACACTCGCACGCCGATGGTAACGGTTCAGGACGAATCTGGCTGCCCTTCGCTGGATGTTTTCCATTTTCTTGATACAGCCTATCTTGTGGGGGTCCCATACTGAGCTTGAGTACTCTAGCAAAGGTCTAACGAAGGTTAGGTACGCCTTTTCTCTCAGCTCGTTGGAAGCAACTTTCAGATTACGTCTCAAGAATCCGAGGGTTTTGCTTGCTTTCTTTGTGATAGTGTCAATGTGTTCTGCCCACTCTAGATCTGTCCTCAAAGTAACCCCCAAGAACGACACTGATTGTACTGTTGCTAGAGTGTGTCCGTGCATCTGGCATTTGTCGCTGATGGTGCTTTTGCAGCGCGTGACCCTTAGCGTAGCACATTTCCCTGGGTTGAAGGCCATCTCCCATTTCTGTTCCCAGACCTGGAGACGTTCTAGATCTTCTTGTAGGTGGGCATGATCTTCTTTGGATGCTATTGTGCGGTAGATGGCGGTGTCGTCTGCAAACATTCTTGTTTTTGAGGTCAGTTTCTCGGGAAGGTCATTAATAAAGACCAGGAAGAGACATGGTCCAAGGACCGACCCCTGCGGAACTCCTGACTTGACGTCGGTAAAGTCAGACTGGGCCCCCTCGACGACAACTGCTTGGCGTCTATTGGCTAGGAAGTTAGAGATCCATTTGTTGATCTTGCCTCGTATACCATAGCTGTGGAGTTTATGCAACAAAAGTGAATGGTTCACCTTGTTGAAGGCCTTGGCGAAGTCCAGCACAAGGATGTCTGTTCGCCGTCCGGAAACCATGTCGGAGGTCAACTCTTCGACTAGCTCTACCTCTATGAGTTGTGTTTCGCAGGACCTCTGCTGTCTACTTTGCGAGCTTCGAAATTTTGAAAACTGTGTTCTCAGGACCACGTTCTGACCACGTCTCCTTTGTGACGATAGCGACAATGACGATGCTTTTGAGGGGTTTGAACAGTCTGATCTACGAGAGGTGGAAGACTGTGAGAGTGATCTGGACATCGACTTTTCTAATATTGATGTTATCGGGTGAGGTGTATGTGTATAGAAAAAATTGTGAACAACATTGGCATTCTGATTTTTTTAAAACCATACTTTGCTCTTATGTTTTAAAACTGTTCTATTTTGATACATAAATGACTCAGTAACATGTAAAAAATAAAAAACCATGCAAAGGATGCTTTGGTATTTTTTATTTTATTTTTTGAATGAGACTGCCCCACCTCGAGTACGGAGTTATTTCCCTTGGCATAGGATTTTAGCCTTTCCTGTGTGTGTGAGACATGGTAGGACAAAGAGGGTTTTGATTAAAACCCAGTACGCAACATAAAAACTGGCCAGTTTGCTGCCCATCCTAATGTTCCTATAATTCTGTCGGTATCAGCTTGTCATGGGTCTCTTTCCCCTCCCCTTTCCCATTTAAGAATTCTCCAGCACATAGGCTTTTCCACAGACTCTAGGAGTCTGCCAGATAATTGCTAGTAGATTTAGGTGGAGCGCATTTATATATGGAAATGGCCCATAGAGATGAATCCTTAAGTTTCAAACTCCCTCAGATATCCAATATCTGTCTTGACAAAACCTCCCACCCACACTTTTTATCTTATTTATGCACGCAATTATGTGCACACGTGTGTGTGGTGTGTGTGTGTGTGTGTGTGTGTGTGTGTGTGTGTGTGTGTGTGTGTGTGTGTATGTGTGAGAGAGAGAGAGAGAGCGAAACCGTCAGGATACTATTTTAATTAATTAATTTAACCTTCCCCATACCTCCTGGGTGAAAAATCACCCATACTTTCACGTAAATGACCATAACTCCGTCATTTTGTGTACCACGTCCATTAAATTTTATGACTTTGTCACTTAGGCATTGTTGCACATGCTACCGAAAACTATGCGATTTGGACCATAAATAAACACACACAAAAACAATAAAAATGAAGTTTAACCCTGCCCGTACTTCCTGGATGTGAATTCACCCTTACTCTGAAATAGGTATACTTGCACGCTGTACGTCGTGGGTGTGGAGTCACCCATAGTTATTGTAGAGGCAATTCAATTTTCTTTTGGGCTGTACTTCCTGGTGTGGATACACCCATATCACTCTACCAGCAGAAGTAAATGTTCCTCAACACCGTTTCTAGCATTGGTTTCGTCTGAGAATCGCCAGTAATCAGGTGGTCAGAACAGAAGCTTACACCTGATGAGAACAGTCTGTGGTCGGAACAGATCTTTGGTTGCTGTATGCTGAACATTACTAGCCATAAGATAGTGTGTAGTACTGCAAACAACATAAACATGATAAAGTTGCTCAAGAAACTATTTACTGGATCTGAATGATTTTACTACGAAATCAACATTATTATTGTTTTTACATTTCTCTTCTCTCATTTAGATGCTCTTATTTTCAAGATGAATTTGTTAGCATGAAATCTCACAAGAAATGCTCCATTTTTGGCCTCTGGATTCATGGTCTAAAAAGATGGGGGGGAAATTGAAGAAGCCGTAAGACTACAACGCTTCCAGTCTTTATCAAGAAATGGTCAGGAAACGTGCGGATAGGTACAGGGCTAGGACGCTAGTTATTTGGCTTGAAGGACATCAGCCAACCCTTCTGAGAGAAGGGGCGTCGTTATGTAGTAGTCAGCGAATACGGTGTCTGTAACTTTTGCCTGTGCCTCCTCCACCCACTGTGGGGCGTGCATCTGCAAAGGATGTGTTTCACTTTCCTCCAACACAGATTGTTGAATGCAGCCACGTGCAGGAACCAGTGGATGCTTTTGAGCTTTTCACTTCCAACAAGCTCACCGAAAACCTCGTGACTTACACAAACTTGGAGGGCAAGCGTTTGAAAGGGGATAATTGTGTAGAAATTGATGCAACAGAGATGAGGGCTTTTATTATTTCTGGGTTGCATGAAACAAAGCATGCATTCTACTACTGTTGTCTTTGACAGGTTTTATGGACAGGGGCTGGCGAGGGCATCATTCAGCAGGAACCGTTTCCTCCAGCTCGCGACGTACCTGCGCTTCGATGACAAGATTACACGGAACACCAGAAGGAGAGGGGATGTTTTTGCTCCATTCAGGGTGTTTTGGGAAGAATTCCAGAGAATCTGCGGCAACATTACATCCCTGGACCATTTATCACCATCGATGAGCAGCTGGTCCCCTTCCGTGGACGATGTGCATTCCTGCAGTACCTGCCGTCGAAGCCAGACAGGTATGGCCTGAAGATTTTCTGGGCCGCAGATGCTCAGAACAATTTTCCCCTTCTCACCAAGTCATACCTCGGGAAACCACTCGGTGCAGACCGACAGGTCAACCTCGGAAGAAATGTGGCGTTGAAGTTAGCAACACCCTTTTTCAACACAAGTCGAAACATCACTGCTGACAACTTCTTCACAGACAAAGAACTGTCAGACTCCCTGATGGCCAATGGCCTGACTTTGGTTGGCACTGTCAGATCAAACAGGCGGTTTTTACCCGAACCCTTCAAGAAGGCCAAAGGCCAACCACTCCATGACTCGACCTTTGTTTTTCAAGATAAGACAACACTAGTCAACTATCAGTCGAAGGCCAACAAAAATATGGTGCTAATTAGTCGAACCCAGTGCACTCAAGAAAAAAACTGACATTGTTAGATTTTACAACTCAACCAAGGGTGCGGTCGATGCACTGGACAAAATAAACACATTCACAACCAGGGTCACCAGATGATGGCCTGTGCTCATGTTCTTCAACACGCTGGATCTCAGCACTGTTGCTGCTCGAATCGTCTGGTCAAAGAAGTTTCCTCAGGACCACTTGGCAGCCAGAGACACACGACACCACTTCATCGGGCGGATTGCAGAGCAACTGTGCAGGGACCAGCTGCACAGGAGACTGACAATCAAGAACCTTGTCCAGGCCTCTGAAGGAAACTGTTCAGCTGTATGCTAAGAAGATGGAGAAGGACACCACCCCAGGAAAACCACGATGCGGTGGCCAGACAGCTGTCGAGAAAGTGGGAAAGGACGCCCCCAAAGACAGATTCCCGCTTTGTGGTCAGAGAGCTGGAAAGAAAAGACCAGCACCTGCTCAAAAGACGACGACCTGAAGAAGACTACAAAGTAGCACCAAAAACAGAGGGCAAGACAAAGCCGCTGCAACTCTTGTGACTGGAGAAATGACAGGAAAACCACCATGTCATGCATCGCCTGCTGTGACTAATTGTGCAAGGATCACTTACTGAAAATCTGCAAAGATTGCTGGGAACGTCACACGTGAGTAGTATAGTCAGGGGCCTCTCATCCCCAAAGGATTAGGATTGCTCTTGCTCCTAGGTCAGTAGGTCATGAGGTCAGGTCAGTAGGTCATGATGTCATGTCAGTAGGTCACGAGATGCTGGCACTAGGTCAGGTGGTCAGGTCAGTAGGTCATGAGAGGCTGTCACTAGGTCAGTGGGTTATGAGCTCAGAAACGAATGGGTGAGCTCACTATGTACTGTCACGGTGGGTCATGTCAGGTAAAGCTTTGACAGAAAATGGAACAGTATTGTGGAAATGTTTGAAAGGTGCAGAGAAAGTTGAAGGTATTGTCTTTTTCCTCTGTTTTTGTTTGTTTTGTTTTTTGTGGGCTTGGGACCAGCATGTAGATATATGTTGATATATAAAACATATGTATATGGCAACATTAAAAAGACATGGAGATTGGTCATAAGATGGCGACGTTGAGAATATGAGCTATTAGAACATTTACAGAGAATATGGAACAGTATCACAGAAGTAAACAGTAAAATGATATTATCACAGATACGCTCACAATGGTCATTTAAGAAAGGAATGAGTGAAATGGTATGATCAGAATCATCACAGATCTTGTGGAATGTTACTAAACCAAAATGGGAAAAGTAGAGACCCCATCAGCAGCTACGATACTTTGATGTAAAAGTATGACAGAGACTTTCGTGTTTGAAAGTAAGTAAACATGGTTTTGCCGTCTGTACGAAATCCTGTATTAGTCTCAGCCCCGCTTTAATAATAAATAATAATTACAATATTTATATAGCGCAAAATCTTGATAAAATCAAATCTAAGCGCTGAAGCAGACACACACCACGCACGCACGCACGCACGCACACACACGTCACGCACCACACACACACACACACACACACACACACACACACGCATGGCTATAAATGGGGAGAAAGAATAAAAGCAATAAAAGTAAGAATAAAAGCAATGGAAAATTATAGAGAGCATAGCATATACAATTATATATTATAACCATGTGATTCCCCTCCGAGCGGAGACAGGCTGCAGAGGGGGGGGGGGGGGGGGTTGAGTGAGGTTAGGATTTTATGCGGAGGAGAAAAGGTGAGTTTTGAGAGCGGACTTGAAGGAGACAAAAGTAGGTTGCTGACGGACTGAGAGAGGAAGTTTGTTCCAGGAGAGTGGACCAGAAACAGAGAAGGCTCGTGGACCATAGGTATTAAGCTTTGTGCGTGGAAAGCGAAAAGTCAGAGGATCGGAGGCAGAGCGGAGGGTACGTGAGGGAAGATAGATCTCAAGTAGGCTTGACAGGTAATCGGGGGCTGCGTTATTGAGGCTTTTGTAGCACATGGTGTCTAGTTTGTACTGTATGCGCTTTGATACAGGGAGCCAGTGAAGTTGTGCCAGGAGAGGAGATATGTGGTCAGCTTTTTTCTTTTTGAGTACAAGGCGTACAGCATTGTTTTGAATGCGCTGTAGGATGTGAATGGTGGAGGCAGGAAGACCAGACAGGAGTGAATTGCAATAGTCAATGCGAGACATTATGAAGGAGAGAACGAGTTTTGCAGTTGTTTCGACAGAGAGATACTTCCTGATCAGCCTTATACGATGGAGATGATAGTAGCAAGATCTGGCAGTTTGAGAAACAAAGTTGTTCATGGAGAGGGTAGAGTCAATGCAGACACCAAGGTTTTTAGCTGAATCAGAAATTGGGACTGATGTGTTACATAATGGGAGAGAAAGAGGAGGCAGCTGAGAAAGTTTCTGACGGGTGCCAATGAGGATAGCTTCTGTCTTGTCGTCATTAAGCTGAAGTTTGTTGAACGTCATCCAGTTCTTAATGTCCGAGTAACACTCAGTGGTGCGAGTCAACAGCCGCTGTATATTATCAGGTGAGTCACTGTCTTGAAGTTGGGTGTCATCAGCATAGAAGTGGTGTTTTATAGAGTGGGAGTTGATGATGGTGGACAGGGGGGAGGTGTAAAGAGTGAAAAGAACAGGGCCAAGGACAGATCCTTGTGGAACACCACAGGTCAGATATGCAGATTGAGAGTAAGTGCCATTGATGAGAACAGTTTGTTTTCTGTTTGATAAATACGAAGTGAAAAAGGAGAGAGCAATGTCAGAGATGCCAAAAGTATGATGAAGTCTAGAAAGGAGAATACCATGGTCAATGGTATCGAAGGCTGCAGACAGATCAAGGAGTGTGAGGAGAGAGACTTTGCCAGTATCAGTTGCAAGGAGGAGATTGTTGAGAATGTGTAGTAGGGCAGTTTCAGTGCTATGGCACTGGCGGTAGGCTGACTGGAAAGGATTGAGGAGATTGTTGACAGACAGGTGAGAGTTCAGCTGGTTGAGGACGACTTTTTCAAGGAGTTTTGACAAGAAAGAGAGATTAGAGATAGGCCGTAATTTTTCAGTTCATTTGGGTCTAAATTGTGTTTCTTGAGGAGAGGGTGAACAATAGCAGACTTGAAAGAATCTGGGACAGTTCCAGTTTGAAGAGAAGTGTTGATGATGTCAGTGATGAATGGGAGGAGAGTAGGGAGACAGTCGGAGTAGAGAGAACCTTTCCCTCTTGTCTAAGACCTGTTGGTACGTATCAAGGGTGAGTGTGTTGTGGTGTTTATTAATACCCTTACAACTGAATGTGTCTCCCTTGTCTCAGAACAAAAGTAGGTTTTGGAGCATAACCCCACGAAACTGTCACCCGTGTATTCGGTCTTGAAGAGTCCAGGGGTCCGTTTGTCATAGCGTACACGGTCAAAGCAGTCTGAGCACAGAGAAGGGTTCCATGCTTGTTGCGCTATACGTGCACGCTGGTAATCAGCCGCGTGTGTGTCACAAGCCTTTCCTGGAAACCATTGAGCGTATTCGGAAAAAATATTTGGACGCAAGTCTGGGCGAACCGCGTCTTCTAAGTGATCGCGACTGATAGCCATGTAAAGAGAATCTGTATCCATTTCTAGCAGTTGAAAATCTGCTCGCGAGACGTATTTATCTAAGAAATCGTAGTAAAATTCCAGCATTCGCAGTTTGGCGTATTGATAAACGAAATACCCAATCTGCAAGGGAAGAGACCAACAAATGTTTTTTTTTGTGTGTGTGTTCATTTCTACTTCTACAGTGTCACTACCGAATTCCGTAAGTTTTTTAAACCGCGGGTTGTTGATGAAGGTAGGTGCGTTGTCGTTTGACACGTACTGAACGTTACGATGTTTGTTAAAGATTTTTTGTACTCCGAATTCCCCAATAGTTTGAAAGTGTCAGCGAGTATCGTTTTGGCAGGATCAGAGTTCATTCGTTCGTTCTTTGATTTAACGTCTTTTCACTATGACTGATATTAGACGTAGGATCAGAGTCGCCTTGCCTGCGTGCGTCTGAGACCGTTTTACCAAACTGTTTTGTCGCTCCACTTGATAGAGGCGACATTGTTGCAATGCATGTTCAACTGTCTGGTCCTCGTGATTACAGGGACACGTTGGTAATGGCGTCAGTTTGAACTTGTAGTTTACATGGGTGTTAAGCCAGCTGTGGTTGGTGCCGAGCCTCATCAGGACCACTTGCTGCTGTCTGGACAGAAGATGGTAGTCGTCCTTTTCTCGCCATGGCAGGACAAAATGGTATTTTTTTAAGCTAGAGTTGAAGGAAGACAGAGTATGTGACTGTCAAATAAGACAGGGGAAGATCGTGTTAGTTGTGTGGACCAGAAGACACAGAAAAAGTGGGACCACATACAGGAAAAGAACAGGAAGCCACTGTAGAACATCTGTATTGAGGAATTTGGAAACAACTCGTATCAGAATCAGAGTGGAGAGGTTGGGCAGGGGTGTACATTCAGAGGTGGTCACGAAGATAGATAGGTGCAATACCATTAATACGCTTGTAGCATAATGTATTGAGTTTGTATGGCCGTTTTTGAGAAAGGGGCAACCAGTGGAGAAAATGAAGCAATGAAGTGATATGATCATGCCTGTTTTTACAAAGAACCAGACGGGGCGCAGAATTCTGAATACGCTGGAGGCATGTAACAGAAGAAGCAGACAAGTCAGAGAGCAGATAGTTACAATAATCGATGCGAGACAAGATCAAAGAAGTCACAAGTTCAGACGCTATTAAGTTGAGACATAATGACAAACAAAACTGAAATGTCGCAGCGAACAGTAAAAAGACTGACAGGTTTGGGTGATGAATTTCTGCACAAAGAGTTGAGGATCAAGAACAACACCAAGGTTCTTGATTGAATAAGAAAATACAATAGTGATGTCGCTTAACTGGATAGAACAAGCCTTTAGGGTGGAAAGATTATGCTTTGTGTCAGTGAGCGTTGCTTCAGTCTTATCTCCATTTTCTATTTAAAAATTCCTGTCCTCTGCAGTTTGATAAAACGTCCTTTAATCTGGACCTTGTCAAATGTTTGTTTGTTTTGTTTGTTTTTTGGGGTTTCTTTTTGCAGATCTATCCAGGTAACAAGGATCATCTTTTGTTTCTGAATATGATGTTCAATATCTTATCTCTTTTGACAGATATATGGGCTGATCTTCTGTGGTATGGAGTTGTCTGAATCCTGCTTGTTCGATTACAATGAGTCTTTTGGTTTGGCGCTCAGTTATACATCTTTTCATTGTCTTTACCACGCAGATGGTCACGCTGACTTGGCGGTAGATGGAAGTCTATTTTGTTTTGTTTTATCACTCTTGAGGATATATTACGTGGTTTGAGAGATATATATTTTGGGTTTGTTTTTTTCACTCTTGAGGATATATTACGTGGTTTGAGAGAGAGAGAGAGAGGCAGAGACAGTAAAACAGAGACAGAGACAGAGAGAGAAATAGAAAGACAGACCGGACACACTCACACGCACAGACACACACACACACACACACACACACACACACACACACACACACACACCACACACACACACACACACACACACACACACACATTTCATGTCATTTATCAAATATGCTTTTATTCGATACACCAGTAAATACATAGCACACACACACACACCACACACACACCACACACACACACACACACACACACACACACACACACACATTTCAATGTCAGTTTTATCAAATATGCTTTTATTCGATACACCAGTAAATACATAGTCACACACACACACACACATATAAAAGGTACATACATATGTTATAATTTTCTTCTAAAAAAGAGATGTCACTCAAAAGTCACTAATCATATAATTGCATTTTCTCCCTCCCCATGCTCATTCAACTCTCCCTTTCTCTTCAAACCCCCCCTCTCTCTCCCCCTTCCTTCCCCTCTTTTCTCTTTCTTTTTCGCTCTCTCTCTCTCTGTGCCCTTTCTGTTTTATGTGTCATTTTATCTGCGCGTAAATCACCCAGCGCGGAGACTTAACCAACACCCCCCTGCGCCCAGTAAATGGAAAAACAGACTTTTCCCCCTTTTTTCCAAAGTGGTATACATATTATATACACACGTTTAACCAAACCGCAAAAAAAGCTAAATATACAAAGGCAAGCGATACACAAAATAAAATAAAAACATGCACATTTGATCAGATACTAAAATAAACAAAAAACCAACACTTCACATAAAGATCAGGTACTACAAAGACTGTTTTTAAACACTACAAAGTCACTCTGTTTTGGGTTAAATCAAAAACTGTATGCATATACACAAGTTTAACCAAAACCACAACACCAAATTTGAGCGATACACAAATAAAATAAAAACATGCACATTTGATCAGATACTAAAATAAACAAAAACTAACGCTTCACATAAAGATCAGGTACTACAAAGACTGTTTTTAAACACCACAAAGTCACTCTGTTTTGGGTAAAATCAAAGCCTGTATTCATATACACAAGTTTAACCAAAAACACAACACCAAATCTGAGCAATACACGAAATAAGAAAAAGAAAAGATTAAAAAAAAAATCAAAAAAAAAATTCATCATTTCATTACCAAAATAACACAAACAGCAATTTTCACAAAAGACCGCTTTTCACAACACCACAAAAGTCACTCGCGCTTGGCTATTGTTGTTTTCAACGCTTTCATTCTTTTTTTGATTTTGTCCATCGCCGTAATTAGTCCATCTAGTTCCATTTGATTTAAACAGATCCCTTTCCTGGTAGGGTACAGTTTTTCTTCCTCCCCCATCGCAGCATATCTGCGGATATGAATAAGCGGCTCGTTCTTCCATTCTGTCACAGTTACATAGGTCGACTTTTCACCCAAAGCGATGAGCTCGTCGCCGTACGCTGAATATTTTGTAGACATTCTGCAGCACACAAACAAGAAGAAAAAAGGCTAAGTCAAGAGTTAAACACCCCCTCCAAACACAAAAAAACAAAGTTACTTGTGTTGTGTTGAAGAGGTCACATCTGAACACTGAGTGGTGGTGGTGGTAGACAGAGGGCCGACTAACATCTCGGCCACCTCGTCACTGGTCGAATCGGCTATCATTTTAAAGTTCAATATATGGCTTAGATCTCTCAGGATTTTGTTTTTGTCAAGTCTTTGAAAAGCTTCTGGAAAATATCTATGCACTGTTTCCTCTCAGTCTAGCATCAAACAGGGATGTCCGAGTTGATTGGCAAACCCCTCTTGGCACCCTTCGCATTTTTCAAAGCTTAGGTCTTTGATATGCGCAGTGAGTTTCTCTTTATGCTACAAAGAAATGCTTCCATTAATTTTTCTCTTACCTTAAAGAGCGCAAAATCAACCAACAAGGACAGTCGAAGAAGAACCAACTGCAGATCACATAAACAACCACCAAGGCCAGTCAAAAAAGAACCACTTCTCAATCAGTGAAAGATGGAAGTATGAAAAACCTGGTTTGTGGGGTATACTTTTATACCTTTCTGGTTGTCTATATGGTTAGTATCAATGTTTTGTTATTATAGGAATTTTTGCTGAGTCGGCGTTTTTGTCTTTTCTTAAAAACTATCAAATATCACCAATAGCTTTTGCTTCAGTAACATTTAGATCTTATCATAACCCATAAATTTACCACATATGTCAAAAGATAATGAGTTTTTCAGACCCCATAAAAACTGAAGTTCCTGAATCAGCATTTTTTAAAACTCAACGACCTCTCTATGCCAGACATTTAGACGCCACCATAACCCATACATTTACCACACATGTCAAAAGATAATGAGTTTTTTCAGACCCCATAAAAACTGAAGTTCCTGAATCAGCATTTTTTTTAACCTCAACGACTTCTCTATGCCTGACACTTAGACGCTACCATAACCCATAAATCTACCACACATGTCAAAAGATGAGTTTTTCAGACCCATAAAAACTAGCCTTCCTGACTCAGCGATTTTTTAAAACTCAATGACTTCTGTGTTGGTTATTTAGATCGTATCATAACCCATAAATCTACCACACATGCCAAAAGATAATGAGTTTTTCAGAGACCATAAAAACTAGCCTTCCTGAATCAGCGTTTTTTAAACAAACAAAACAACCCCAAGTGCACTTACGATTTCCCTTTTTTTCAAGACTAGCTGAAATCGTTATTTCTTAGCGCAACGCAGGACAGGCTCACAGCAGTGTGTCACTGTAGAAGGTTGTGTAGCGGAGGTTTTCCGCTGGTTTTTCTTCTTGTTGGTGACTATTGGCAATGCTGTTCACCAGGCGCTGAAGGTAGTGAGGATTACTGTTGTCCTTCATGGCGTCAGAAGCAGGTCCGTAGTTGCATGGTTGTTTTTCTTGGACTTCGGCTAATATTTTCTCTTTCATCTTGATCAGTCTTTCAAACTGCTTCCGCTTCCGCCGGTAGTTTTCTAGAGGGAACAAGACGACCGCCTTTGGTGTTTGTTGGGAATTGATAGTGTCATATATGAGTTGTTCTCCAGAAATGGTGAATCCGCAGGGTGCATGCATTATATGTCTCAACATATTTCTTCTGCACCTTTTGCACCGATACCAATGGCATCTCATGCTTCAGTATACATTAAGGGATCAGTAACATCAGATTCAGACATGTAGGACATTGATCTTTGAGCTGATGTTGCTGAAAATCGAAAACGAAACCTCAAAATGGCTGCCCGAATATTGCGCGAGGCCACCCACTTCAGTTGAAATTATGTGTCATCATTATTAGATTATGTCTGTTGTTAATTTCCTGTTTCTGCACCGATGTTGTGTCAATAAAACATTTGGTACAGTTATTTGTGTCAGATTGTTTTGTTTTTTTGCGTGATTCGAAGGTCTAAAAATACCCGTCCCGTGCTTACACATTTTGTCACACTTTCTGTGTGACTTTGCATTGGACTTAAATACAACCACGGCAACAAGTGAAGTTCTAACATATTTAGTCTGAAAGAGCATTAAATAGATGTGAGAAATATCACCTCTTTCAGAGAAATGCACCTTGAATAAAAAAAATATGATCAGCCTTTGTCAGCTGTGTCACGCCCGTAATGTACGGGACGGCCCGCGAACGAAGTCAAAAATTGACCAGGGACTTCACACATTCGCTGACCTGGATAGGCTGATACAAGCTACATATAACAACAGATCATGTGATGCTATTATTTGGGTATACCCCTCGAGGGAATGACGCGGGATTTCACAAAAAGTACTTTGTCACACTCTCCAACGATCGTAAACACGGGACGCTTATCGCGGGAAGCACCGAATCTGCCCAAACAACGGCCAATTTCTTCTTTAACCTGAACTACCGTCGACTCAGGTGAGTAATATGACTTTTATGAATATATCATTCATCTTTTAAAGACATTTTAAGTACATTTTTGTTTTACTGATCTTTAATACGCAGTCGAAAAAGAACCGAAGCGTCAGTCTTTTAGTTTGAAGCAAGCTTGTCGCAGGAAATGCACGCACGGTCGGAATACGACTGTGGGCGATTGGGTGCTTGTTCAAACGTAAAATTGTAAAACAGTTAATCCTGCACATATTTTAAGTCTTCCCTTGTTGGATATTTTCACTATTTCATTTGTTTCTGATCAGGAATTCAACATTTTCCTCACTGCCATCCCGCGTATTACTGTGACACTCGCCGTGTTGTGAATGTGTCAAGATGACTTCCGGTGGCTACATCACGTATAAAGCACAACACACTTACTGGCAGAATTTTTGAAGAAATCGTTCTTTTCAGTTCTTATCTTTCTCAAAAATTATTGGGTACTCATTATCAAGAAACGATAAACGCAATTTTGTTGTGCGTAAAGTTCTGTGTAATTTACTTGTGACAAGCAGACTTTTCAGCTATTTTCAGCCACTCTTAATTGATATTTAATTTTTTTTCTGGATCATTTTTTTCAAGTTAAATATCAGCTTAGTGAATAGATTTTGAAAGGAACTATTTATTTCATTGCTCAGCCAGACTTTTAAATAAACTGATAGGATATACATATTTGGTATAAACTGATAGGATCTAAATATCTGATATGGTGTAAATATTTGAATTTGTATACTTTTGAAGATGAATATTTCAAACGTTTTATTAATGGCTTTGCTTTTATTGCAGCATAACTAACGAAAATCATTATATGGAAATTATGATTTGGTTACGTTGACTCAGATGTAAATTTCCTTGTTCAATGATTTCAGGACCAGGATGTATGTCATTGTAGCCTACATGTTCCAGTCAAACATGGACAGAAGACATCCTTAAAAGAATATGGAGGAGTGGTAAGTTTACTACTTTTACTGTAGACAATAGTGACAGTAAAAGAGTAACTTCAGTAAGTGCATACTTCTTTAAAATGATGAACGTGTAAAACTGCCATTGGTTCAGTGTACAAAGCCAACATGCACAAGACAGACTTTATTGAAATAGTATGGCCATCTATGGGATTAGTACACAGAGGAAACCGACCCACATTTTGCACATCCACCCCCCCCCCCCCCTATTCTTCTAGCTTGTCACATGACACCATATCACCAGTAGCAAAGAAGTTACGAAGGTGTATTTCTTACTTAATACAGTAAGTAACTGTATGAGAATGAAAACATCTATTAATTCTTTGACAGATTGTCCCCATCACATGGCCAGTGTTTTACAGGCGTTATAGCTGTAACGAAGTAATACAAGGAATAAAAGCTTGTAGCTATTTCATATTATTACACTATGTTTCAGATCCTGTCCAAGGAGGAAGAAGACTTTGAAATCAGCTTCCTAAAGGAAACCAATGGTTCCTTCAACTGGCCCGAGAAGGAGGACATCGCATCGGTTTCGTCCACTGACATAGTCACCATGCTGGACCTAAATAAACTGGGTCCTTGAGTCCTGTCATGATTTATCATCCAAATGGACCCTAATGTTATTAAAGAGATCCTAATGTGTTTTATAATACTGTTTATTAGAATAATAAACTTTTATGGAGTGAAAACTGCTATTTTCTGTGTTTTTCCTTTTATGTGCACTATTGTCGTCACATGTAATGCATTATGCAGTGACGGTATTCACTGATCCTAACTTTCCTCTCAGCTGTTGAATGATGAGGACACTTTCTGATATGCACACTGTTTGAGCTTCTTGTCAGAAAGAACTATGTAGGCATTGCAAGAAAAGTGTGTTGATGGTTAGCGTCCATGACAAAGTTACATTGGGGGTGTCGCGTATATTACATTGTCACACTTTTAGAAGGGTCATATGTGATCCAAATTTGACATAAAAGCACTTTTTATTGCCTTGATTGCTTTCTTCCTTGCTATTTATTATATTTCCATAGCAATTGTGCATGCAGTATCTAAAATTGTGTGGCTTACATCTCAAATGTGTCACACCGTAATGTACGCGACACCCTGATAGACCCCTGTTTCAAGTCTCAAGAATATTAAAACAGACTGCCTTACTGATTTTTTAAAGCATAATTAAGAATTTAGATAACAGTCCCTTTCTAATCAGCATAAATCCACAATCCCTGTTTTATTTTTCATTTTTGACCTGATGCAACCTCGTATTCACCATTTCTGGAGAACAACTCATATAGATCCGCGCAACACCGCGCCAGAGTTTGACGGTAGCGAACACTGAACCCCCTAACGGATACAACGTTCTTGATGGTGAGGCCATGATGTAACTAAACCTAGCTGAAGATGTACCCTTCTTTTTATACCGTGGCCTATCAACCAATCGAAACCCCCACTATTTTAGACGTTGGACTAACGACCACACTCGGTTATCATTGACCCTTAGATTATGCGTGTGAAAAGGAGATAACAATCTCCGCAAAGAAACGCCCTTACTTTTCATTAACACGAAATACACTACGTATAAGCCACAGGCTGAACTGATCACATTTTGTGATAAACGTTGGTTATACTGATAAGTTCTACTGTTGTTAACGATAAATGTTTTTGTGTCTCTGTGTCTTGGTGGTAGGCCAAAACTATCGAAACATTCTGCTCGACCGAATCCGTCAAGCCAGACCGCTACCCAATGTTCTCCAGGTCCCTCACTAGAGTCTGTATTGATGATAAAGGCGCTTCTCTTCTCCTTAGGGCACACTAGAGTAGGGAGTTTGTTTCTAGGATAGACGCCTCTAAACACCCGCCGAGACTGTGAGGACTGACAGTTAACAGAGCTATAATGTTATGGGTGTTCATCACACGGAAAAGTCAGTCAACACTTGCCGAGATTTGTCAATTTCGATCATAGCGTCCATCTCTCCATACACCATCACCATTACAGGTTGATTGAGGGGGAGGTTAAATTTCAATTCCAGACGAAGAGCTCCTGATTTCACAAGTTCAAACTGATCTCCGTCTACCAGGCTGGGACTCAAATCAAAGCAGTAGATGGCGTAGCCCCCACGAAAGTCCGATAAAGAAAAACAGCCGCCAGCATCCTTGTGAAGGAAACCCGCACCCTGCAAAGTGGTCAGGTAAGATCGCGCTAGATGGTTTCCACCAAAATTGGGTGTCAGAGGTTTGGCCGGCACGTGTTTTCCATCCAGAGTGATTCCCAGGAAATTCAAATTATGGTGTTTAAAGTTGAAGGGGTTCCTGTTGTAATGACCGTTCGAAGCTACACTGTCCACCAAAGCCACAACGATCTTGTTAGGAGTCTGACTCAAAAACAGGTTGTCTTGTACGGCGCTCAGGTTTCCTGTGGGGATAGAAAAATGTTTGATGATGACTCTCTTCATAGGGTACTTGGCTGTGCCTTTTTCCAAGGCTTTGGCGTGGGCAAGAGACACTGCGGGATTCAGCTTGCTTTTTCTGACAAACAGCGAGGCGTGGGTGATGATGGTCCGATAATCCGGAGCTGCTCCATGGGCGATGAGGCAAAAACTGTTCTTTGACAGGACCAGTCTCACTTTGATATCCATCCCGTTTATCATAAACCGTTCTTGACTCATCAGGTCGGTATGTAGTCGACCCATCATGTCTATGAGGCCGCTTTGGGAGGCTGCTTCTCTGCGTTTTACCAGTCCTTCATTAGCGTCTCCTTGTGTGTCATCCATGTGTCCGGCCGTATCTGGGATAAACAAAGCTGTCTGAAGATGACCTCGTTTCTGGGCTTCCCTGCTGTGGCTGAGCAACGTCTCCAACATGGCACGGTACAGGTACGTGTTCTCTGAGTTGGTGACTAAGACACCGGTTAAAGAGAGGTCTACCTGAGAAAACAAACTGTGTATGCAAAAAGTTGTTGACGGGGCTGACATTCTGGTCTGGGTCTAAATTGGTTCCATCCGCTTTTGTCACTTTAACTTGAACGTGAAGATAGGTGTTGCTTAAGTTAAATCTAGACACTCAGACGTTGCCCTGCTGACTGCAATTTCTATAGGGGCGCCTGGAGTGACGGAAGCTAAGGGGTATATTTCTATAAACTGCCCTTGTTCTATCGACGTCTGCGTTGGAGGAGCAGAAAACAAATCCAAACCAGACTGCACCGTTTCGCAAGACTGATGATGAAGCAGAGCCATTATCCGAAGATATCTCGCTTTCTGACATTCTTTGGGGGTTTTCTGCGTTTCTTAGGAGGTGCTGGTCTACTACTTCTACTAGCCAACGTTCCCACTGCTTGGTTGAACAACCTCTTACCACCTCCTCGCGCGCGATTCTTTAAAGCCGATTTCACACTGTGGCCAGATAACACGTCGTTAGCCACGTTCAGTCCCGAACGTACACCTTCCTTCAACAATGCTTTTCCTCCACTTTTGATTAGAGGTAGTACCATGAGACCGATCCCAGCCAACAAATTTCCTAGACCTCGTCCTCTGTAATTTGTCCCTCCAGCAAAGACTGGAAACCCGCTTCCAACTTGACTGCAGTAATACTCGTCGTATAATCTACAGTTCGAATGAAAGGGCGTCCGACGTACCATGGTTTTTTATAAGTAGTCTACACGTGTACGTCTCAGATGAAGCGTGACCACAGTACGACCGCTAGAAAATGACAGCGTTTCTCCCGTGTCCGTACTTAAAAGAAATTACACGGAACTAAACTGAGAACGACTGAGAGGGATGTAGTGGGGTTTGACGAAGATTTGATGAAACACCTCCGATTTCTGTTGATGCAAGGCGGGTAACGTTCTCAACAGCGGTGCCATCGTGTCCCCCACGGGTCTTGGGCTCACTAGATCGCAGTAGACGAAAATACTCTTAAAACTCTGATTGATGTCCACCATGTAGTGAGGGATCCATGTCTTCTTTCCTTTCAACAGTTCGTCATAATCAAAACCTAAAATCCGTTGTAAAGCGGGGCTTAGTTTCAGTTTCGATCCTCTTTCCATCGTGTTTATTTTCACTGTCTTTGAAGAGTTGTTGTATGTAAAGGTGAGGGGTTCCTCTTTCTTCTTCTCGGTTTTGTCCCTGAAATACTTAGTGTTCATAACTTCATCATTCAGTTCTCGAATAAAGTCCTCGTTTGTCGTAAATAAGCCGCTGTTCATCGTGACTCTATGTGTGGTAGGTATGTCCCATAGAGCGTGACCCGAAGGTTGGCTTGAGGGATCTGTTCGTAACTCTTTGCTTTGGGATTGTATATCTGGCGTCGTATATTCCAACCATACCGTGTCTTCTCCGACGTTGAGATAATTATTGGTAAACTGGATTTCAGCCAGGCCCACTTCCCATTCACCGTTCAGATCAATGTCTTGCGGTAGCTTGGTAAAAAAATGGCTGGCGTGGTTGTCAGGAAATTTTTTTTAAAGAACTGTTGCTTGAGAGAGTCAGGTAAAAGGCCATAGTTTTGTTGTTGTTGTTGTTGCTTTAATTGCGGCGATTCTCAATCCTCGGATTTGGAAGCACGTATCCCAAACAGCTCCCCAGCAGAGTGATCCACAAGTTATCTGGTCCGTGCCCTCGAGATAAATTGTACAGAGACACTGCCGTCACCACGTAAATAAGAAACATCTGACTGAAAAAAACGATCTCGCTGCGTGGAAGCTGCTTGCCAAACAGATCCCAAAAGCGAGAAGATCGTTTTACCACTTCTTCTTGCTCTTCTTCTACACTGTCCATGACAAGAGATCTTTCTCAGAAACCCAAGAATTAAACGAGGAGGGGTAACCTCACCACTTCACAAAATATTCTCGTTGTTTTCTCTTCCGCGATCTCAGAACCGATTCTATGCGATAGATGTCTTTTTTCACTACTTTCTGTAGTTCTTGTTCGTAAAAAGAACCTTTCAGTTCGTCGCCCGCTCCATCTTTTAACAGGTAGGTCACTGGAATCGTCTTTTTGATTCTGTTGATGATAAACAATTCCTCCGTCCACAATGGTAGGTAGCCTTTCTTAAACACTCTTCTGCTTTGGCTGATACGCACTGTATCTCCTACTTTCAGACGGGGTCTTTTATATTCTTCATTGTCTCCAGAGTCTCTGCCAGATTTCTTCTTGATTAGTAGTGTCCACGTCTACCGGTCACGTCTTGATGCTACGATGATACGCGTGATTATAACCGGTCACCAACTGAGACAACACGTCCGTGTAGGTTAGGGTGTTTTTGTAGGTAAAATATCGGCATAGCTTGTCTTTCAGCGTACGATTAAAACGTTCGACGGTCGCATCTTTGATATCCTCGTTCTCAGTAACAAAAAAGTCGATATCCTCGTCTTTTAAAAACTTTTGAAACTGCTTGTTCAAAAATTCGGAATCTTTGTCCGTTTGTATACGTCTGGGTGTTCTACCTCCTGCCAAAATCTTCTCAAACGCTCGGACTAATTCCACTCCCGTTTTCGTTTTTTAAAGGCACTACCCACGCGTATTTGCTTAACACATCGATACAAGTCAGTAGAAACGAATATCCCTCATTATGCTTTCTTAAAGTTTGTACATCGATCAGATCGCATTGCCATTGATGATCTATCTCTCCAACGACGACCTTACGTCTCGGAAAACGACGCAAGACCCGTTTATGTAGCGTGTAAGCGTCTTCAAAAACTCAACCACTCTTTCACTTTTTTCGATTTTGGAAGTCTCCTCGCACCTCCGAACCCTGCTGGATGCGCGGGGTTGTAATACTCATCATCATCATCATCAGGTGCATGGCGTTGGCGACCATGGACTTCCAACCATCTCTACTCTCGTTGCCCCCAGCATCTCCCCCACTCTCCCCACTCTCCCATCCAGCCACTCTGCAAGTCCGTCCAGCATTCTCTCCCTGGGCCTACCTGGTGCTCTCTTTCCCTCCAGCTTTCCCGTTGTGACTAGGTGCTCCAAATCCCCTTTCCTCATAAAATGGCCTATAAATGTTGCTTGTCTTTCCCTAATCTTCCTTATGAATGATCTACTTGTGTCTGCCTCCATCAAGACTGTCTCGTTTGTTTTCTTTGCTGTCCATGGAACTCACAACATTCTTCTGAGAAACCACATCTTGGCTGCCTCGATCCTGCTCTGGCTTTGCTTGTTGACTGTCCACGCCTCACATCCGTACAACAGTATTGGTTCTATATAACATTCAAGACTCTCTTTCTGATGTTAATTGATAGGCATTTGTTGGTAAGATTGCTTGTCATCTTCTTGAATGCTGTTTTGGCTTGGCCGATTCTGACAGCTATTTCCGATGTGCATTTGCCGTCTGATGAAATGACCGTTCCCAGGTATTTTGAACTTATTAACCTGTGTCAAGGTTGTGCCATTTGCTGTTATTTTGCAGAGGGGATTTCATGTTTTTTACTGATCACCATGACTTCAGTCTTCCTGCTGTTTAGTTCCAACCCCTTATCTTTGCTACAAGGTTTTGTAGGTCCCTTTCATTTTCTGCAATTAGCACGGTGTCATCTGCGTACCGAATGTTGTTTATCATTTTCCCTCCAACCTTTAATCCAGGGTCTTCTTCTAGGTTTCTCATGATGTTTTCGCTATATAGTGAAAACAGATCTGGTGACAAAACACAAACCCTGTCTGACTCCTCTTTTGATGTTTTGAAAAGAGCTTATATTGTTTTCTATTCTCATTGCAGCTGTTTGTTCCCAGTACATATTCCTGATTATTCGTAGATCTTTTCCATCAACATTGAGTCTCTCCAGTTGGTTGATCAATTCATCATATCGTACCCGATTCAAAAGCCTTGGTATAGTCAACAAAGCATAAATACAAATCCTTATTCATCTCAATTGACCTCTCTATGATAGTTCTTAGGATGTATATGGCATTAATAGTTCCCTTCCCCTCCACAAATCCACACTGTTCATATGCTATTTCTCTTTTGATTCTATTCCTTGTCCTCATCATGATTATTCTTAACAGGATTTTTGTTACATGACTCATCAAACTGATTGTGCGATGGAGTTCGCATTCTATAGCCCCTGTCTTCTTTGGAAGTGCAATGAAAATTGATTTTGACATATCTTTGGGGATTTTTCCAGTGTCATAAATTTCATTTAGGAGGACTGTTATTTTTTCTATGCCAAATTCCTCCAGGGCTTCAATCATCTCTGTAGTAATGTTGTCTGGTCCTGGGGTTTTTCCTGGTTTCATCTTTTTCAGTGCTGCTCAACTTCATCTTTCATTATGGGTGGTCCTTCAAAGTTCTTTTTTATAATGTGTTCTTCGTTTCTGTCATCCTCAAAAAGGTCTTTAATGTACTCTCCCCATCTATCTAATATTTTGTCCTTTTCCACGATAAGCGTGCCATCTTTCGATTTTAAGCAACAGTTGATGTGCATGTATTTTTCCTGTGGACAATTTCTTCAATTCGTCTGTACATACCCTCAGGATCCATTTTGTGTCGTTCTTCTATCTCTTTGCATTTTGTGTTCAGCCAAGCTTCCTTAGCTTCATTGCACCTATACCTGATTCTTTATTTATCTTCCTGTATATCTCCTCGTTTCTCTTTGCCTTCCTCCTTTCCTCCATCAGGCCCAAAACTTCATTAGTCATCCAGCTCTTTTTTGCTTTTCTATTTGCCTTAGGGATTTCTTCACAAGCTTCATTTATAGAACTTCTCAACTTTGTCCATTGTTCCTCACTGTCACCAACGTCTTCCAGAGCATTGAATTTGTTTTGAACATGTACATTACATTTTTGATGTATCATTTCATCTGACTTTAAGAGTCCAAGGTTTAGTTTGATGTTGCTTTTGGTCTGTTTCCTTTTCCTCAATTTCAGCCTAAACCTTCCCACTACCGGATTGTGGTCACTGTTGCAGTCTGCGCCTGGTGGAGTTTTTGCTGACAGTAAAGAATTTCTAAATCTTTTGTTGATCAGGATGTAGTCAATTTGATTTTTGGTATTATCTCCTGGACTCATCCAAGTCCGTTTTCTTCTGTTAGGCTGCTCAAACCAGGTATTTCCTACTATGAACTCATTCATCTGTGCCCATTCTACAAGCTTCCCCCCTCTTTCATTTTGTGTACCAAGGCCATGAGGTCCAACTATATCCTCCACCCTATCCTGTCCCACTTTAGTATTAAAATCTCCTGTTATTACTGTAACTTCTTGTGATTTACATTGGTTCTTGGCCATCTCTAAAACTTCGTAGAAGTTGTCGATGTCTTCCTGAGTACTTGCGGATGTTGGTGCATACATGTACACCTGTATGATGTTGATATCAAAAGGTGTGCCTCCGAATTTGACCAGTAAAACTCTGTCGGACACTGCCCAGTATCCCTTAACTGCTTTTGATTTGTCTTTGTCCATTATGATGCCTACTCCTCTTTCATGTGAATTACCACCAGAGTATATCACTGTATATTCTCCTGATGTTAGCATGCCTGCCCCCTTCCATCTCACTTCCCCCAGTCCTAAAATACTAATGTTAAGCCTTTCCATCTCCATTTTGATGTTGTCTAATTTGTAATACTGACTCTCTAAAACCGTTCCCATTCTTGTTTTGTCTTTTTTTTTTTCTTTCTTCTTTTCCAATCCGGTTCTTCTTTTTTCTCTTCTTCTTCTCCACGGATTAAACTTCGATGATCCGGATTGCCGATCAGATCTTGAGGTAGGTTCATCTGTCTTAAAGCCTGAGCAAAGGTTTCCCACCCCGCTGGACTATTTTTGTTGTTGTTGACGTTTTCTTAATACATCATTTATCAAATCTACGAGGTTTGAACGTCTCAGCGTTTGTCCTTGGTAAGTCACCTCCCCTCGACTGTCCCAAGACAGGTCCGTGTTTTGTTTGATGCGACGCAATATCATTTCTGCCTTTTTCTTCATAGATTCGGAACACTGTGTAACACTTCCCTCGTCACGAGATCGTCTTGCTTTTCTTTTTCGTTCCATTTTTCTTGTTGTGCTGGTGGCGTTGCCATCTTCACATACCCCAACGTTGGTTGTTATACTGTTCAAACCTCTTTAAAAACCGAAACAGCATCTGATTCAAATTTTGGACTTTCTCATAATCACTCACTCCTTCAGAATTCAATACATCACGCATGTCACTGTCTATATTTTTTAGGCTTTCCGCTGCTGCGTTCGAAACTGGTGACGTCTTGTCTTCTAATATACGAGGGTCTACCAACATCATCTTCTTAGTATACTCCATTACAGTAGACCTCCCAAGATTCCCAAAACGGGTTTAAGAAGAGCTCCTAAAAATCCTCCTTTTTGAAGAATCTTTTTACGGCGTTTCAAAAACGTTGATTTCTGAGACAATTGACATAACGAGCGTTTGTGTGCGTAGAGTTTCTTCTTCTGATGAGTCGTCAAAGGCACGTTGCCTTTTAAAATGTTTAAAGAACACTCGCACAGTGCCTTAACGAGATCTGGTGAGGCGTCTTTCAAGATCGCTTTCGTCACAGCCGGTTTAGCGGTGCATAACACTTTCAAGATTGATAGATTTCTTTTGACTCTGAGTGACATGTCTTTTAGTTCTGTACGTAGACCACTTGTTTTTGTGGAGTAAAAATATCCCTTCTCAAACGCAGATGATCTGGAGTGTTCTGTCGCAGATCCACAAGCAAATAACCGTGAGGTTGAGATGTAGCATCTTTAACAGCCTCTTGATCTTGCCTGGGTACATCTGTTTCGCCAGATGAGATATCTGAGATGCGTCTCTGGGGTTCTTAAATAACACTAAATAATGACTGTTTAATGAGATCGTTCTCCTCTCTTTGTTTTTAGAAAACAAATTCTGCACAATCACTATCACGCTTACATTTCTGTGATGGCTTCCTTTGGTAAACAGTTTTGTTACTCTTTCGTCCGTTTCATTCATCAAATCGTCAATAATCACTAAACGTCTGTTCTCCCCTTTCCATTCGTCCGTTTTGGGAAAGCCCTCTATCAGTTTTACGTTTTTCAACTCCTCGTATCTCGTCTGCCATTCCCCATAACACCAGATGATTTCTTCCGGAGTAGGATGCATCATCTCAGATATCTGTTCTAAAAACTTCTGAACAAACACTGTTTTTCCACTTCCCGTAGGCCCCGCGATGATACATGTAAATGGATGAGCCCATCTTGGATCCATCTTTGTTTCTGTTTTTGTTTTAAATTTATTTATCTTTTAACATCACCTCTCTTATATACCGCATCATCTAGTGAGCTCACCCATTCGTTTCTGAGCTCATGACCTAGTGACAGCCTCTCGTGATCTACTGACCTGACCACCTGACCTAGTGACAGCATCTCGTGACCTACTGACATGACATCATGACCTACTGACCTGACCTAATGACCTAGGAGCAAGAGCAATCCTAATCCTTTGGGGGATGAGAGGCCCCTGACTATACTACTCACGTGCCTGGACTTCACAGTCACTGCCTGAAGTATCACTGCCTGAAGTGTCCAAAACCAGCCACCTGTTCAAGTACATGAGATTATTGTTCTCAGTAGTTGCAACATTGTAATTTCGTGTATGCTTAGTATTGCAGTGTTTAGATTTGATATTGTGAGATTGTAATATGCATAGTATTGTAGTCAGCAAATGTGGTATTGTTGAAATCTACATCTGCCTTGCATTTTGAGTGTACCTCAACTTTATGGAAAGACAAGCCAAAATCTGAATACAAAGGTGTGTGCGTGCGTGTGTGTATGTGTGTGTGAAATGGCTTAGTAGGTAGGTGCATGGATAGTAGGTTCCAGTTTTCATTCTTTCTTTGTTTTGGTCATACTGCCATAACTGTGCTTTGCATTTTCAGGATGGTCATGACTTGGCTCTTTGTAGTCTGATTGCGTTCTTTCAGGAAAATACAGTTGATTTCAGACTCTCAAAACGTGTGTGTGTGTGTGTGTGTGTGTGCGCGCGCGCGTATGCGTGTGTGTGTGTTTGTACTTCGACTGTCCAACAGAAACAAACTTAAGTTTAAGATAATTTTATCATTACCATATTGGATGAAACGAACACATTCACTCGTATAAAAAGCACTTAAGCACCACCCAAAAAAACCGGCTTGGGACCTTTTTTTCATATCAACATCAGTATCCGCCGCACACACATGCATTTTCTCTCTCTCTCTCTCTCTCTCTCTCTCTCTCTCTCTCTCTCTCTCTCTCTCTCTCTCCCTCCCTCTCCCTCACACACACACATGCTATCTGTATCAGTGCGAATGAGCACATGGTGCATCATAATGTGGATGTAATACAAGTATTGTTCATCACAACATCAGAGTAATGGCACACGCACGACATATGGCAGTATATTTTCAAAACGATGGATAACCATGGGACTGACAGCCAGGATGTCGCCAGGTATATTTCGTAAACGACTATATAGAAAACCATGGGTGACTGGACAGCCAGGATGTACAGCCAGGTATATTTAGTGAAACACTATATAGAAACCATGGGTGACTGGACAGCCAGGATGTACAGCCAGGTATATTAGTAAAACGACTATATGAGAAACCATGGGTGACTGGACAGCCAGGATGTACAGCCAGGTATATTCAGTGAAGCGACTATATAGAGAAACCATGGGTGACTGGACACCAGGATGTACAGCCAGGTATATTCAGTGAAAAAACTATATAGAAACCATGGGTGACTGGACAGCCAGGATGTACAGCAGGTATATTCAGTGAAACAACTATATAGAAACCATGGGTGACTGGACACCCAGGATGTACAGCGAGGTATATTCAGTGAAGCGACTATATAGAGAAACCATGGGTGACTGGACACCAGGATGTACAGCCAGGTATATTTAGTGAAACAACTATATAGAAACCATGGGTGACTGGACAGCCAGGATTACAGCCAGGTATATTTAGTGAAACAACTATATAGAAACCATGGGTGACTGGATAGCCAGGATGTACAGCGAGGTATATTTAGTGAAACAACTATATAAAACCATGGGTGACTGGACAGCCAGGATGTACAGCCAGGTATATTCAGTGAAACACTATATAGAAACCATGGGTGACTGGACATCCAGGATGTACAGCGAGGTATATTCAGTGAAACAACTATATAGAAACCATGGGTGACTGGACAGCCAGGATGTACAGCCAGGTATATTCAGTGAAACAACTATATAGAAACCATGGGTGACTGGACAGCCAGGATGTACAGCCAGGTATATTTCAGTGAAACAACTATATAGAAACCATGGGTGACTGGACAGCCAGGATGTACAGCCAGGTATATTTAGTGAAACAACTATATAGAGAAACCATGGGTGACTGGACAGCCAGGATGTACAGCCAGGTATATTTATGAAACGACTATATTGAAACCATGGGTGACTGGACACCTAGGATGTACGGCAAAGAAGGTAAAACACGAGGTACAGGGAAGGTTAAGGGAGATAATCATTAAAGAGAAAGAAGAAAGTACACAAAGTTTATCGCTTCCCTTGTATTTATCCAGCCGTCGTAGACTTGTCGCAGTTTTCTATGTTGTTTGTTTGTTTGTTTATTTGATAATATAATACGCATGCACTAGCATATATGAGCTGGTGAAGTCTAGGGTTCGATGATGGTACCGAACTCACAGATTTATACTAATTGTGCAGTAGAAGCAAAACGGTGACTCAGGCAGCCGAATGCTATTCTCTTCTCTTATAAACGTACTGGAAATGGAGGTGATCAACAATGGAAGATTTCGTGCTGTTCTATCTCGTGATGTTTTCGAATTATTATTTGTTTTGGTTTTTTTTTTTCCTCTTAATTTTTGTTAGCTGACGATGTTGTTTTGATTGCAGAAACAGTCACTGGACTCCAAACCCGGTTGAACAGTTTACAGTAAAATTTACTATCCTATATATGTAAACCCTACAGTTAATTGTGTTCATTTCTGGTTAAAATGTTGCTTATGGAAGACTTTAGAATTCAATCCAAAACAAGTGTGACTGCCCGCGTTCAAGCAAACAGGAAGCAGAAAAAAACACGAAAGAAGAATACGAACGCGTATTTAATATAACAAGAAAAGACAGGCGCAAATTTTCGGCCAACCGGCCTTTGTCAAGCGTAAGATTACAAACTAACAAACAAACACGATTAGGAAAAGACAGGCAACATTTATAGGCCATTTTAAAGGAATTGGAGCACCTGATCACAACAGGAAAGCTGGAGGGAAAGAGAGCACCAGGTAGACCCAGGGAGAAAATGCTGGACGGACTTGCAGTGGCTGAAGACAAAGAGGGTGGAAGATGTGCTTGAGGCAACAAAGGACAGAAACAGATGGAAGGCCATGATCGCCAACGCCATGTGGCAAGGCACTTGATGATGATGAATGACATGATTTAGGTTAGGTTTATCATAAACCACAGTCATTATTTCAGATACTTAGTATTCCTTACTTTTAGCATCTAAATCATAAAACAAACAGTGATAGTGATCTCTTATGTCCATTGTACAAAATTTCAAGAGAGGATGAAATACATTTCGTATTATGTTGTCCAGTACACTGTAGACTACTATTCGTGAGAAATTATACGTTCAAAATGTCATAGAGAACCCTCATCATTCAAATTTACCTCATCTATGTCATCAACTGCACGAATGCTAGTCGAAATTTAACTCTATTTCTGTACGAAGCATTTAGATTTAGAGATACAGTGTGTTCTTGAGTCTCTTTTATTAGAATTAATTCTACGTGAGGGACCCAAGGCTTGACTATGAATGTCTGAGTTCCCAAGGCTTGAATATGATACAATGTTTGTATTTCATATTATTTCTGTTTGTTGGTACGCATTTTTACAAAACATTTAAAATCAGAAATATATCGTCACTACCTGTTTGTTTGCCTCGGTAGAGTGGGCACGCAGGGTCATCTGATTTCTTCATTTCACCGATTTGTATTGTAGGCCAGGTCATATGGAGATCTGAGGATGAGAGTAATCGTGAAATGGGCCATAATATGCCGTATGTCATTCCAGTGCGAACTTCCTCAGACAACCTTTTCTCACGTTGTCCATTGCCCCTATTGGCCTTGCTAGACTGATATTTGGTCCTTTGGCATATGTATCCATATCTATCTGCCTACCTACCTACCTACTTATCTACCTACATGTACCTACCTACCTACTTACCTACCTACCTACCTATCTATCTACCTATCTATCTACCTACCTACCTATCTTTCTACCTATCTACCATCTATCTATCTATCCATCCATCTATCTATCTGTCTGTCTATCTATCTATCTATTTATCTATCTATCTGTCTATCGATCTATCTATATGTCTGTCTGTCTCTGTCTCTCTCTCTCTGTCTCTGTCTCTGTCTCTCTCTGTCTGTCTGTCTGTCTGTCTGTCTGTCTGTCTGTCTCTCTCTCTCTCTCTACATATATATATATATATATATATATATATATATATATATATAATCTTCCTTCTTAAACTCTTGTATTACGACTGCTCTCTTTGTTTTCCCTTTTGCCTGTGACCACCTTTCTGTTTTTGTTGACCCATTCCCTGCCTTTTGATTTGTGCTTGTCCTTTGACCTCTCCGACCTTGAGAGGTTTTTTTTTCACCGCTTTCACTGCCTCCTGGACGTTCCATTATCTGCCTGTCTTCAGCATGAGATGGATTGATCTCACAACCTTACCTCCTGAGTCCTCAAACGTGCTCAGAAGCTTAACCTTTCCCCAACCGTGTATCTCTCGATTATGGATTTGAGGGGTAGCTTCAGCTTTGCCTGGCCACAATACAGCGCAACGCTAGTGAGGCCAGGTTGGACACTAAATCGTTTCCTCGAGTATTCGTTGACTTTAACCCCAATGATAGTCCTGATATTGTATATATCAGTAGAGGCCAGAGGAGCGCTGCAATCTGGGAGCCTCAGTAACTCGGTTGGTTTGAGCGTCAGATTCACATGCTAATGGTTGTGGGTTCGAATCTTGGGGTGCGCTGTATTAATACTGGCCTTCTCACTGTCCCATCCTCACATCATTGTTGTTCTGGTGGTCTCAGTATAGGATTAGATAAGTCACCCTTTCCCCAACTTCCCTGGGATGGTTATCTCCGTCGGCAATATCACCCGAGGTGGGTGCTGACATAAAAACTGAACCAAATCAATCAATCAGCACTGCAATCAGCATAAACTGCAGGCACCAGATTTTGTGTTTGCCAAGGAGGCCATACTGGTCTATTACTTGAAGGCATTGTTTGATTATGTTTACCTATTTGTCTGTTCCAAGGAGTCTTCACGCCACACATCACACCAAGGCACTAGTTTGATTCTTTCGTCACTTCTGGAATGGCTTGGTTAGCTACGGTTAATGTTATTGTTTTTGGCTACTTTTACGTTCTGCAACGAAAGGCGCCATGATTTCTTTGGTTTGAAACTCATTTTTGATGAGTTGACTAATTAGTCTAACTGTTTTGCTGTTTTGTGTGTATCGTCGTCATTTGAGAAAAAGGACTGTTATGTCATCCATGAGTGCTTTTAGAGTGGGCATTTGGTGTCCAATACAATACAAGATGACCTGAATTGGAAGGCTGAAATGTATACTGGCAGATGAAAGGCGAGCTAGAGACGTAGCATAAAAACGAAACAAAACAAAACAAAACAAAAAATAACAAACAACAACAGCAAGAAGAAGAACAACAACAACAGCAAAAAAACATGGTCAACCAGACCGTGTAAAACCTGTAGCATGTCTTCAGTAGAACTCACAATCCCTGAACTGAGAATTGGAAAAAAAAAAACAAAAGAACAAGACAGCAGATAGACATTTAAGATAATGTCGTAGCATTGTTATTGTTATTGTTGTTTGAAGCCCAGCCGACTGCGTAGAGCCATACCAAGGCTATAACTGCTTCAAAACATACAAAACTTCAAAGGGGAGGGGAAAAAAGGAAAGAAAATTAAGTACACATATCAATGCATTCGCGCACATAATTTAAGGACATGCCCCCAGCGTTGACCACGCCGTCCAATTATCGCACAGGGGATTTAAAAACACACCTGAATACAAATTTAAACATATCTCTCCTCCCTAGAGTCAAAAATGCATTTAATACAATTATCAATCCTAAGAAAAACTACATTAGCTTTTATCGAACACATACAGGTAAATGGACCAGCAAGACAGAAAATGATAGGAAAAAATGACAGAAAGCAAAGGAACAAGAGAGAAACAAAGAGAGTGACAGAAAAGAGGAAATTTCTAGGACAGGATTTCCAGAAGGTGGGGATACTATTTAAACTGAATGAGCCCCCGGCATCCCCACAGGGGGAATGTCATAGCATACCACGCTTTAAAACAAACAAAACAACAAAACAAGGAAGATGGGAACAACTGTTTTTACTGAAGAATTACCTCCAGCAACCCATCCGGGATGGGTTTTTTTTTCTCTCTATAGAAAACAACAGAAGAATTAAGCAAACAAAGAGACAATCATCGACGCTTTAATGGGCTTCACTTGTGCCTTCAAAGAAGCCAGCGATTTGCTAGCGGAAGACTGCGTAGTTTAATTGACATCACACATGAGTTTCCTATTAGTTCTGTGTGTGTATTTGATTGTGGCATGTCTTAAAGGTCATGCTTATGAGGCATCATAGCGTCAAAAGTCGAGCAGAGAATGGCAGGGTCAGGCCAAAAATATCGCTCAGTGTGTTTGTTACTCGTCGTAGTGTGGAACGCATAGCGTTCAGTGCGTAGGTGCCCGCGATAAAGCAGTTTAACAGATTTTTTGATTAAATGGTAGGAAACCTTTTTGGAAATATACAAAGGAATAGGCCCATTGGAAACATAAGGACATCATAGGACTGAGAAAAGTTGAAGAAAACAGAAAAAAAAACAACACGAAAGGAGACAGAAATTTAAGATATGTTTTAGCGTATCACATCTTAAAAAGGGCTACTGTTTCTACTCCAAGGTTTATCCCCAGCAGCAGCCAGCTGGGGCTTGTTTTTGTTTGTTTGTTTGTTTGTTTTGTTTACTGCAATAGAAAGTAAGGAATGAAATCAGTAAACAAAGGTGGGAGTTATCCACCCTCACCCCTTCCAATACCACAGAATATCGTATGACCTGTGGGGATTTCCTAAATTTGGATTGGTACAATGTTGCAGCCACCCATTTGAGAATAGTTTTGAGATATATCCCAGTTGCAGATATAAGAAAAATCGGGATGTATGGCAGAGTAAGCTGACGTCCTAACGTCACTGGCAAAGCACAGGGTGTAGGATGTCAGTTGACGTCATTTTGACACTGAACTCAACAGCCTTCATTTGTTGCCTACGAAGATGGCGGTGATTTGCCAGAGGTACACATGTTAATCAATTGAAATCTCGCGTAGTTTCCTGATTACGTTTGGGTTACGAGTGCGTTGGCCTGTTGCTAGATTTAAAGACAGCGATTCAGATCAACCAGATCTATGTGTTTGACGAATTGAATGGATGTAAGGTAGACGTTGGTGTTTAGGAAGCATTGGTTTGGTTGTGGGATAATATTTTTTTTTTACCATCTGTGGTGCTTAGGAACATTCTGGTTGCAGTGATGACCTCAGTCACATGTTTTGTGTATCCAGGAGGGGCGGTGTTTTTGTTTGTTTGCTTGTTTTTCTGTACTGAAAATTAATTTAATTGTCAATATCAAAATCAAGAACAAACATGTAGCGAAATTTCCGCTGAATATGTGTGCTTAGAATTTTTTCCACCTCTAATGCATCTATTTTACCCCTGGCTTCTTTGACACCAGTACATAAGGCCTGTAAGAGAGTGGACGATTGACCATTTCATTTGACTAAATTCAGTTGTCATTTTCAGTTGTAGAAAAAAAAAAAACATGGCTGGGTTATTGAGGGGTAACTTTTGAAGTAAAAACATTAGGTTGTTTTGTTATGGAGTGACATGTGAACATTACCTTCAATGTCTGCCTGCTGTTTTACTCTTTTGTCTTCTTTTAGATCTTTCTCAGATCTTAGCGGGCTAGTTGGTAGAACCATGGATTCAAGATATGATATCTTGAGTTCAATCCCAGCCAGCAACATTAAAAACTGGCCTGTTCGCTGCTCATCTTACTGTTTCCATCATTCTGGGGGTGTCAACTTAGTGTTTGATAGGTCCCTTCTCCCCTTTCCACGTTTCAAGACCTTGTCAGCGCATAGGGTTTGTGCAGGCTCAGGAAATCAGTCAGATAATTGCTGGCATTTTTGGGGTGGAGCGCATATGGAGCTGTCCAAGCGCTGTGAATCTCTCTTGAAATAACTCCATTCACTCCAATTCTGTTATCTCCTGTTTCTGCCAGTGCGTCACATCGGACAGCTCCCCCCGTGGGGATGCTGGGGGCTCTTTCCGTATAAATAGTATCCCCACCTTCTGGAAATTCTGTGCTATAAATTTCCTCTTTTCTGTCACTCTCTTAGTTTCTTTCTTCCTCCTTTGCTTTCTGTCATTTCTTTCTATCATTTTCTGCCTTGATAATCCATTCACCTGTATGTGTTCGATAAAGTTTCACGTAGTTTTTCTTAGGATTGATGATTGGGTACATGTATTAAATGCATTTTTGGCTCTAGGGAGGTGAGATATGCGGAAGCAATTTTAGGTAATTTATACCCGTTTAGTATATGTTTTGGTTCTTAAATTTGTATTCAGGTGTGTTTTTTAAATACCCTTGTGCGATAAATTGGACGGTGTTGTCAACGCCGGGGGCATGTCCTCAGATTATGTGCGCGAATGCATTGATTAGAGTACTAAATGTTCTTTTCTTTTTTTTTCCTGTTGATGTTTTGTGTGTGTTGAAGCGGTTATAGCCCTGATATGGCTCTACGCAGTCGGCTGGACTTTAAACAACTATAACAATAAAAAAAAACTTCAGATAGCTGGACTATTCACCAGTATGTTGGCCAGAAAGCCTACATGCGATGTTATAGAGGTGTTTGATGTACTACTTGCAGTCTGTGTGCTCTTTGAAGACAGCTGCACTACCACATCTATCCAAAGAGCAGCAGATGGTCCTCATGAGGCTCTGCACTGGCCAAAACCGACTGAACGCTCGTATGAGTCCCACAAGCTCAAACTGACGCCTCCACCAGTCTGCCTCTGCGGTCAGGAGTAGCAGAAAGTTGAACGTCTATTGCAGTGATGTCGCCTCTATCAAGAGAAGCGACAGAAGACATGGCCGACAACAAGTCTTCTGAGGGCCAAGTTACTGGATATCCGACAGGAACTGGGAAAAAAACCCACCTCGGTCACATTCATCGCTCATGTACATTTAGTTCGAAATTATCTCAGCCTGTACTAAAACCTACAGCAATCATATTCACAAGAAATATATATATTATATGATGCTGGTGTGAGCCAACGATGATTTTTCGAATTATCACTGCAGTGTGTCATTTTCGCCAATAAATGGAATCATCAGGATCATATCAATATTCTGAAAATAGAAACAAAACACCTTTTGTTAAGGAAACAGTAAACATGAAATGGGGACAAGCATAAGCGGTCAAGGAAAAGCCAGACTACAACTTAATGGTCAGTTCCCTACGCCTATACTAATCCTTTACGTTTATCCCCGGGTCGATATCTCTGATCCACAGCACCTCCAGAGTCATGCGATAATCCTCGCCCCTTGTGGCTGAAGCCAAAATCTCAACATCTTCTGACCCCATTGTAACCTTACATTGTGCGAGATGCTTTTTTTTACAGGCCCAGTGTTGTTGATTTGTTCACGGAAACGGGTTTGTAAATGTCGGACAGTCTGTCCGACATAGCACGCCTTACAGCGTGGACATGTCAGTTTATAAACCACCCCACTCCGGATTAACTTTGGCACTTGTGCCTTCAAGGACGGCAAAACAGTCCTCAGTTTTCGCAAGGTCATAACGATTGTACAGGAGGTATCACATTTATGTAGAGCACGGGCATATTCATCAGAAACTTTTCCCCTATATTGTACGAACAAACTTTGTCACTCTTTTATGTGTGTGTGTGTGTTGGCTCTTCATGCTGTGCAGTTGCTCTTCAGTTGTGTAGTTGGCTTTCATGCTGTGCAGTTGGCTCTTCATGTGTGATTGGCTCTATGTTTGTAGTGCTGTTCATGCTGTGCAGTTGGCTCTTCATGTTGTGCAGTTGGCTTTTCATGTTCACTTGTTATGTTTAACAGAGCTATAAAAGATTTTACAATCAGTGTTTCATGTTCACTTGTTATGTTTAACAGAGCTATAAAAGATTTTACAATCAGTGTAATAATCCTATATTTTCAGTATACTGAACATGCTGACCATGGTGCCAGGAAGAGAGTTCTTGAATGTTATATAGAACCGATACTGTTGTACGGTTGTGAGGCGTGGACAGTCAACACGCAAAGTCTGGACAAAGTTGAGGCAACTGAAATGTGATTTCTAAGAAGAAGGTTGAGAGTTCCATTGACAGCAAAGAAAACAAACGAGTCTTGAAGGAGGCAGAGACAAGAAGATCATTAATAAAGAAGATTAGGAAAAGACAAGCAACATTTATAAGATATATTATGAGGAAAGAGGAATTAGAACACCTGGTCACAACAGGAAAGCTGAAGGGAAAGAGAACACCAGGTAGACCCAGGGAGAAAATATTGGACGGACTTGCAAGGTGGCCGAAGACAGAGAGGGCGAGAAATGTACTTGCAGCGACAAGGGATAGATTCGTGTGAAGGGCCATGATCGCCAACGCCATGCGGCATTTCATTTCATATTGCTTATAGTCCAGCCGACTATTAGAGCCATATCAGGGCTAACGCCAAGCGGCAGGGCATATGATGATGATGATATATATATAGATATATATATATGTATACATCTATCAATCTATCTGTCTATCTATCTATATCTATATCTATCTATCAATCTATATGTATACACACACACACACACACACACACACACACACACACACACACACACACCAAATATATATATATATATTGAACCAGAAAACCGCACACAAAAACCCCACAAAAATAGAATCAGAACGCGTATTTAATAATAAAAGACAGCGCAAATTCGGCCACAGCTTTGTCAAGCGTAAGATTACAAACAGACAAACACCAGATACAAAAATTATGTGAAAAAGGCTGAAACTTCCCTGTTGCTTCGTCCAGTTGGAGAGAGGCACTGTGCCTTTCTCCAACTGGACAGGGAAGCTTTAGTCTTTTGGTGTTTCTTTGTTTGTAATCTCACACTTGACAAATTTTGCGCCTGTCTTGTTATTAAATACGCGTTCTGATTTTTTTGTGCGTGTTTTTTTGTTTTTCTGGTTCCTGTTTGCTTGAACGCGGGCAGGCGCACTTGTTTTGAAATTATGTATTATTATTGTTCTTCGTTTCTGTCATCCTCAAAAAGGTCTTTAATGTACTCTCCCCATCTGTCTAATATATATATATCCCACAACAATTTGGACAGAGAAGACTCGAATCCGCAAGTTGTCAGTTTGTTGCGCTAGACACTACGTTAAGCAGAATCGGGCTATTTCCCATGTGTAGGGTTAATTTCTTCGTCATGAAGTGGGGGGAGGGGTGCGGCAGAAAGACTGTGTAACATCCCTTTCCCACTTGGACATCTGGTACTTCTATCCTTAACCTTCTGACTCCCGCACCTTTCCACCAACTGCAAAAAAATTCACCTTTCGACTCCCTCCTATCCACCAGCTTCCTACAGGAGCTAAATTTTTGCTTTGCTAATATGATTGACAATACATTATGCCGGTGGGCAGGGTGCGGGAGCCAAAGGGTTGAAATACGATTCAAGCTTAATGGCTGAAATCAGAGGTACTCAGCCTGCAGGCGCCGTTTAACAAACCATCGGTAGCATGCAATATAATGCAAATGTCTATACGGTGATCTACTTCAGGTGAAACTGGCACTCACTCATTGAGATCTCTTCAAGGTAAAAGCAGTGACGAGTCCTTTGCCTTAACGGGGCATGTGGCAGATATTGTGAAAAACGGCCACAGTTATGGCCTGACTATTTAGAAGGTGAACGAGAAGAAGAAGAAGATGGTGTTACACACGTCTTAAGTTGATTGGAAAGCTATGTGTGATTCCAATTAAAATCTGCTTCAGGCGAAAATCAACGGCTTCTCTTAAAAAAAAAAAAAAAAAAAAAGCCTAATCAAAAAACTGGATGACTGCTCCCTTTAATTGTTGAATTCATTTGTCATCTTTTTTAGGTGCACAACAAAGTGGAATGAACCTTTAATTCAGGCCGACAGGGTTGGGGATGGAAGAGGAGTGACCGGAAGAGGGAGAGAGATGTACTTTAGTGCTCTTTGGTCCTTGTCTCGGTATCTCTCGGTATCTCGAAAAGTTTGCATTATTTTGATATTTTCAGGTATTTATACTGTAGTGTTGGCCCTGTATGGGCGAAGGCTGGAGCAAAAAAAACAAAAACAAACAACAAAAACAACCAACCAACCAACCAATCAGCCAACCAACCAACCAACCAACCAACCAACCAACCGACCAACCAACCAACAAACAAACAAACAAGCATCAACAAAAAGCATGATATCGCTTGTGCCACTACGTTTGAAAATAGTTTTTCTTGTTTTACGTTCTCTCTCTCTCTCTTTAATGAATAAGATTCATACAGAGCTTTATTGCTAAAATTACGTTCAGATCCCTTGTGCCTCTCCTTTGTCTGTGTCTGTCTCTGTTTGTCTCTCTGTCTGTCTCTGTCTGTCTGTCTTTCTGTCTGTCTCTTGTTATCTAGGGTATAATTTGTGTGTAGTGTGATGTAGACCCTGTTTGGGTGAGGTCTGGATGTTAAAAGAGCATACATTTTGCTTATTTCATACCCTCGTAAATAAAACATTTATTCTTGTTCATGTTCTTGTTCTTGTCCTTTCAGCCTGTCTGTCTGGCTGTCTCTCATTCTGTCTGTCTCTCTCCTGTCTCAGTTCGTGGTCACGGCACGCTAAATCCCCATTTCATTCTCCTTCTTCTTTCGTTCTCCAACTATACACGGCCAGGTCACTTCTGACGATGAATGTGACCGATCGTTCCAATTTACGTTCTGATCCCTTGTCCCTTTGCTGTCTCTGTCTCTCTGTTATCTAGGATATAATTTGTGTATAGTGTGATGTAGACCCACTTTGCGCGAGGGCTGGATGTAAAAAAGCGTGTATTTTGCTTATTTCATACCTTCGTAAATAAACATTTGTTCTTGTTCTTGTTTTTGTTCTTGTCCTTGTCCTTTCTGCCTGCCTGTCACGCATTTAAGACACGCATGAGGTCAACGCAGACCACTTTGCAACACGCGAACGCCCCCCCCCCCCCCAAAAAAAAAAGAGAAAAAAAAGAAAAAGAAAAATAGAAACCAACCAACCAATCAGTCAACCAAACAACCAATCAATCAACCAACCAACCAATCAACCAACCAGCCAACGAACAAACAAACAAATAAACAAACAAATATCAACAAAAAGCATAATATTGCTTGTGCCACTACGCTTGAAAATACTGTTTTTCTTGTTTCTGTTCTCTCTGTGTTTAATGAATAAGATACATGCAGAGCTTTTTTTTTTTTTTTTACTAACATTACGTTCAGATCCCTTGTCCCTCTCCTCTCTCTGTCTTTGTTTATGTCTGTCTCTGTCTGTCTGTCTGTTATCTAGGGTATAATTTGTGTTTACTGTGGTGTAAACCCTCTTTGGGCGAGGGCTGGATGTAAAAAAAAGCGTATGTTTTGCTTATTTCATACCCTCGTAAATAAAATTTGTTCTTATTCTTATTCTTATTGTCGTTCCTTGTCCTTTCTGCCGCTTGTCTGTCTTTCTATCTATCTGTCTGTCTCTCTGTTTCTCACTTTGTCTGTCTCTTTTGTCCTATTTTCTTCTTCCTTCTTCTTTGTCTGTCTCTTTTGTCCTTTCTTTTCTTCTTTGTCTTCTTTTGTCTATTTTCTTCTCCTTCGTCTTTCATTGTACAACTACACACAGCCAGACCACTTCTGACGATGAATGTGACCGATCGTTCCAATTTCTGCTGGGTGCCATGGAACTTGGTGATCGATCACGAGAGATGTAGTGGGCTGTCGTTTTACTTGATAGAAGTAACATCGTCGCTATATTCTTATGTTCAGCAGGTCATCTTGAACGCAGGGGGCAGGTTGTTCAAGGCATTAGTTTGAACCTGCTCTTCATAGTAGCGTTTAGCTGGTGGTGGTCGTGACGTGAAGCCCCAGCAGGACCAGTTGTTTCTCTTTGAACAGAAGATGGTAGTAGTCCCCTTGTGTCTGTGGTTTAAATAGTGATATTATGATGCTCCTCTTTTCTCTTTAGTTGACACTGTTGTTTGGTTGGGCTTTGTGGGGTCCTTTTGTAAGAAATTGTGAGTGAGTGAGTGTATGTGTGCGTGCGTGCGCGTGTGTATGTATGCGCGCGCGCGCGTGTGTGTGTGTTTGTGTGTGTGCGTGTGCGTGCGTGCACATGCATATGCATGTATTTACGTGCAGAAAGAGGGAGAGAGGGAGAGAGAGAATACACATGTGCACCCACATTCATCTCCACACACATATATGTACACAACATGCACGTACATATGCATACATACACACACTCACACATACACACACGCACACTCTCTCTGTCTGTCCGCCTCTCTCTCTCTCTCTCTCTCTCTGCAATGACTTAAGAGAGGCAATATCTGTGGAATTCACCGTTTATTAAGACACAAAATCTTGAAAATCACTAAGCCATTCATTGTCACACTTTTCTGTTCAATACCACACATTTCAAATCAAATAAAACAACAAAACGAGCAGAAATATACTCACACACACACACACACACAACACATACACACACACCACACACACACACACACACACACACACACACACACACACACACACACACAACCCACACACATACACACACTAACACACGCTAAAGAGACACACAGAAAAGAACACACGCGCGCCACATCCCCTCTCATACATCGTGCACAAACACACGGATGCAGACACACACAGAAACACACTCAGAGACACATACACACACATGCACGCACGAACGCGCGTAAACACATTCCTCTACATATCAATTTTTTTTATATTAACCCTTTGACTCCCGTACCCTATATACCTTCTGAAAAAATTAACCCTCTGACTCCCTCACACTATCCATCAGCTTCCTGCATGAAGCTGGTGGATAGGGTGAGGGAGTCAAAGGGTTAAGTTTTTGTTTAACTAGCATGGTTGACAGTGTAGGAGGCTGGAAGACGGGGTGCGGGAGTCAAAGGGTTAATGACATGATACAACGTGCTGCAAATCAACCTAGTAATCAGGCACACGCACACACACACACACACACACACACACACACACACACACACACACACACACACACACATACACACACACGTGCTATTCACGCACAAACACACACACACATACACACACACACACACGTGCTACTCACGCACAAACACACATACATATACACACATAAATGTGACGTGCGCGCGCACACAAACACGCACATACTACATAAACAATACACACATGCACCAGCATCACGCACCCACTATACGCAAGCTTTGATATGCAGGCTAAATATAAGTGCACTCCACAAGACAGCGAATTGTTAGTTAAAAGACAGAAAATAAAACGACAGACAGACAGACAGACAGACAAAGAGAGATATAATAGATAGATAGATAGATAGATAGAAAAAGATAGATAGATAGATAGATAAATAAATAGATAGATAGATAGAGAGAGAGAAACAAGATGGTCAAGTCATTCTAATATTCTCCATTTTTGTACAAAAAGCACGACGGGAAATGCAGGTTTTGCACTTCTCAAGGTCACTGTGACCTTGAAATGGGTTCAATTGAAGTAAACCTCGCCGTGATGTGAGAAGAACGGTAGACTGTCTGAACAGGAAAACAGAATGTAAATATTGTCAGAAGTTCCTCAGAAAGCGGTGTTCACACACTTTCCATGACTAGTCCTATTTCTAGGCCTTTTATAGTTGATGTGATCTTGACCTTCGTGACTTACCGTCAAAACTTACGATTTGGCGAGTTCTCAAAAGTTTTTTTGATAAAATATGAGAAAATCATGTTCATACATTTTTCTCATAGACACACAGACAGACCAGACACAGACACAGACACAACACAACACACACACACACACACACACACACACACACACACACACACACACCACACACACACACACACACACACACACACACACACACCTCCGGTCGATATGAAATAATCAATCTCCCTTTTAAGAAAAAGAAAAGGCATTTGAAAAAAAAAGACGAAGTAGAAGAAGAGGCATATTTTGCAAAGGCTTTATTCTGCCAATCATCCGATGATATGTCTGTTTCACTCTACTCTAAGACATGTCTGTCCGTAAGGTCAAGATGGTGTACACATCCATCACCATCACTGTGAGCAAAAGGCAGAATCTGATGTTGTCCATTACCCTGAGGTTTCAGGAAAGTGAGGTGATAGAGAACTCAACTTTTGGGGGGGGGGGGGGGGGGTCAGCATTATGACGGCGGTGGCTATCTCCTCTTCTCCCCGGCCGCTTTATGTTCCCCGATATTCGATACAGTACGATTAGGTACTCATCGACAGCTGGGTGGATTGCAGGTCACACGCATGAACTTGTTCTTTGGACACCCGTCGTTTGACTCACACACCACATCCACCACCTGCTAAAACTTAACCCTTTGATTTCCTTGCCCCGTCCACCAGCTTCCTACAGGAAGCTGGTGGATAGGGTGAGGAGTCAAAGTGTTAAGTGTTTGCTTTGCAAGCATGGTTGACAATGAAGGATGCTATGGACAGGGTGCGGGAGTCAAGGGGTTAAAGTCCCCCATCCCTCCTTTTTTCCTTTATGCCGGTTGTCTGGCTCTGATAATCGACCTGTTGATCCTTGATCTAATGTCTTGAGTTTAATCTCGGCTCGCAACATAAGAACTGGCCTGCTAGCTGTCCATCTTAATGCTCCAGTCATTTCGGTGGTGTCAGCTTTGTCGTTCGTGGGTCCACTTCCCCACTGCAAGCGCACAGGGTTTGCACGGGTTTGAGGAGTCTGCCATCGAAATTCTCTCCAGCAGATCTGGGTAGACTTTCGATGGAAGTGCCGAAGCGTGATGAATCTCTCTTGAACAAACTCCAAACGCCAAACTCCTGTAACACTTTCAACCGTTAATCAGACAGAGCCATATGGTCATGCTGTTATAACAGTGTCACCATTTCTGGACCATTTCCAGAAGTGTTCTCATTTCACTGTGCTTTGGAAAAAAATGTTAACTCACATTGTCAGAGACATGCTTTACACTGCATTTCTCAGAAGACGGACAGACAAGGTTTACTTTCTGAAAGGTCTGTGCTTTTAGCATTGTCTGGTGTAAAGATTGAGTCTGTTCATCTCATGAATCTGAACTCGCAGACAGGAGAGGTGCTACAGACCCCAGTTTCTCTCTGGGTCAGCATTCTGCGGATGGTGCCCATCTCCTGTCCTCTTAGTTACTTTACATTACACACTTCAGACAAAGTCTGGTCAAAAGTCACAGCTGGGTAGCCCGTAGACTGCAAGCACCAGTTTTTTCTCCATTGTGATTTACACCCCAGCAATTAGATTGGAAGGCGGGAGTTTACCTCTGCGCCCACCAAATCTCTGTCTGATATATCCCCACTTCATTCATTGACATCGATAGTTCATTTTATATAATCCTCTTCCTTGATCTAGATAGCTACGTTCCGTGAAGGATGGTTTTAGGCAGGTCTGTTGATCTGGTATTATGACCATGCCGTTTGATCTGCCATATTCTATTGTTGTTGAAGGCGGAAGAACTAAAAGTGTCTACTGGCTTGCTTGCTGGGCTTTTGTTGTGGACTTCTGCTTGCCAATGAAGTCCTAGTAAGAAGTATGAGAATTGTCATCATCCAGCTGTTGCCCTCAACCCATGATTCTGTTATCAGAGTCCAGCTGTCATAAGCAAAACCAAAATGTTTGGCGAGCTGGCAGGCTTGAGTTGACATAACCAGGGACTCAAAGTCGGACATCTCAAGTTCAATCCCAACTTGCGACACCAAAAAAAAACTGGCCTGTCTGCTGATAATCTTGATAAACAGCTACTGTCTTTTTGAAGTCCTGATCTCCTCTTTTAGTTCAAGACATCATCTGAACACAGGTTTCTGCGCAGATTCAAGAAGTCTGGCAAATAACTGCAGGTAGGTTTGGGTAGCGTATGCATGGAACCAAGCGATTGCTATGCCTCCTTCATGAACCAGATCCAAATCCAAATATTAGACCCTGGGCATCACATTATTTATTCACCATTTGTGTTTTGTGACGTGATCTAACGCACCCATGTTATTCGCACAGTAACTGTCTGAAATTTTCGGCTTAAAACACAGTAATCTTTTATTGTCAGATTACATAATTTTAGACTGGAATTTTCTTGAAAGGCATTATTGACACAGCAGTCATGTCAAATTGAAACTCATCAATGCTCAAATGATTTATTCACCAGCTGTGTCTGTGCATCCTTCGCACGAAGTAAATTACAGACATTGCAACTGACAATGTTATTAGCTCACATACAACCGGTTATTCATAAAGGAGCTTGTGTTTTAGCTTCAAACACATCATTCACACGGAAGTCGTGCGTAATACATGCTCATCAACATCCAGGTTATTAATTCAGCAGCTGTGTCGTGTGTCGCTCAAGATGAAGCAAGTCAAGTGGCTGATGATACACGCTGGGTCAATATCCCGTCATGCCTTTGGGAGAGTCGGCGGAAGAATAACACTTTGTTATTGCACATGCCATTATTCAGACAGTAGCTGTCTTTTGTCTTTCAGTTTCAAACACACTATTGACACAGCAGTCGTTTGTAATACTGGCTCATCACCAGTAGCTGAATTATTCAGACAGAAATCGTGTCCCGTGTCCTTGCGATTGAAACACATTATTGACACAGTGATCGTGAATAATACTTGGTCACATAGCAGCCGTGTCTGCATCCTTCAGCTTCAAGCATTACTGACACAGCAGTCGCGCGTAATTTAAGCTCATCGATTCCTAGTTTATTCAGACAGCAGCTGTGATAGTGTCTTCCTCTTCATCCTTACACTCCCACATCACCACACTGCTCTCGGCCAGGGACAGCGTGTTGGACCCCATGACGTCACTCACAGACACCCGACCGTTTGATCCTCCCATAAAACCGTCAGGTTTCACTCCTCCCCCTCCCCCATCCGCCACACCCTTGCTGTTGTTTTCCACAGGTCCGTTGCCCATCCCTAGCCTTCTGGCCTCCCCTTTGATTGGGATGAGGCCGTAAGATCCCAGCTTGCTGCCCATGTCACTGCCGGCACCGGCTGGTTTCTTGGTTTGTCGGTACAGGGCGTAAAGTCTGGGCAGGAAGAGACAGGCCAACTGCACGCAGCTGTTGATCAGGTGAGTCAGAGCCAGCACCACCACCTGCAACAGGCAGTCAGTTTCCAACACTGTATCGATTACTGTGCAAAATTAAACACAACGATGGAAAGTTGGTAAACGATCACCAGCGTCCCTCTCCTCGTTTCTCCCTACCCTGCATATGCATTAACATGAAGTAAAAAATATATAAACGATATGATCATCAGCAAAAACACAAAACAAACAAAAACCCAAAACACTGTGCCTCCCCCCAAAAACAACAACAACCAAAAACACATAGATACACAGACAGACAGACACACACACACACACACACACACAACACACACACAACACACACACACACACACACACACACACACACACACACACACACACACAACACACACACACACACGTCTAAAACATATTGTTTATATTGAAATCGAATGACTGACCACTCTGCCAGAACCATGCAACCAATCAGAGTTCATATAAACTGGATAATAAGACACACCATCCGATACGTGCAATCATTTAAAAAAATCTGCACTATCCCTGGAACATTTAGTCCATCACAGTTTAAGAGACGGGCAATTACATTACCACATCTATAATAATAATAATAATTACAATATTTATATAGCGCAAAATCTTGATAAAATCAAATCTAAGCGCGGAAACACACACACACGCACGCACGCACACACGCACGCACCCACGCACATACACGCACCCACGCAACACACACACACACACACACACACACACACACACACGACTATAAATGGGGAGAAAGAATAAAAACATTGAAAAATTATAGAGAGCATATTATATACAATTATATATTGCAATGTGATTCCCCTCCGAGTAGAGACAGGCTGCAGAGGGGATTGAGTGAGGTCAGGATTTTATACAGAGGAGAAAAGGTGAGTTTTGAGAGCGGACTTGAAGGAGACAAAAGTAGGTTGCTGACGGACTGAGAGAGGAAGTTTGTTCCAGGAGAGCGGACCAGAAACAGAGAAAGCTCGTGGACCATAGGTATTGAGCTTAGTGCGTGGAAAGCGAAAAGTCAGAGGATCGGAGGCAGAGCGGAGGGTACGTGAGGGAAGATAGATCTCAAGTAGGCTTGACAGGTAATCGGGGGCTGCGTTATTGAGGCTTTTGTAGCACATGGTGTCTAGTTTGTACTGTATGCGCTTTGATACAGGGAGCCAGTGAAGTTGTGCCAGGAGAGGAGATATGTGGTCAGCTTTTTTCTTTTTGAGTACAAGGCGTGCAGCATTGTTTTGAATGCGCTGTAGGATGTGAGTGGTGGAGGCAGGAAGACCGAACAGGAGTGAATTGCAATAGTCAATGCGAGACATTATGAAGGAGAGAACGAGTTTTGCAGTTGTTTCCACAGAGAGATACTTCCTGATCAGGCTTATACGATGGAGGTGATAGTAGCAAGATCTGGCAGTTTGAGAAACAAAGTTGTTCATGGAGAGGGTAGAGTCAATGCAGACACCAAGGTTTTTAGCTGAATCAGAAATTGGGACTGATGTGTTACATAATGGGAGAGAAAGAGGAGGCAGCTGAGAAAGTTTCTGATGGGTGCCAATGAGGATAGCTTCTGTCTTGTCATCATTTAGCTGAAGTTTGTTGTATGTCATCCAATTTTTGATGTCCGAGTAACACTCAGTGGTGCAAGTCAGGAGGCGCTGTATATTATCAGGTGAGTCACTGTCTTGAAGTTGGGTGTCATCAGCATAGAAATGGTGTTTTATAGAGTGGGAGTTGATGATGGTGGACAGGGGGGAGGTGTAAAGAGTGAAAAGAACAGGGCCAAGGACAGATCCTTGTGGAACACCACAGGTCAGGTATGCAGGTTGAGAGTAAGTGCCATTGATGAGAACAGTTTGTTTTCTGTTTGATAAATACGAAGTGAACCAGGAGAGAGCAATGTCAGAATGCCAAAAGTATGATGAAGTCTAGAAAGGAGAATACCATGATCAATGGTATCAAAGGCTGCAGACAGATCAAGGAGTGTCACAGTTTACAGTATATACTCTACTGACACACTAGGCTATATACATTACTGGGAAGACGGGCAGTCAAGATTTTATGTAAACTGCTTACCGGTAGTTTACTGGAAAGACTGGGGCAGTCCAGATTTTATGTAAACTGCATAGTTTACTGGAAAGACTGAGGCAGTCAAGATTTTATGTAAACTGCATAGTTTACTGGAAAGACTGGGGAAGTCAAGATTTTATGTAAACTGCATAGTTTACTGAAAAGACTTGGGCAGTTAAGATTTTATACAAACTGCTTAGTTTGCCAGAAAGATTGAGGCAGTCAAGATTTTATGTAAACTGCATAGTTTGCTGGAAAGACTGAAGCAGTCAAGATCTTATGTAAAACTGCATAGTTTGCTGGAAAGACTGAGGCAGTCAAGATTTTATGTAAACTGCATAATTTACTGGAAAGACTGAGGCAGTCAAGGTTTTATGTTGACTGCTTAGTTTGCTGGAAAGACAGGGGCAGTCAAAATGTTACGTAAACTGTATGATTTGCTTAAAAAACTGGGTCAGTCAAGATTTTATTGAGACTGCACAATTTGCTGGAAAAACTGGGCCAGTCAAGAATTTATGTAGACTGTTTAGTTTACTGGAAAGACTGGGACAGTCAAAAGTTTATGCAAACTGTATAGTTTACTGAAAAGGCTGGCCAGAAAGAACACAACTTTAGCATCATCTCAGCTTGGTGATGGTGCTGTAGCAGGAGGGGCCTCCACACATTGTTCAGCATTCTGAACGCGTTTCTTTACGGCTCAAACTGCTGGGGGACGACAGAAAGCGATTTTATCACGTTATCAACCTGCCACACTAAAGAACCTTCCGAATTGTCATGCAAATCTTCTGGCCTCACACCACTTTCAACCAACAACTATTAAGCTCAATGTATTCAAGAGAGTATGGGTATCATCATCATCATCAGGTGCCCTGCCGCATGGCCTTGGCGATCATGGACTTCCATCTGTCTCTATCTCTTGTTGCACCAAGCATCTCCTCCACCTTCCTCGTCTTCAGCCAAGCTGCAAGTCCGTCTAGCATTTTCTCCCTGGGTCTACCTGGTGCTCTCTTTCCTTCCAGCTTTCCCGTTGTGACCAGGTGCTCCAAATCCCACTTCCTCATAAAATGGCCTATACATGTTGCCTGTCTTTTCCATATCTTCCTTATCAATAATCTACTTGTGTCTGCCTCCATCAAGACTGTCTCATTTGTTTTCTTTGCTGTCCATGGAACTCTCAACATTCTTCTTAGAAATCACATCTCGACTGTCTCAATCTTGTTCTGGCTTTGCTTGTTGACTGTCCACGCCTCACATCCGTACAACAGTATTGGTTCTATATAACATTCAAGAACTCTCTTCCTGATGTTAATTGATAGGCATTTGTTGGTAAGAATGCTTGTCATCTTCTTGAATGCTGTTTTGGCTTAGCCGATTCTGCCGGCTATTTCTGATGTGCATCTGCCGTCTGATGAAATGATTGTTCCCAGGTATTTGAACTTATCAACTTGTGTCAAGGTTGTGCCATTTGCTGTTATTTTGCATGAGGGGATTTCATGTATTTTACTGATCACCATGACTTCAGTCTTCCTGCTGTTTAGTTCCAACCCTTTACCTTTGCTTTCTATTTCTTGTATATTCACAAGGTTTTGTAGGTCCCTTTCATTTTCTGCAATTAGCATGTTGTCATCTGCGTATCGAATGTTGTTTATCATTTTCCCTCCAACCTTTAATCCAGGGTCTTCTTCTAGGTTTCTCATGATGTTCTCGCTGTCAAGTGAAAACAAATCTGTTGACAAAACACAGCCCTGTCTGACTCCTCTTTTGATGTTTTGGAAAGAGTTTATATCGTTTTCTATTCTCATTGCAGTTGTTTGTTCCCAGTACATATTTCTGATTATTCGTAAATCTTTTCCATCAACATTGAGTCTCTCCAGTTGGTTGATCAATTCTTCATGTCTTACCCGATCGAAAGCCTTGGTATAGTCAACAAAGCATAAATACCAATCCTTATTCATCTCAATTGACCTCTCTATGATAGTTCTTAGGATGTATATGGCATTAATAGTTTCTTTCCCTTCCACAAATCCACACTGTTCTTCTGCTATTTCTCTTTTGATTCTATTCCTTGTCCTCATCATACTTATTCTTAACACAATTTTTGTGACATAACTCATCAAACTGATTGTGCGATGGAGTTCGCATTCTATAGCCCTGTCTTCTTTGGAAGTGCAATGAAAATTGATTTTGACATATCTTTGGGGATTTTTTGCAGTGTCGTAAATTTCATTTAGGAGGACTGTTATTTTTTCTATACCAAATTCCTCCAGGGCGTCAATCATCTCTGTAGTAATATTGTCTGGTCCTGGGGCTTTTCCTGGTTTCATCTTTTTCAATGCTGCTCTAACTTCATCTTTCATTATGGGTTCAAAGTTCTTTTTTATAATGTGTTCTTCGTTTCTGTCATCCTCAAAAAGGTCTTTAATGTACTCTCCCCATCTATCTAATATTTTGTCTTTTTCCATGATATGCGTGCCATCTTTCGATTTTAACCAACCAGTTGATGTGCATGTATTTTTCCTGTGGACAATTTCTCCAGTTCGTCTGTACATACCCTGAGGATCCGTTTTGTGTCGGTCTTCTATTTCCTTGCATTTTGTTTTTAGCCAAGCTTCCTTAGTTTCATTGCACCTATTCCTGATTTCTTTGTTTATCTTCCTGTATATCTCCTCGTTTCTCTTTGCCTTCCTCCTTTCCTCCATCAGGCCCAAAATTTCATTAGTCATCCAGCTCTTTTTTTGCTTTTCTATCTGCCTTAGGGATTTCTTCACAAGCTTCATTTATCGAATTTCTCAACTTTGTCCATTGTTCCTCACTGTCACCAACGTCTTCCAGAGCACTGAATTTGTTTTGAACATGTACATTAAACTTTTGACGTATCACTTCATCTGTCTTTAAGAGTCCAAGATTTAGTTTGATGTTGCTTTTGGTCCGTTTCCTTTTCCTTAATTTCAGCCTAAATCTTCCCACTACAGGATTGTGGTCACTGTTGCAGTCTCTGCCTGGTAGTGTTTTTGCTGAAAATAAAGAATTTCTAAATCTTTTGTTGATTAAGATGTAGTCAATCTGATTTTTTGGTATTATCTCTTGGACTCATCCAAGTCCATTTTCTTCTATTAGGCTGCTCAAACCAGGTGTTTCCTACTATGAACTCATTCATCTGTGCCCATTCTACAAGTTTCCCTCCCCTTTCATTTTGTGTACCAAGGCCATGAGGTCCAACTATATTCTCCACCCTATCCTGTCCCAGGGTATACATCATGAAAACAGGATGGAGATGGATTGGATAGAGGTCAAAAGAGAACAGGATATCACTACACCTACTGCCCTTCATTGGACACTAGAAGGAGTCTGAAATTTGCTTTCTGTCTCGTTTGTGTTGTTACAGACCAGAGTGTTAATTCTGTCGAGTAAAAGGTCATTTTTGTTTGTTTATCTTTCTGTTTTTTTCTGTTTGTATTTTCTTATCCTGGCAAAAAACCCATTTGATAACCTGTGCCATCTGCTGTCTGAACCCTGAAGGCTGCTTACATGAACACCCCTGTTGCTGCTCGGTACTTTTTCTTGAGTTCTTGAATGTTATGTAGAACCGATAATTTTACACGGTTCTGAGGCGTGGACAGTCAACAAGCAAAGCCAGAACAAGATTGACGCAGCCGAGATGTGGTTTCTAAGAAGAATGTTGAGAATTCCATGGACAGCAAAGAAAACAAACGAGACAGTCTTGATGGAGGCAGACACAAGAAGATCATTCATAAGGAAGATTAAGAAAAGACACCAACATTTATAGGCCATTTTATGAGGAAAGGGGAATTGGAGCACTTGATCACAACAGGAAAGCTGGAGGAAAAGAGACCCAGGAAAAAGATATTGGACTGACTTGTAGAGTGGCTGAAGGCAAAGAGGGTGGAAGAGGTGCTTGAGGCAACAAGGGATAGAAACAGATGGAAGGCCATGATTGCCAACGCCATGTGGCAAAGCACCTGATGATAATGATGATGATGATGATGATGATGATGATGATGATTTTTTCTTTCCAAACGAACGGCCTAGCCTAGTATATACGTATCTTATTGTCTCTCTTCTTCTCTTTCCTCAAGTCTGTCTCTCCGTCCTCTTTCTGTCTAAATCTCCTTCCCTTCCTCCTCCCTCTTGTCACTCTCTTTCTTTCTCCCATAGCGTGTTTCCTTTTTCATTAATCCAGTCAGTACATTGACCCTTGTCTTGTGACACCATCCAATTTCCTTAACAACCCTCCCTTCAAACTGAACAACCCAGCCTAGTACATATGCTGTCTTCCCCAGCGTCACTTAGCCACATACTAAGTTTTTCATCTGACCAGTCGCCGTGGTGTATTGGTTAGCGCAACGGACTACCGACTGGAAGGTTGTGGGTTCGAATCCCCATCAGTCCCTTCAAAAATCATTGTGAGATTTTTGGGCTCTTACCGGCTCGAACCCAGAGTTGGGCATGCTATGGGCTCACTGGGAAAACTGGGACCACACAGTCGAGTCTCATCCACTAGGTAGAGAGAGAGAGAGAGAGAGAGAGAGAGAGAGAGAGAGAGAGAGAGAGAGAGAGAGAGAGAGAGAGAGAGAGAGAGAGAGATGGGGTGGGTGGGGTGGAGGAGTTTCTCATCTGGTCATTCTGCTTACTGAACCTTTGTTGACTGATGTCCTCTCGCAGCATTAACCCTTTCACTCTCTTGACCTTACCCACCAGTAACGACACATTAGCTTAGTTGATTGGAGCGCCACATTGATAACACCAGGATCGTGGGTTTGATCCTCAAATAAGCAATGTAATTTTTTTTTCCTCAAGACTTTGTCAGCGCATAAGGTTTATGCACAGACTTATGGCTTAATGCCACGATCATTTTGGATTTTCTCCGGCACATGACATGGCATCTGTGGCGCCAGTACGTATGGGATTTGTTCCGAGTGTGGTGACGTTACCTTGAGAAACAAATTGAAACTGAAACCCTATCCGCCAGCTTCCTGAGGGAGGGAATGAACAGGTAAATACTGGAAATGAACTTTCCCGCAGGTAGCTGGTGAGACAATTTCTTTAAGGATCATTGCACTCAGGGAGGTTACCTTTGTGCTCACCTTTTTCTCCCTTCCCATTTTTCTACGCCACCTTAATGACCACTAAAACTGGGGTAGTTTTTTTTTACAATGCGATGATGATATGTCGATGAGGATGATAATCATGATGCTATGGAGTTCCATCTAGGATTGAGACTGCGTGACAGGGCTGTACTCTACGCTTACTATCATAATACATCCTGGCGTCAACCAGGCCCGAGAGGTATCGATACCTGGGGTGCTGGGCAGAAGATTTAAGCAGCACCCTCAATGACGCATCTGTGAAGTGGATGAGACTCGACTGAGTAGTCGCAGTCTTCCCAATGAGCCCAGAGCACGCCCAACTCTGGGTAGGAGCCGGTTAGAACCCACAAATCCCACAATGATTTTTGAAGGAACTGATGGGGATTTTTGACGGGGATTCGAATGCACAACGTTCCAGTCGGTAGTCCGTTGCCAGGTGAGACAATCTGGAGTTTTTTCAAGAGAAATTCACCACACTCTGACGATTCCATTGCGTTCCAGCCACATTTATAAGCCGTTATCAGCGAGATTCCTTGACCCTACACAAATCCTATCGGTCGGTAAGGTTTTGAAATGGCGAAGGGAGGAAAGGATGGAGGCACACAAATAACAACAACAACAACAACAACAAAACAACAACTCCAAAACAAAAACAACAAGCAATAACAACAACAAAACAACAACAACAACAACAAACCACCGACTCCCATAGAATAATTGGAGTATAAAGATGGGCAGTAAACAAGTCAGGTTTTGTGTTGTGGATTCTGACTGAACTCCACACAAGAGATTTTGAGTTTGCGGCTGTATAAAACCAGCCAGCCCCCCACACACATACACATACACGCACACACACACATACACACAGAGAGACAGACACACACGAACAGACATACAGACATACATACCCACACATACACACAGACGCACACCACACACACACACACACACACACACACACACACACACACACACACACACACACACACTCGTCTAAAAGCACATATGTGAATAGACGTTAAAAGAAATAACGAACGAACACTGGCACACACACACACACGCACACACACACACACACACAAACACACACACACAAAACACACACAATACACACACACGCACGCGCGCGGATGCACGCATACACACACACACACACATACACAGACAAACACACACACACACACACACACACACGCACACACACACCACACACACAAACACACACAACACAACACACACACACACACACAAACACACACACACACACACACACACACACAACGAGGCACACACATACACAGACAGAGGCACACAGACAGAGGCACACAGACAGAGGCACACAGACAGAAGCACACAGACAGAGGCACACACACACACACACACACACACACACACACACACACAACACACACACACAAAACACACACACACACACACACCACACACACAACCCTATTGCCTAAGGTTCGAACGCACGACCCTTGATGTCAGCAAGGTGATTTTTACCGGCTAAATGAACGAGGCCTGTGTACTCGTGTCAGTATGTGCACGATGATTCATTAAAACCACCACAACCCTTAACAGTTATGTCAGTGAACCAGCCAAAGTAAGAGTTGTCTTGATTTTAAAAGAAATGTGTATTACTTCACATTCAGTTGGTACCACCACCTCCACCACCACCTCCACCACCACCACCACCACCATCATCATTAACATCATCGTCATTGTCGTCGTCGCTGTCATCATCATCATCATCAGGAGCAGCATCAGCATCAATAACGACGTTGACATGATGATTTTCTTTCGTTTACCGTATACATGATCAGCTGGTACACATCTGGCGATGAACGTGACACTTTTTTCCTAGTTCCTGCCTGCTGTTATGGATTTTTCTGGTGAGAGGAATTGTCGTCAACAATGTCTCCCCAATTACCCTAGCTGTGCTCTTGTAATCAGCTCTGTCTCTGCAATTACCCTAGCTGTGCTCCTGTAATCAGTGATGTCTTCAATTACCCTAGCTGTGCTCCTGTAACCAACTATATCTGACTACCCTAGCTGTGCTCCTGTAATCAGCCATGTCTCCAATTACCCTAGCTGTGCTCATTAATCAGCTATGTGCCCAAATACCCTAACTGTACTGTAATTAGTGATGTCTCCAATTACCCTAGCTGCATTCTTGTAACTAGCCATGTCTCAAATTACCCTAGTGTGTTTCTGTAACCAGCCATGTCTCCAATTACCTTAGCTGTACTCCTGTAATCATCTATGTCTCACAATAACCCTAGCTGTGTTTCTGTAACCAGCCATGTCTCCAATTACCCTAGCTGTGCTCCTGTAATGAGTTGTCTCCAATTACCCTAACTGTGCTCCTGTAATCAGCTATATCTCCAATTACCCTAGCTGTGTTTCTGTAACCAGCCATGTTTCCAATTACCCTAGCTGTGCTCCAGTAATCATCTATGTCTCACAATTACCCTAGCTGTGCTTCTGTAATCAGTTATGTCTCCAGTTACCCTAGCTATGCTCCTGTAATGAGTTGTCTCCAATTACCCTGGCTGTGCTCCTGTAATCAGTTATGTCTCCAGTTACCCTAGCTGTGTTTCTGTAACCAGCCATGTCTCCAATTACCCTAGCTGTGCTCCTGTAATCAGTTATGTCTCACAATTACCCTAGCTGTGCTCCTGTAAACATCTATGTCTCCAATTACTTTAGCTGTGCTTTTGTAATCAGTTATGTCTCCAGTTACCCTAGCTGTGCTCCTGTAATGAGTTGTCTCCAATTACCCTGGCTGTGCTCCTGTAATCAGCTATATCTCCAGTTACCCTAGCTGTGTTTCTGTAACCAGCCATGTCTCCAATTACCCTAGCTGTGCTCCAGTAATCATCTATGTCTCACAATTACCCTAGCTGTGCTTCTGTAATCAGTTATGTCTCCAGTTACCCTAGCTGTGCTCCAGTAATGAGTTGTCTCCAATTACCTGGCTGTGCTCCTGTAATCAGTTATGTCTCCAGTTACCCTAGCGTGCTCCAGTAATGAGTTGTCTCCAATTACCCTGGCTGTGCTCCTGTAATCAGTTATGTCTCCAGTTACCCTAGCTGTGCTCCAGTAATGAGTTGTCTCCAATTACCCTGGCTGTGCTCCTGTAATCAGTTATGTCTCCAGTTACCCTAGGCTGTGCTCCTGTAATGAGTTGTCTCCAATTACCCTGGCTGTGCTTCCTGTAATCAGTTTATGTCTCGATTACCCTAGCTGTGCTCCTGTAATCAGTTAGTCTCCAATTACCCTAGCTGTGCTCCACCTGAAATACCTAATGGCATGTCTTCTGTTACAAATGGCTTTGCGTTATACTCATGTATGCGGTTTGTTTGAAGGCGCCTGCAGGCCCAGTATCTCTGACTTCAGCCTTCTAGGTTTTCTTAGATCCATACCGCCTTTGTCTCATCGCCAAAGCACCCACTCCGTGAACTCGGGTGGTTAGTTTTTTTTAGGCTGTCCTTATCCATCTGATGGCTCCGTGCTCCGTGACAAGACATGTAAAGTATTTTCTAAGTGTGGCCTTGGCAAAAACCACCCCGCCGCGTCCGTCCTAATAATAAAAAACCAACGCCATCGGACCGGGAGTGCTTATTCATCCAGGCAAGCTTGGTATATTTCACGGCTAACCTGATATCTGAAGGCCATCTACCATCCATCACCTGTGACCGGTTGCACTGGGGATGGTCTTCCCACCACAAACTTGGACGTTGTCGTTCCCAGTGCCATGGTGATGGTTTCGATAATGATGATAGTGATGATGATGATGATAATGGTGAAGAAGAAAAACAAGAAGAAGAAGAAGAGGGAGGAGGAGAAGGAGAAGAAGAAGGAGAAAAAAATGATGATAGGGGTTGGTGGTGGTGGTGATGACGATGATGGTGGAAGTGTGGTGGTGGTGGTGATATTGATGGTGGTGGAAGTGATGATGATGATACCATACTATATGTACAAGACTGATGGCCACTTTAAATTAATGTGTACTCAATGTGCTAATATTGTTGGTGAACGTGACAATGATGTCGAATTATATACTCTTTCTCTCTGTGTTTCTCTTTCTGTAAGAGTCTGCCCTCCTCTCCTCTGTCTTTATTTCATTCCTTTTCTCATATTCTCCCGTCCTGTCTCCATCTACTACTATATCAACTTTCTGGCTGGCAGCACAAACAAATGAAGCATCCAACAATGGATAATGTCCGACTATAAGTAATACAGCTTTTAAGCTGAACTGGTCACTCAAGGCCGTTACTGGACAATGCACCCCCCCCCCCCCCCACTTCCCCAGCAAAAGTCAGGTCTCACCGCCATACCATTGGCCCAAGAAAAACTGACAGTTCTATTATCTTGATCCCCGATGATTGGTCAAGTTATGGGGAAACCCTGTATCTTAATATACCTAAGTACTTTATAGCGACCGAAGCTGAGAAATGAGAGTTCAAAAGGGCAGAACTTTGTTGTTGAAGAAAGACAGGTTGCCAATACGAGCTGGTACAATGCAGAAAAAGGATACGTCCACCTTACTTAATCAAGGAGGTTCAGTGGTAACCAACTTCTCTCCAGCTCCAGTTATAACAAAAGTAATGTCCTTTCCGTCACTCCCAGGAGATCGCAGTCTATGCTCTTTATGTCTGATCAGTTGCAGTAATGTCTAGTCTAGTTGTAAGAAGGCTGCAATCACCTTCCAATGCATAAATCACGCCAGGTAATTTTATATGCCGATGCAGTCTCCAGTCTACCAGCTGTAAATGGATACCTGACATTCTACAAAGTTCGGAAGAGAGAAAATGGGTACCTCCTTCAGTGCTGCTGGTCCTGACAAAAATTAGAGTCTCTATCACTTCACTGACCCCTACCTCGGGATTATAGGAAAACTTTAACTTTTAAAAAAAAACCCAACTTTTATCTACCTACTTATTCTCATTCAGAGGCCAATGATATCCATTATATCAGAAAATTGCACACAGTTAACAATTAATGCTAACAAAACGCTGAGTGTGTGGCACTATGATCATTATTATTCTACACCAGTATTATATTAGACACTGCGCATCTGCAATGTACATGTGGTGGATATTTGACCTTTTTGTGGACTGAACTAATGTTATCAATGCACATCTTTTTGTAGTGATACGTATTTCCCGGACTCATTTGGACGCACTGCACATAACACATAATCAGACTTTTTAGAATCGTGGAAAATGAGCGAGCTGAGCAAACTCCACTATGATGTTGCACAGTTTGCATCTTCAGTGGGCGCATATACAAGGTGTTTTCATGTTTCCATAAGCCACCGGATACTGACATGACTTACAGGATCTTTAACAAGCATATTTGATATATCGCATGTCTATACACATTCGAAGGAGTTTTAAAGACTGATAAGTCTGCCAACATGTTGACCTAGGAGTTCGGACAAATCTCCAGCCTTTACCCACTGTGTAAAGGTATCTAGGCAGATCAAGCTCAGAACCTCTCACTTGAAACCCATTGTTTACCCACTTGATTATCTGCACGTTGTTGTTTTGTCCTTATTTATGCTGTGAATTAAAAGAAAAGAACCTTCTAAGCAAGAGTTGAAAATGATGAATAAAGCCAGTCTTTTCATTAGCGCAAAGACTAAAATTTACTCATCTGATGGATCAAAGAAATGATTTCACACACTGGTAGGTCGATAGAAGCATATCCACAAATTTTGATGGTAACAACAATTTCACACAATAAACGCTGACTTCCAGGAACAGTAGAGGACGTCCAGGAAATACCCGATGACACTGGGAAAGACTACACTTATGGGCTCCGTTGTCTGGCTCCCCACCTTATCTTTCCCCAACTTGCCTCTAGTTCTATCAATGAAAGATGCTCCTGGGATTCACTGAAAGGGGGAGAGAATAATGAATCCATCGACGGCAACCTACTCACGACTGGAAATCTACAAAGGACCATGATTATAGAATAAACGGAATTTACGTTTGTCTGTGGAAGGAGATTTTTTACCAAATGTGGCATGATGATCCACAGTATGAAAAAGGGCGGTTTGAAGACCGACGAATGAACGCAGCGGGACGTTGGAAAACCAAGGCCAGAAATCAAACTACAGTGCCATGGGCATCCATGCTAATGAGTCAGACGAGGAATCTGTACAGGCTCTTGGTGCCAAGCGCCAGAGACTTAACTTGCCGATTACAAATGAAAAAGTGGAATGGGAGAGACTGGGTGAAGAAATATTCCACAAACTAAGTATGTGGACAGGAAAGAGCGCATGGAACCCAAATTAGTCGCATTCGGAGATATTGTATGTTTGGTACGTAGGGACGCCTATGAAGTAAAACAGCCAAAGGTGAACCTACAAATCCAGACGTCAAAGAGATATGAAGAACACCCAGAAGAAAGACAGGGATCTCAAGAAACAAATGAAAATGCCTTGGAAGTTGAGAAGCAAAGGTTAGAGAAAATATGGAAAGATTTGAAATCAAAACACAGCGCCCTCAGCAAAGTAGAATCAGCACGGTGAATGAGCAAAAGGACCCAAGATTGCTTTTTCAAAGACCTCTTCCAGTTTACCGGGAAACTATTTAAGTAATCAAGATCCAGGGCATTCATAATGGACAAAGAAGATCTGAACGGCATATCAGGCACCATTTGAAATCCAGGAATAGGTGCACCCTGCAACACGGGGGAAATATTTAATGCTAAGCCATCAACAGGGCATAAAGTAAAGAAAGTGGTTGAGACAGTCATAACAGAGTCATCACCTGGGCCTAATGGAACACATCGCTGCTGTAAAAGAAACGTCCCAGTGTCTTCCAGTGGCGCCATAAACTGACAAGATGAGCACAGAGAAACTTAAAGACCAGTAATGGATGATAGCTGATGGAATATATATGACAAAAGAACAGAATTCGAGTGTCATCAGCCAGTTGATACCAATATAACTTCTGAATGTTGAAGAAAAAAATATTCTTCTGTATCATGGTGACAAAGCTGAGTAAATACCTCATAGAAAATGAGTGTTTGGATATATCAGTCCTTAGTGGAAGCATTCGGATAGATGTATCCGCTACTGGTAACCTGGAACCCAGTACTACCTGTCACAGGGTCGAATTGCTGGCGACTAAACCAGCAACTCCACCAGTCCTCTCAGGAGGATGGTGAGGAGGGTGGCTAGAAACCCTGGTGGAAATAAATTAGATCCATCAAAGGGCGCCAGCTCTGGAGAGCTACCCGCGGCCATCTAGCTAAGGGAGTAAACCCTGACAGTAAATCCGGTGTGGGGCCCCTAAGGCGGTTGGATGGCAAACTTTGTCACTTTCCGGCAGCTCCTGCGGCCGCGTTGGCACCAAAACGTAACAGCCCTGCTGTTCCTTTGGATCTGTCAGCGAGGTGGAGAGGGGGGACAAGTTGCATGGGCAACAGCCTGTCTTCCATATTACACTGCCCAGGCTTACATCCGTCCATTCATCCACAAACACTCTGCACCTACGACCTGGAGAGGACACTCCAGCCTCGCTACTAACACTAGTGTCGGCACAACACGGGAAGCAACAGATACCGGTGATAAGTCATTGCTCAACTGGCGTAGAGCTGACGCCAGGGGTTGCTTTTGACGGTGGGAGAGACCTTCGTGTCTTACTGGACAGCTACCGCCCACCTAAGCTGGGCAGCCCCCAGCCAGTTAGGTGCTGTCCCGCCACGACCTGCCTTCTTCATTGTGTGCATGAAGATTAGGAGAAAATCTGACAAGCAGGTCGTTAATTACCGCACAAACAAAAAGAAAACTTCAAATTCAAGAAACAGATCAGGAAAAGGATCAGCAATGAAATTGGGCTGTTGGAATGTCCGAACAATGATGCCTGGGCTCTCCCAAGATCTGCAAGACATCAGCGACGCCAGAAAAACCGCCGTCATAAGCAGCGAACTAAAGAGGCTCAATGTGGACATTGCCACTCTGCAGGAAACACGGCTGGCTGACTCAGGAACACTAAAGGAAAGGGACTACACCTTCTTCTGGCAAGGAAAGAGTTCTGATGCCCCAAGAGAGCACGGAGTAGGCTTTGCAGTAAGGAACAGCCTGCTGAACATGATTGAACCAGGCAGCGGCGGTTCAGAACGACTCTTGACTCTCCGCCTCAACACCACCGAAGGCTATGTCACTCTCATCAGCGTTTATGCCCCAACTCTGTCCGCCTCTCCAGACACCAAGGATGAGTTCTACGAAAATCTTGCATCAACCATAAGGAACATCCCCAGGACAGAACAACTTGTTCTCCTGGGCGACTTCAACGCCAGAGTGGGTGCAGACAATGACTCATGGCCCTTCTGCCTCGGTTCCTTTGGAGTGGGGAAAATGAATGAGAATGGACAGCGACTGCTTGAGTTTTGCGCCTGCCATGAACTGTGCATCGCCAACTCCTTCTTCAAGACGAAGCCTCAGCACAAAGTCTCCTGGAGGCATCCCCGCTCAAAACATTGGCACCAACTGGATTTGATCCTAGTAAGACGTGCCGCTATCAAAAACGTTCTCCACACTCGCTCTTATCACAGCGCAGACTGCGACACAGACCACTCTCTGGTATGTTGCAAGATCAGGCTACAACAAAAGAAGTTCCACTGCTCAAAGAAACAAGGGAACCCTCGCATTGACGTCAGCAAGATGTCTCAGCCAGATCTTGTAGAACAGTTCGCAGAGGCCTTTCAGAGAGAATACGATGCATTGCAGCCCAGAGACTCTGCCACTGAGAGATGGGAAACGCTACGAGACACCATGCACCGCATTGCTATGGCCACCTTTGGGAAGAAAACTGTGAAGTCCCACGACTGGTTTGAGGCCAAATCATCAGAGATGACTCCCACTATTGAGGCCAAGCGTGCCGCACTCACCAAGTATAAGCGGTCACCCAGTGAGAAGAACCTGCAAATCCTCAGGGCTACCAGAAGTAAGGTTCAGCTTAACGCCAGGCGCTGCGCAAACGAGTACTGGACAGAGCTCAGCGAAGAGATACAGAGTGCTGCTGAAAGAGGCAACATCCGAGGAATGTATGATGGCATCAAGAAGGCACTGGGACCAACACAGAGCAAGATTGCCCCCCTCAAATCCTCCACTGGGGAAGTAATCAGCAATCCTAGCCAACAGATGGAAAGATGGGCGGAACACTACTCCGACCTCTACTCCACACAGAACATGGTGTCCCCCTTAGCCCTCGATGCCATCAAGTGCATGCCGGTAATGGAAGAACTTGACGCAGAGCCAACTGCGGACGAACTCAGCAAGGCCATTGATAGCCTGGCATCAGGGAAGGCTCCTGGCAACGACGGAATTCCCCCAGACCTCATCAAGAACAGCAAGACTTCTCTTCTGCACCCTTTGCACGCAGTTCTCTGTCAGTGTTGGAATGAGGGAGCTGTACCACAGGACATGAGGGACGTCAAGATCGTCACCCTGTACAAAAACAAGGGCGAAAGGAGCGACTGCAACAACTACAGAGGTATCTCGCTCCTCAGCATTGTTGGCAAAGTCTATGCTCGGGTCCTCCTAATCCGCCTGCAGAAACTGGCTGAACGCGTCTACCCGGAATCACAGTGTGGTTTTCGAGCAGAGAGATCCACGGTAGACATGGTCTTCTCCCTTCGCCAAATCCAGGAGAAGTGCAGAGAGCAGCGGATGCCCCTGTATGTGGCATTCATTGACCTCACCAAGGCCTTTGACCTAGTCAGCAGAGATGGCCTTTTCAGGGCTCTCCGAAAAATCGGCTGCCCCCCCCCAAACTGCACAGCTTAATGGAGTCCTTCCACTCAAACATGAAAGGGATGGTGCAGTTCAACGGAAACCTCTCCAAGCCCTTCGACGTACGCAGCGGTGTGAAACAAGGCTGCGTCCTGGCCCCAACCCTCTTTGGAATCTTCTTCGCTCTCCTCCTGAGGCATGCGTTCAGCACAGCGCAAGAAGGGATCCACCTGCGGACCAGATCAGATGGCAGGCTCTTCAACCTCGCCCGCCTCAGAGCAAGGACAAAGATCCGTGAAGCCCTCTTCAGAGACATGCTATTTGCTGACGATGCCGCAGTTGTGACCCATACTCAGCAGGACTTGCAGTCACTAATGGACCGCTTCTCCCAGGCCTGCAAAGATTTTGGTCTGACCATCAGTCTTAAGAAGACAAACGTCCTGGGCCAAGACACGCCATCTCCACCAGCCATCACCATTGATGACTACGAGCTTGAAGCCATCCATCAATTCACATATCTTGGGTCCACCATCACCGATAACCTCTCCCTTGACACAGAGGTCGACAAGAGGATCGGGAAGGCAACCACAACACTAGCCCGCCTCACACAAAGGGTGTGGACAAATCCCAAGCTGACCACAAAGACAAAGATGGCTGTATACAACGCCTGTGTCCTCAGCACCTTGCTGTATGGCAGCGAGGTGTGGACCACGCATGCTCATCAGGAGAAAAGGCTCAATACCTTCCACCTGAGAAGCCTACGGCGCATACTTGGCATTTCCTGGCAAGACAAGGTAACCAACACCGAAGTCCTAACCTGCGCAGGCCTCCCAACCATGCATACCATGCTGAGACAGCGTCGGCTGCGCTGGTTGGGCCACGTTCGCCGCATGTAAGATGGTCGCATCCCAAAAGACATCCTTTATGGTGAGCTTGCCACAGGGCAGAGAAACATTGGCCGCCCACAGCTGAGATACAAAGACGTTTGCAAACGTGACATGAAGGCGCTTGAGATCAACACTGAGTCCTGGGAGGACCTCGCAGACGACCGCAACAGCTGGAGAACTACTCTCAAGAAACAGCTGCGGATTGGTGAGGACAAACTGTCAGCTGCTGCAGCAGAAAAGCGAGTTCGCAGAAAAGGGATGACAGCCAACAGACCAGCATCAGCATACACATGCGACCGCTGCGACAGAGACTGCCTCTCTCGCATTGGTCTGTACAGTCACAGGCGACGCTGCTTGGACAAAGCAGACAGCCCATCTAGACATTAGAACGGATGTACTTTGTCCATGGTCAGTCATGACCGAAGGAGGCCTACTACTACTACTAGTGGAAGCATTTAGCGAGTGTCTGCCTATCTAGAGCCTGCCACGGTGACTTTGGAAGCAATCCAAAGAGCTAAAGCAGAGAAAAGGAACCTCCATGTGGCGTGGCTCGATCTTGAAAATGCGTAAGGTCAGTCCCGCACAAGATGATTCAACTGGTTCTAAAGATGCATCATGTCCCAAAAACCATCCGAAAACTGTCAAAGAAGTACATTGATGGCTTTTCAAAGGTGTTCCCCGCAAATGAATAGGTGACAGACTGAATCAATTTCGAAGTACACATAGCAAGGGGCTGTGCAGAAGGCAGCAAAAGGTCTTTTGAAAAAGCTGTGACATCTGGAGCATGGAAGCAGGGTTTACTCGATAGAGTGGATGACTGGGAGTGCAGAACAAATCTTCCACGAATGGGAAAAAAACAACCCAGAAATCATCAGCATGAGTGGCGTGAGAGTGAATATAGAATTTCATGCTCATTCATGAAAACAAATGATTCTGATTGAACTCACTATGCCATATGAAAGTAAGATGAAGGAAGTTTATTTCTACACCACAAAAGTATGCTAGTCTAGCAATCTGATGAAACTGAAACCTGATTTCAAACCAAAGCCCTCATTAGAGAGACTGGAGCAAGGAGACTGGTTGACACATCTATCTATGGCTCCATGAAACAGCTCTCGATTTCTGTAAGGGAGAGGGTTAGGACTCTAAAGGCAATGGCAGAAATTGCTAAAAGTGTTTTTAGCCGGATCTGGCCAAAAAGGAACACAAATGAACTTCATAAGGCTTAAGATTCCTATGCATAGCCATTGTCTGATAGCTAAGTGGTTAAAGAAATGGGTCACAAGGGGGACTTGGCTTCGAGAAGCCTGAGCACCGTGGGTGCACCGGTTCGAGCCTGGCTGGAGTAAAAAAAATGTGACAGCAGAGGGACATCCAGTGGCATGACCTGCATGCAGCTCAGCCAGCCTACGAGTTTAGGGCCAAAACACTTACTTCCGGAGGGCTTCTCTGAGGACGTTCTGCTGTCCCGCCCTCCCTAGAATTTCTTGCTACTAACCATGAGGAGATAATACTAAAAATCAGATTGACTACATCCTGATCAAAAAAAGATTTAGATATTCTTTACTGTCAGCAAAAACACTACTAGGCGCAGACTGCAACAGTGACCACAATCCTGTAGTGGGAAGATTTAGACTGAAATTGAGGAAAAGGAAACAGACCAAAAACAACGTCAAATTAAACCTTGGACTCTTAAAGACAGATGAAGTGATACGTACAAAATTTAATGTACATGTTCAAAACAAATTCAGTGCTCTGGAAGACGCTCGTGACTGTGAGGAACATTGGACAAAGTTGAGGAATTCGATAAATGAAGCTTGTGAGGAAATCCCTAGGGCAGATAGAAAAGCAAAAAAGAGCTGGATGACTAATGAAATTTTGGGCTTGATGGAGGAAAGGAGGAGGCAAAGAGAAACGAAGAGATCTACAGGAAGATAAACAAGGAGATCAGGAATAGGTGCAATGAAGCTAAGGAAGCTTGGCTGAAAACAAAGTGGAAAGAAATGGAAGACCAACACAAAACGGATCCTCAGTGTATGTACAGACGAATTGAACAATGCACATCAACTGGGTGCTTGAAATCGAAAGATGGCACGCTCATCATGGAAAAGGACAAAATATTAGATAGATGGGGAGAGTACATTAAAGACCTTTTTGATGATGACAGAAACGAAGAACACATTATAAAAAAGAACTTTGAAGGACCACCCATAATGAAAGATGAAGTTAGAGCAGCATTGAAAAAGATGAAACAGAAAAGCCCCAGGACCAGACAACATTACTACAGAGATGATTGAAGCCTTGGAGGAATTTGGCATAGAAAAAATAAGTCCTCCTAAATGAAATTTATGACACTGGAAAAAACCCAAAGATATGTCAAAATCAATTTTCATTGCACTTCCAAAGAAGACAGGGGCTATAGAATGCGAACTCCATCGCACAATCAGTTTGATGAATCATGTAACAAAAATCCTGTTAAGAATAATCATGATGAGGACAAGGAATAGAATCAAAAGAGAAATAGCAGAAGAACAGTGTGGATTTGTGGAGGGGAAAGGAACTATTAATGCCATATACATCCTAAGAACTATCATAGAGAGGTCAAATGAGATGAATAAGGATTTGTATTTATGCTTTGTTGACTACACCAAGGCTTTCGATCGGGTAAGACATGATAAATTGATCAACCAACTTGAGAGACTCAATGTTGATGTAAAAGATCTACGAATAATCAGAAATATGTACTGGGAACAAACAGCTGCAATGAGAATAGAAAACAATGTAAGCTGTTTCCAAAACATCAAAAGAGGAGTCAAACAGGGTTGTTTTTTGTCACCGGATCTGTTTTTCACTTGACAGCGAAAACATCATGAGAAACCTAGAAGAAGACCCTGGATTAAAGGTTGGAGGGAAAATGATAAACAACATTCGATACGCAGATGACAACTGCTAATTGCAGAAAATGAAAGGGACCTACAAAACATTGTGAATATACTAGAAATAGAAAGCAAAGGTAAGGGGTTGGAACTAAACAGCAGGAAGACTGAAGTCATGGTGATCAGTAAAAAACATGAAATCCCCTCATGCAAAATAACAGCAAATGGCAAAACCTTGACACAGGTTGATAAGTTCAAATACCTGGGAACGATCATTTCATCAAACGACAGATGCACATCGGAAATGGCCGGCAGAATCGGCTAAGCCAAAACAGCATTCGGGAAGATGACAGGCATTCTTACCAACAAATGCCTATCAATTAACATCAAGAAGAGAGTTCTTGAATGTTATATAGAACCAATACTGTTGTACGGATGTGAGGCGTGGACAGTCAACAAACAAAGCCAGAACAAGATTGAGACAGCCGAGATGCGATTTCTAAGAAGAATGTTGAGAGCAAAGAAAACAAACGAGACAGTCTTGATGGAGGCAGACACAAGTAGATCACTCATAAGGAAGATCAGGAAAAGACAGGCAACATTTATAGGCCATTTTAAGAGGAAGGGGGATTTGGAGCACCTGGTCACAACGGGAAAGCTAGAGGGAAAGAGAGCACTGGGTAGACCCAGGGAGAAAATGCTAGACGGACTTGCAGAGTGGCTGGGGACGAGGGGGGTGGGAGAGATGCTAGGGACAACAAGAGAGAGAGACAGATGGAAGTCCATGATCGCCAACGCCATGCGGCAGGGCACCTGGTGATGATGATGACCCATGAGCATACGCTCAGTAAGGCATATACTGAAAAATGTTTCTGTGTGGATCTCCACCACTGGACGGAGAAACATGGCAGAAACATAACACACACTATGCAGACAGGGAAAGCTTTGTTCACTATGACTAAGGGGGTCCACTGATAATCACGAACGCCATGCACTCTTGGTCCTCTACAGTCATAATAACAATGACGACCTTTCCGTGACTCTCCAGGAGATCGCGGTCTATGCTGTTTATGTTGTGGTCCTTTGTACCACTGTCTATTTTGGTTGTACATGTCAGTGACAGCCATTTAAGGGTTTAACCAAAAAAATGCATATTTACACATCACAGTTTCCAGACGAACATTTATTTGTAGCCTTTTATCCTTCACAGCCAACTAAATATACACAAAATGACTGGCCACGTGCCCCTGAAAACTTACACAACAATAATAATAATAATAATAATAATAATAATAATAATAATAATAATAACAACAACAATAACAATGATAATAATAATAATATTAATAATGATAATAATGATAATAATAATAATAATAATTCCACTTATATAACGCAAAGGTCCATGTCAAAAGCATACTCGTTGCACTTTGCACACATAGAATAAACAACGCGCGCGCGCGCGCGCGCACACACACACACACACACACACACACACACACACACACACACACGCACGCGCGCACGCACACGCACACATACTCGCACACACACACACGCAGGCACGCACATACACTCACAAACACACACACACACACACACTCTTCACGTATACATGACAGAAACGCGAAAGCAATCATGGGCAGTGGTATGTCACTCCCCCCCCCCCCCACCCCCACACACACTCATCCAAGCCAATGCCTGCAGTCATTTTCATTATCGGCACAGAGTCACACAGCCTTCACGATTGAGCGATTACTATCGTCAGCATGGGACTTAGCAGGCAGTGTCCCTGGTAAGCTTGGTCAGAACAGACAATGCTAGACTCCTCTGAAGTGACCCAAACGCTGTGCAGTCTCTTCTGGTGTGTGACCCCATAACAGTCTGGCATCGCTGGTTTCCATGGGCTTCCTGGCAGAGGGGATTTTACTTGTTCTTATTGTTACATGTACTTAAAGCCCAGCCGACTGCGTAGAGCCATATCAGGGCTATAACCATTTCAATGCACACACAGGGGGAAAAAAAGAAAAGAAAATTAAGTACCTATGTCAATGTATTCGAGCACAAAATCTAACGAGATACCCCTGGTGTTGACCATTCCGTCCAATTTATCGCATAGGGGATTTAGAAAACATACCTGAATACAAATTTAAACATAACTAAGGACACCAAAAATATATAAAAACGGGCATAAATTACCTAAAATTGCTTCCGCATATCTCATTTCCCTAGAGCCCCAAATGCACTTGATACATGTAACCCAATTATCAATCCTTAGACAAAAGTACGTAAGACTTTATCGAACATATGCAGGTGAATGGACCAGCAAGGCAGAAAATGATAGGAAGAAATGACAGAAAGCAAAAGAACAAGTTGAAACAAAGAGAGTGACAGAAAAGAAGGAATTTCTAGCACATAATTTTCAGAAGGTGGGGATACTATTTACACTGAAAGAGCCCCCGACATCCCCACGGGCGGGGGGGGGGGAGGTGACTGAATGAACTTTGGGTTAGCGATACTGAAGCGCTGGAATGAACAGCGTGGAACCAATGCCATTAAAACAGACCAGATGAAAGGACAGAAAAGACAGAGAGAAGGAAACAAACAACCCCAAACAAAAACAACAAAAATTGTTGTCACAAAATAACAGTGGGACTTGGTCATGTCTCACAGATGTAGAGCTCCAACTTTCCAAACGAACTAAACACAAAACAAGTTAAGTGTGACTGCTCACGTTCAAGCAAACAGGAACCAGAAAAAAAGTAAACACGAAAAAATATTCAGAACGCGTATTTAATACAACCAGATAAGACACAAACCTTGTGAATATAATAGAAACAGAAAGCAAAAATAAAGGGTTGGAGCTAAATAGTAAGAAGACTGAAGTCATGGCAATCAGTAAAAAACAGGAAATCCCCTCATGCAAAATAACAGCAAATTGCACAGCTTTGAGACAGGTTGATACGTTTAAATATCTAGGAACGGTCATCTCACCAGACGGCAGATGCACATCAGAAATAGCCAGCAGAACTGGTCAAGCCAAAACAGCATTCAAGAAGATAAAAATCATTCTTATCAACAAATGCCTATCAATTAACACCAGGAAGAGAGTTCTTGAATGTTATATAGAACCAATAATGTTATACGGTTGTGAGGCGTGGACAGTCTACATGCAAAACCAGAACAAGATTGAGGAAGCTGGAATGGGGTTTCTAGGACGAATTTTGAGAGTTCCATGGACAGCAAAGAAAACAAACGAGACAGTCTTGATGGAGGCAGACACAAGAAGATCATTGATAAAGAAGATTAGGAAAAGACAAGCAACATTTATAGACCATTTAATGAGGAAAGGGGAATTAAAGCACCTGGTCACAACAGGAAAGCTGGAGGGAAAGAGAACACCTGGTAGACCCAGGGAGAAAATATTGGACGGACTTGCAGGGTGGCTGGGAACAGAGAGGGTGGAAGATGCGCTTGCGGCGACAAGAAATACATGCATATGGAGGGCCATGATCACCAACGCCATGCGGCAGGGCACATGATGATGATGAAATAAGACACGTGCACATTTTCGGCCAATTGGCCTTAGTCAAGCGTAGACGTAAGATCACTGACGAAGCAGCAGGGAAGTTTCAGTCTTTTTCTCCTGATTTCTGTATTTGGTGTTTGTTCGTTTGTGATCTTACGTCTACGCTTGACAAAGGCCATTTGGCCGAAAATTTGCGCCTGTTTTGTCTGGTTATATTAAATACACGTTCTTACTCTATTTTCGTGGGTTTTTTTCTGGTTCCTGACTGAACACATTTCGACAGATACTTTGTGTGGAGCTTCCAGTTCATCCAGAAGTCAATCAACACCTGACACAAACAGGGTTGGAGAAGGTAAAGTGGCGAAAGAAAGTGGAATCCACGTTCGAAAAGCTAGCCCCCAAACAGGGAGGTCTTTACAAACCTATTCCTTAACGACTTTAAGGATATAGAACAATCATTATCCTTCAGCCATAAATGAGTTCCTCATCCTGTTCAGGCTGGGGAAGGTAAAACAGGAAAAGGAGATGAGAATGAGACGGGCACTGCTTTCATAGTCTTGGCCAAGAGAAAAGGTGAGATCTCTACATCTCACTTCTCTATGACCTCGTAGTTAGGGGACAATACAACTCCTTATGCAGGTATCTGCAAATACGTTGATCTGTGCTATTGGAAACACACACCACACACACACACACACACACACACACACACACACACACACACACACACACACACATACACACACATACATACATACACACACACACTCTCTCTCTCTCTTTCTCTCTCTCTTTCTTCGCATATATGTGAAATAAACGCAAAAGCGATCATAAGTAGGGGCATGTCCCTTTCCCCACTCCAGCCTCCAAGCTCAACGACTTTACCCGTAACAGATGGCATCCACAGCAAGATGGAACCCGGTCCTTCCAATTGGAGGACCAATGTCTGAACCACTCGACCACGCGACGCCTCACTAACCTGATGAGCACCAACAGTAGCGGTGAAGTAGGCAGGAACGAAGGTGATCCAGACCAGGAGAGTGGTGTCCACGCAGAAGGCGATGTAGCGAGATTCATTGTAGTTGTCGGGCAGACGACGAGTCTTGAAGGCTAGCAGCGTGCACAGCAAGACCAGCAGCAGGTGGTAGGTCAAGGACGTGGCCAGGCCGCTGACAGGCAGGTGACAGAGTCTGACCACGCGTGGCTCTGTCATGACTGGCTGGTGCAGGTGGGCGGATGGAGGGTCCACCGCTGTGCTTATGGTCACGATCACCACCTGTAACAAACAGCCACTCAAGTCGACGTGGTGAAGTGGTTAGCGTAATGCACTACCAATTGAGAGATCGTAGGTACACATCCCCGTCAGTCTAAAAAAAAAATTGTCGGTTTTTCCCGCTTTGACTGATTCCTACTCCGAACTGAGCGAATTGTGACCTCATTTGGAAGACTTGGATCACAAAGTCGTGTCTTAGTATCTATTTTATGGATGTGTCACTGAGGATGTTGCTCACATTTTCTAAGACTGCAGGAGTCTGTATATCTCAGCCTGGTTGTCACCTGGATATGTTATGAAAGGAAGCGAAAAGTACAGTCCTGTCATGCAGTCTCAATCCGAAATGGAACCTCCAAGCATCATCATTATCATTCCCATTGTCATCATCATAGCACCGTGAAAAAGCTGTCCAAGATGTGATCTTTCAGCACCTGGTTTCATGGTGACTTCAGTTTCAGTGGGTTCGGAGATGTGTTGGAAAGTTAAAATGAGCAGCGTGGAGGTAGTGACACAGGATTGATAAAGAAGATGGGGCACTCATCCCCCCCCCCCCCCCAATAAAAAAAGAATGGTCACATTCCATGTTTGAAGTTTAACACGCCTGCAACATAAAAGTTGGCATGTTCACTGTTTACCTTAATGCTTCATTCGTTGTGGTGGTATCAGTGTTTCATTGGTCCTGTTCCCTTTCCCTTTTGAAGATGTTGCCAGCACACAGTGTTTTGGGCAGGCTAAAGAAGTCTGCCGAACAGTTGCTGGCACATTTTGGTAGAGTACATACACAATTGCAGAGATGTGGTTTTCTCGGAGACTACTACGTGTCAAATGGACAGATAGAAGAAATAATGAAAGTGTCCTAGAAGAACTTGATGCCACCAGGAAACTACTAGCACACATCAACAAGAGAAGACTAAAATACATCGGCCATGTGTCATGCAGCAAGAACACAGACCCCATGGCTTTCAAGGAAAAACAGTAGCAAAAAGGAAGAAAGGCAGACCTCCAATCTCACACATCGAGAACATAGCCAACATCAGTGGCCTAAATATTCAAGAAGTTGTCCACAAAAATCGAGACAGAGCAGCCTGGAGCGAGATGGTGGTGACAAAGTGTTTAGCGGCCAACACCGAACCTGGTGACGCCGACAGGTGAGATAGGTGAGATATACACAATTGTTCGCCTCTACTGGCTCATACTCCGAGCTGAGTGAGCTTAACTATGGAATTGTTCGACTGCACTTCACCCACACTCCTATCACCATATTTCTACATTATCATGCGTAATCCACAGAATTCTAAATGGTCGTTCAGCCAAATGGGCACACGTGAAGGACAGACCAAGGATTCGCTTTTCATTTCGTTGACATCATGTTTTGGGTGACACACTAGGAGATGAAACACGATGAAACATTCCATTCCACACTAGGAGATGAAACACTTACTAGTGAGACGATTCTATTCTTGCTGTTAATTAATGATAAAGATGCTGCTGCCGCTGCTGTTAATAGCGGTGGGGATGCCATGAGCGACGGTGCTTCGTGATCATGATGGTGATGGTGAAGATGAAGATGATTATGAAGGATGGTCAGTGAAGGCCCGCGTGGTCAGTGTTGCTTATTATTGAGCTCGCTAATGACACTACGCATATACTGTTATTAGCACCCGCCCTGAGCGCGTTTAGATAAGATACGTACAAGACATGATATTCTTCGTAAGATGTGCCATTCGCAGTGTATGGTTTATCAATATGATCTGCAAAACACTGACTGAAAGTCACAGGAGCCACTTATCATAGATCATTTAGACCATTTTATTCAAATCATATTTTTGTGCTGAAAAGGGAAAAGGAAACAATACGTCTTCTGTCTGTGTATTTGTGAGTTTTTGTGGAGACGTGACGAGTTCAGAAAGAGAACATTCTTAAGACATCATGGTTAAAGGGAGAGAACACAGGTAAGGAACAAAACGTTCTTCAAACATCACGACTAAAGGGAGGGAAGTCAGTTTGGAGTTTATTCAAGACGGACTCATCAAACTCAGACAATTCCACAATCACTCCACCCAAATCTGTCGGTAATTATCAGGCAGACACCCAGAGCCCGCGGAAAACCCTATGCGATGGCAAGGTCTTAAAATAAGGGGGGAGTGGGGAAGAGAAAAGGGACTTAAGAAACACTACGCTGACGCCACAGAATGATAGAAACAATAATATAGGCAGTGAACAGGCCAGTTTTCAATAGTGTTGGGGGAGGACAACAGAACTCGAGATATGAGATCTTGAGTCCACGGCTTTGCCAAAAGAACCGAAAGTCCACGTCTTACGGATAGGGATAAAACATCTTTTAGACATGTTCGTGACCACAACGTGAACGACTCTACAAATTGCTTCCCTTGGGTATTCTTGTACACGAACACACACATACACACGCAGAGATACAGAAAGCTGAAACCACATTTTTACTCATGGACGGTAGAATTAGGTCACACTGGATCTGTCTTATAGCTAGTCCAAAAGAGAGAGAGAGAGAGAGAAGAGAGAGAGAGAGAGAGAGAGAGAGAGAGAGAGAGAGAGAGAGAGAGAGAGAGAGAATAAGTTTATGAGCTTTTATTTTCGAGGATTGTAGCAGAAGGGTCTACATCAATACAAGTACACAATAATACTCGTGCCGCATCTATACTAATCATCAAAGTAATATTGAAATATCAAGAGAGAGAGAGAGAGAACTCAGAAAATGTTTATTGTACATCGGCCTTAGGCCACAATACATGCATGGGGAAAGGAAGGGGAGGAGTTCGGGTTTTCTTATGCATTTATACAAGTTCTACTATCGAACTGCAATGAACTCTGTCACATTATCCCCTTTTATCGTTTACTGTCACATAAGCTGGGATACATTCATCTTTGCATTTACAGTAGTCATTTCATTTGTATTCTAGTCCATATTCCTTAACTGGCCAGCTAAAAATATTTGTCATTAACTGCATTTATAACATTCATCCAACTATCAATTTTACAATAATTAGCTATCAGACAAACAAATCATCCAATAAGTACACAGCTCTGTCGCTTTTTGTATCCTTCAGTGATCATACAGTTGATCAATACATTCAACCACAGCTACTTAACATAAACAATTAATCAATCGATCGATCAACCAACCAACCAATCAATCAATCAACCAATCAATTAACCAATCAATCACGTAGTTTACCAATTGATCAATTAAATAATCAGTGATTCAGCCCGTGGATCAACCAACTAATCAACCTTCAATTGACTGGGTCAGATGCATCATCCAACCGTACAATCGATATCAATTCAGTAACAATCAATTGACGTAATCACTCACGCACTCAATCAATCGATCCACCATTTAACCAGTTAATCAGTTAACCAGTGACTTAATCAACCAGATAACCTTGAATTTAACTGAGTCTGACATATCAGTTCCGCAGTCACTATGTCAAATAATGCTAATCTTTAATCCATACATTCAATAATTCAATCGCTGATCGATCAATAGCTAAATCCATCAATCTATAAATCGATCAGTCGGTGAACCACTCATCAATCAACAAATTAGGTAATCACTCCGTTGTCAGCTAATCATGCGTTCAGTTTATCAGTTCATTCATCAGTGTATCTAAACCAATCGATGGAATCAATAAGGAACCAGAAAAAAACACGAAAGAAGAATACGAACGCGTATTTAATACAACAAGACAAGATAGGCGCAAATTTTCGGCCAACTGGCCTTTGTCAAGCGTAAGATTACAAACAAACGAACACTAGATACACACATTTTGAGAAAAAGGCTACAAACGAACACTAGATACAAAAAAATTGAGAAAAGGCTTTTTTCTCAAAACTTTTGTATCCGGTGTTCGTTTGTTTGTAATCATACGCTTGACAAAGGCCAGTTGGCCGAAAATTTGCGCCTGTCTCGTTTTGTTGTATTAAATACGCGTTCGTATTCTTCTTCCGTGTTTTTTCTGGTTCCTGTTTGCTTGAACGCGGGCAGTCACACTTGTAATGGATTTAATGGAATCAATGTACAATGAAATAAACCAACAAACATGTTACATAAAACAGTCAGTTAACTGGCAAAAACAGACATTCATAATGCCAAACAGTTAATCAGACTAATCGCAGATCAGTCACTCATTTACCAAAAACAATTGACATTGAGACGATACCAAATAATTATTCAATGCATAGTAAGCACCTAATGTATCTTTTAGTTCAGATATAACTCTGAACTCAATCTTCGGCAGTCAGCAATAGTTCAGGCCACAGACTGAAATGAAGGTTATGTATACACACACACACACACACACACACATATATATACACACATACATAATCACTCATACATACATACACACATAGATATCTACACATATATACACACACATACACGATGTATGCACATATGTACACCAACGTCATCGTGTATACACAGACACCTGCGCACATGTGTATCGATATGCGCACCCCCCCCCCCCATCATATTCAAACAAACATTTGTTTATCTTTACAACTGTAATAAAGTATTGTCTGAAATTCTAGTGCTAGCATCTAACATAACTATTTAATTTTCTTCTCCTTTTAGCATCTTTTTTCTCCTATTCACAGCGTAGAAAACGTACCTGGACACGCTGTGACTTCGGTGGCTACTTGTTGATTGGATCAGTATGCACATAGGCATACTGACTAAATCCTTTAAAAATTTCGCCCTGAGGTCAACGTAAGTGGAACATTTAAATAATAAGTGTTCTTCGTTTTCAGGTTCTCTCTTGCAAAATGGATATACCTTTTCTTGATCGGATTCACTGTATCTGTTTATATTATTGTTCAGTAGTAAAACAAAATCTAAAACAAGTGTGACAGCCCGCGTTCAAGCAAACACGAACCAAATAAAATACGAAAGAAGAATACGAACGCGTATTTGATACAACAAGACAAGACAGGCACAAATTTTTGGCCAGCTGGTCTTTGTCATGCGTAAGATTACAAACAAACAAACACCAGATACAAAAATTATGAGAAAAAGACTGAAACTTCCTGGTCTTTTTCAAGTTAAATAATTTTTTTGTTTTTTATGGTTTGTATGTGCTTGTGCAATGACGCATTGAGATTGATGGTGGTGGTTTTAACAAGAAGACTGAAAGCTGGATTCACTGTTTTGTTAATTTCAGAATTAAAGTGTTTTTGGGATTTATCAATGATAGACATTTTTTGTTCTAATTGTTGTATATGGGCTCTCATAATTTGCCTGCTTGCTTTTAGTAAAATGTTTTTGGTAGACTGCAACAATTGCTTATTGTTTTTGTCAGAAGGGGTGTGGTTAAGTTAGAATCCTTTGGGGGTGATATTTTTTCGAAGGCAAAAACGGAGGAAGTTTAGGTGACTGCATGTTTTGGTTTTAGTAAAACAGGTTTTTGTGTAAAATACAGCAAGAAGTTTCAGTCTTTTTCTCATAATTTTTGTATCTGGTGTTTGTTTGTTTGTAATCTTACGCTTGACAAAGGCCAGTTGCGCCTGTCTTATCTTGTATTGAATACGCGTTCGTATTCTTCTTTCGTGTTTTTTTCTGGTTCCTGTTAGTGGTAAAACGTTAAACCTTATTTGTGGAAAGGGCACCTCTGAAACAGTATGTATCGATAGAGTCAATGCGCTTCTCTTTTTCAAAGATAGTCTTAAATGATCTGTAGCATACCTATCGCTGTCTCCGAGTGACCGAGACCATTCTTGAATATATAAGTCTACAAATCTCTGTTTAAATACACACAAAAAGGCTTTTACATCACCAACACCTTGTTGCAGCCACACGATATTAAATCCAGTTTCACACAAAATTTCCCTTATTTTTGAAGCCCAGCATTCTTTCCCAGCCCTGTCAAGTTCCACTAACACTTGGTAAGCCTTATAAGGTAACCTATTTGGATTCATTTCAAGTAATTTAAACCAATATCAAAGACAGGTAATTGAGGAATGACATAAAGAGGATATCTCCTCAAATCCCCATATATCATCTTCTTAGGTATCCTGACTGGAACACTTAACAGTCTTTTGCACGATACCAAATGTACTTTCTCTATATGCTCGAGTCTGTTAAGTCCCCATATCTCAGAAGAATACAACAAAATAACTTGAAGAAAATTTCTATAGTCATGTCTTTATATTTTTGAAGAGTCCAATGAATAGCAAAGTTGCTTTTTTACCTTTTGTCATCAAATGTTCTGTGCCGGCCTTGGTGCTAATCATTGTCGTGAAATTGAAACCCAGATAACAATATTTATTAACTACTTCCAATTTTGTCCCTTTGTAAAACTATTGTTCATGTCGTCCTAAGAAGCCCCCTCTTCTGAAAACCATAACCTTAATTTTTCTCAAAGTTAACTTGCAGATTCATACTAGCACAGTATGTCTGCAAGACTCTTAACTGATTTTGCAAACCATTTGGAGTTGTTGACAGAAGAGCTACATCATCTGCAAAAAGAAGAATGGATATTTCCATTAAACCTGGCATCAACTGGATGCCATGTCGCCCCTTATCACCCATACAATTAGCTAATTGATTTATCAATACTGAAAATAAAGTAGGGCTTAAGACACATCCTTGTCTCACGCCTACGGGGTTATCGAATATTTCAGATAATTCCCAGTTTGCCCGAATACATGAGCATAATGATTCATACATTGCTTTTAGCCAAGCTAAAAACTTCCCTTTCACTCCTTGATTTTGAATACACTTTAAGAGTTTGTCATGCTGAACCATATCAAAGGCTTTCTTAAAGTCTACAAAAGCAACATATAGTTTTCTACCTTTCTTGCACATTGTTTTCTGAGCCATAGCGTACAGACTGAAAATTTGATCTACTGTAGAATATTTTTTCCTAAAACCTGCCTGACTTTCTGATATCAAATTATTGTTTTCTAACCAAGTATACAATCTAGTATTCAGTACTGATGTGTAACATTTTGATACAATGCCTAATAACGACACACCCTGTAACTGTCTACTTTATCAGGATCTCCTTTCTTAAATATTGGTATGATAATAGCTTTTGACCAATCTTGAGGATAAATACCTCGGTCGAATATAGTGTTTAACAGCTTCAAAAGAAAATTATTGATATCTGTGTTACCATTTTTTAACATCTTAGCTGTAACACCATCAATTCCACTGGCTTTACCTATCCTCATTTTTCTGATGGATTCTCTGACTTCTCCTATAGTTATCTTAACATTTAATGGGTGTTCTGTTGATTTCATTTAAATCTACTTCTACAATGCAGCGCTCATCATTTGTTGATCTGTTATCTTGAAATACATGTTTAAAATGACTGAACCATTCATCAATACTTATATTGTTAGTAAGTTTGTTTTTGGTACCATACCTTATATTTCTTAACTCAGTCCAGAACTGCGATGAATTTGAAATATTTCTGGCTAAGCATTCTGCTTTTTGTTTATTGAACTGCTGTTTTTTGGTCTTTAATAATTTTTTATACTTCTTCCGTGCTTCAGAATACACAATCCTATCATCCTCATCTTTTGTTTTTCTGTAGTGTTTGAGAGTTTTTCTGCTTTCTGCTTTTGCTTTCTCACATTCACCATCAAACCATTCAGATCCTTTTCTCTTCTCGATATATTTCTTACGGTACATACAAGCACCAGCTTCTTTTAGACATTCAACAAATGTGGTTAAAGCGTTATCTGCATTAGTGTCTAGAGTATCCGAAGCCAATGTAAGTCTACTCTGAATGTAATTACTTTGTAATATGTTTGTATAATCGTCTTTCTTATTTTCTTGCCATATGAACTTTTGTGTGATGTTATTTTTTGTTACTTTTCCCTCAGCTTTTTTCCCTGTTTCAAACTTTCGTTCCACTTACATTATAACCGGTAAATGATCTGATTCTGTGAGACTGTCAACATATAATGTAGCAATTTTAACTGATGAAAACAGATCACATGATACGATGATTAGTCAACTACGCTCGACCCTGAAGCTCCAATGTACATGTATGTATAACTACCATCAAAATCCGGGGCACACAGACCATTCAAAATGATACAGTCAAATATATTGCATAGTTCGAGCAGTTGGTTTCCAAAAACATTTGTGCGGCAGTCATGAGACTGTCCCAAAAAGTTACTGTTAACAGAAAGATCAGTTAAGACACTGTCATTGTCATATCCAAATGAACAGTAATTACCATCAGCTGTTCTTGCATTTAAATCACCAGTCAACAAGACATAAAAGTCATCGTGCGAAACTTGTAAATCTAACAAACATTGCTCCAATATTTCCACACCAAACCCATCATGTTGATTATTCCAGTATGTGGAATCATGAGGGGGAATATATGTACATACAAACATCATAGGTTTATTTGTTGAAAACAAATCTTTGTTGATTTTAACAATAATAGCATTTTTGTTTTCAACTTCAATTCGTTTAACAAACGACTCAAAAGTTTTTCTTACCATAACTATTATTCCATCGGAATACCTTCCTTGATGAGAAAGTTTATTTGCTTTTAGTGTAAATACAGCAAACTCTTGAAACAAAGATGAATCGAAGAATCAAAATCATTCGCTATAAACGTCTCAATGAGACAAATGAAATCATGCTGCGAAATGAAATTAATGAATTCCTCATCGTCCAGTTTCGGTAATAATCCATTCACATTATAAGTGAGAAATTTCATCTGTGGATTATTAACATTATGCACAGGTGCATTCACCACTGATGGACATGATCTCACTTTGGATCTGTCAACATTTTGGGATCCTGGTAAAGAACTTATCCTTTTGTTTATACTAATTGCTGTAGTGGCCCGGCCGATGTCCTATTTATCAGTGCCCGAGGCACCACTTCAGCTAGCTTTGGAATTACACTGCATACTTCCATCGCCTTTTGAGCAATCAATAGCTGCTCTTTTCAAAGAGCCCAGATTACTGGTCTGATTGCCTGACCTGTATGTTGTACTGCGCACCTGTCTGCTTCTCTTTTTAGGGTGGGGGGAGGGGTAGTACGTTTTGGCCACTGCTGTTTTGGTGAACATGAACCACTATCCTGTTCGTTCTCTGCGGAATCCTGCTGAGATTCTACAAGTGTTGCTTGCGTGTGCCTAGTGGACTCGTCAATGTGTCCATCTGACTCTCTGTCTGTGTCAGCCCTAAGTGCTGTACTGACTTGTGTCATTGTTTGTCAGTGTCTTCACGACTAACCTCATTTAGGTCACTATCATTTTGCTCATCACATTGTGAGTCAGTAACATCGTCTCTTACATCTGTAATTACATTTGTTGATTCAATTTCAGTATTGTCTCTAATATCTTCTGTCCCTGAACCTCGTCCGTGACAACTGATAAGTCATCATCAGTCATATCGATTTTATTTTCGTCTTTCTCACCATGATCTTCGTCAGTGTACGAAACACTACCGTTGTTGTCATCACTGTCTCTATCAGTATGATCATGTGCGCACTCCTCTCTGGTTACTTTTCTACCAACATCTTTATTGTGGATCATTCTGGTATTGACTCGTTCCTGACGTGAATCATTTTCATGGGTGACGGCAGTGCCTTCTTGTCGGTGTCTGCCTGCATTAACAGTGAGCCGTCTGTTGTAACTGTCTTTAAGGAAAACCACCCTCCTGTGACCTGGAATGACCGGCTCTCGCTGACACCCCTTCTGTGTCGGGACAACAGGTGTGGCGATATCCTGGTTAGAACCGTGATGGAAAGGGCTCTTCCAACTTCTGTGACTTACGATGTCTTTGCTAGAGGTACGGTTTGTATGGGAATGTCCTCTCCTCTCTGACACGTCCCTGGGAAGTTGGTATTGGTGTTCACTGTCAGTAAGGGAGGTCCTGGTGTATTGGCGGTGCTGGCCTCTATGATTATCTTTGGGCTGTTGATTGTGACTACGGTACCAGCTTCTGTCGTGGTCTGTCTGTTTGTTGTGTTGGACGTACGGCCAGTCATCATTTTCCCAGCTGTATTGTTGGCCGTGGTTATTTTCATACAAAGGTGATAAAGAGTGCTCTTTGTTTCTCACTGGCAACTTACCGTTGTAGAAATAGGCAATTTTTCCTTGGCCCCTATAGAAATCCAGCATTCCCTTGTGCTTAGTGGTGAGGTCAACAGACACTTTTATTCCGCTTTGTCTGAGATTCTCTCCCAGCTGCCTGTCCCTCAAAACAGCCATTTTCCCCGACCAACGGCAGAACTGGGCAATTATAGGCCGCGGGTCATTACCGGGGCACTGTGTTTCCCTAAGCGGAACGCTCTCACAACATCTTCTGGTTGCCTACCTGGGGCTCGGATCATGACAGTTCAAATCATCAATGATGAGCTGAGCTGTCGTAGCTCTGTCCTCCATTTCACTCTCCTCAATATTTATATATTTCAAATTTGTCGCTTTGACATCCTCTTCTATGTAGTCTAGATTTTTTTCAAGTTTGTCAAATCTTTCAAAGATGATCGAATTGTCCTCTTTAAGAGTTTCAATGTCGTCGTTGTGCCAATCAACACAGAGTTTCAGTTCATTCATTTTGTCCAGAATTTCCGTGATATTGTCTTGTAATTTTTTTAAGTTTTCACCTATAACATTTGTGATCCCATTGGTG
>JAPXFY010000020.1:10781415-10793915 GCA_030674185.1 Monoplex corrugatus
ACGAGGTGATATACAGGAAGATAAACAAAGAAATCAGGAATAGGTGCAATGAAGCTAAGGAAGCTTGACTGAAAACAAAATGCAAAGAAATAGAAGACCGACACAAAATGCAAAGAGATAGAAAACCGACACAAAACGGATCCTCAGGGTATGTACAGATGGATTGAAGAAATTGTCCACAGGAAAAAAACATGCTTATCAACTGGCTGCTTAAAATCGAAAGATGGTACGCTTATCATGGAATAAGACAAACTATTAGACAGATCGGGAGAGTACATTAAAGATCTATTTGAAGATGACAGAAATGAAGAACACATAAGAAAGAACTTTGAAGGACCACCCATAATGAAAGATGAAGTTAGAGCAGCACTGAAAAAGATGAAACCAGGAAAAGCCCCAGGACCAGACAACATTACTACAGAGATGATTGAAGCCTTGGAGGAATTTGGCATAGAAAAAATAACAGTCCTCCTAAATGAAAGTTACGACACTACAAAAATCCCCAAAGATATGTCAAAATCAATTTTCATTGCACTTCCAAAGAAGACAGGAGCTATAGAATGCGAACTCCATCGCACAATCAGTTTGAGGAGTCATGTCAGAAAAATCCTATTAAGAATAATCATGATAAGGACAAGGAATAGAATCAAAAGAGAAATAGCATATGAACAGTGTGGATTTGTGGAAGGGAAAGAAACTATTAATGCCATATACATCCTAAGAACTATCATAGAGAAGTCAGTCGAGATAAATAAAGATTTATATTTATGCTTTGTTGATTATACCAAGGCTTTCGATCGGATAAGACATGAAGAATTGATCAACCATTTAGAAAGACTCAATATTGATGGAAAAGATCTACGAATAATCAGAAATATGTATTGGGAACAAACAGCTGCAATGAGAATAGACGACGAAAGAAGCTTTTTCCAAAACATCAAAAGAGGAGTCAGACAGGGTTGTGTTTTGTCACCGGATCTGTTTTCACTTTACTGCGAAACATCATGAGAAACCTAGAGGAAGACCCTGGATTAAAGGTTGAAGGGAAAATGATAAACAACATTCGATACACAGATGACACCGTGCTAACTGCAGAAAATGAAAGGGACCTACAAAACATTGTGAATATACTAGAAATAGAAAGCAAAGGTAAGGGGTTGGAACTGAACAGTAGGAAGACTAAAGTCATGGTGATCAGTAAAAAACATGAAATCCCCTCATGCAAAATAACAGCAAACGGCACAACCTTGAGACAGGTTGATGAGTTTAAATACCTGGGAACGATCATTTCACCAGACGGCACATGCACAACAGAAATAGCCGGCAGAATCGGCCAAGCCAAAACAGCATTCAAGAAGATGACACGCATTCTTACCAACAAATGCCTATCAATTAACGTCAGGAAGAGAGTTCTTGAATGTTATATAGAACCAATACTGTTATACTGTTGTGAGGCGTGGACAGTCAACAAGCAAAGCCAGAGCAAGATTGAGGCAGCCGAGATGTGGTTTCTAAGAGGAATGTTGAGAGTTCCATGGACAGGAAAGAAAACAAACGAGACAGTCTTGATGGAGGCAGATACAAGTAGATCATTCATAAGGAAGATCAGGAAAAGACAGGCAACATTTATATGCCATTTTACGAGGAAGGGGGATTTGGAGCACCTGGTCACAACAGGAAAGCTGGAGGGAAAGAGAACACCAGGTAGACCCAAAGAGAAGATACTAGATGTAATTGCAGAGTGGCTGGGGACAAAGAGGGTGGAAGAGATGCTTGAGGCAACAAGAGATAGAGAAGGATGGAAGTCCAGATCGCCAACACCATGACGATGATGATGATCTATCTGTCTGTCTGTCTTTCTATCTGTCTGTCTATCTATCTATCTATCTATCTATTGATCTATCTATCCATCAAATCAGGAAAGCTGGAGGGAAAGAGAGCACCAGGTAGACCTAGACAGTTTTATACAATTTTGCAGAGTAGATGAGAACAGAAAGGGTAGGGAGGCGATAAAAGAGAGATTTGTGTGGAAGGCCCTGAACGCCAATTTCATGCGGCGAGGCACTTGATGATGATGATGATAATGATGATGATGGCTGATGATGCTGGACGCTGGTGGATAAGGTGAGGGAATGACAGGTTACGTTCTTGCTTCTTGCAAGAAGCTGGTGGATAGAGTGAGGGTGTGAAATGGTTAACTCGTTGGCGATGCTCTGCAGCTCAGGCTGTGCAGTTTAGTCTCTTGACTGTGAGACTCCGAAGCTTCGGCTGCAGAGGAGTTATGATATTTTTACCGACACAATTTGCATACTATATTAAGGGAGATTATGCTGAAAGCACAGTTTAACCATTTTTCTAAGTACATTTCTTTCCCTTTGACCATAGCAGACTGTTGGAAATCTATTTTTGGCTTCTTTTTGGGGTACCCGAAACAAAGGAATTTCGAAGAGTCAAAAGACTCTACGCCGGTATTTAATCATTTTGGAACAAAATATTCATAACAGCAGAACTCATAGTGACTTCCAGTGAAGAATGTATATCAAATGTTCAGTGCAGTTTTGTGAAATGAATATTTAACGGATTACATTCAAGCAGCAGTTTGATAAGTCATGTTTGTGTACATCCGGAATTTTTTTTTTTTTTAGCTATTCGCATGCCTTTTTCAATGGTAAGCCAGAAAAAAATGAAAGCATGCATAAACAAGCGATCTGCACAGTTACAAAGTAGACATACTGACCTTTTTAAACATATATAACATGATAGGTTTACTATCGTTGATTATTCTCCATATTTTTTCTTAAAAAATACCAAAAACTGTGCGTGTCGAGAGTTTCAGCAGCCATTTAGAGCGCGTCTCCAAAGAGTTAATGTTTTGCTTCCTTGCAAGATGCTGATGGATAGACTACAGAAGTGAAAGGGTTAATTGTTTTACTTTCTAGCAAGTAGCTGGCGGGTAATGTGACTTCAGGCTCCACAATAGTTGCTAGCCCTTGCTACTCTGCGACTAAGATTTGAGCGTAATAAGGATGGGGGGAGGGAGAAAAAGATTAAATTGTGGGGCAAGTTATGAAATAAGATGTGCTAATCTATTGACTGTTACATATACACCAATGACTCATATCCTTAACAAATGCATGACAGATTATGGCAGACATAATTATGTAAATAAACACGCATGACAAACTAACAATAACAAGAACAATAGCAATAATATAGCAATATTGCTAAAGTTTGTATCAATATTCTATTAAAAATAAAATAAGAGTAAATTACAGACATAGGATCAAAGGAAAGAAAGTGAAAGTAACATTAAGAACAACCAAGGGAAGGGGAGGGAGGGGGAAGACACGTTAACTAAGGCAATGACGAAATTGGATTAAGAATAACACATGCCACGTCATAGAAAAATGAAAACAAATTGTAATAAAATATCAGTTTTCACATATGTATCAATCGATCGAGTGCATTACAAAACATTAGATAAAGACATATACGTAAAGGAAATACATGTCAACCCTAATAACAATAATGTATGTTATAAATTACAAACAGAGCATACGAGAAGAGGAAAACAAAAACAAAACAAAAATAAACAAACAAACAAACAAAAAGCAAGGCGGGGAACGGGAAAATGACATATCAACTCTAACGCTATGATAAAAATAGGCAAACCGTCATTTATACGATACTCAAATTATACATGCAAAAACACTGTCAACTTAATCAATAGGAAACAAAGAGAGGAGAGATTTTGTACTTTTAACATAGAAAGATGATAGCGTAAAAGTCTGATAGAATGACTGACAGAAAGTTTTATTAGCATAGTGTATGTAGATCTAGAAAAGAGAATTTTAATTAGAATGATTATTTCCTGAGGATATTTGTGCAGTTTTCGATTAAAGTTGTTCAGTGATGTGCATGACTTGATGTTGGTGGCTAATATATTCCAAAGATACATACCAGAAAAGGAGATGCTTGCTTTGAATGTGTCTTAACCTTAGCCTGGGAAGACACAGGTTGTGTCTTGAATTTATGTAGGGTGTCTGGTTTAGGATGAATACGTTTGTTATCCATTTTGGGGCGGGTTTGCACATAATTTTGTACATCAACAACTTGGGCATCAACCCCAATACCTGGAAGACGCTTGCACAAGATCAACCAAACTGGCGAAGCAAGCTGACCATCGGAGCACGAGCAGCAGAGAGAAGACGTACAGCAGAGGCTAGAAGAAAACGAGAAGCGCGCAAGGCATGAGCGACCTCCAATTCTTCATGTACAATTGCACCAACCCACGTTTGCCCTAAATGGGCGAGCCTTCCTGGCCCGGATTGGCCTCACCAGCCACCTCCAGACCCACAATTGCCAATCACCCAGTCAAAATTGAAGTCGTGGTCTTCTTCTACAACGAAGGGCAAACAACAACACGTTTGTGTGTTTTTGTTGTACCAAAGATGGAAGGAGTGAAAGCTGTGGAGAGAGCAGAGAGGAAGTCAAAGGGTTAAGTACGATAAAGCTGCCGACTGTAAACTGGAACCTGTCACTCTTTACAGACAGAAAAGATAAAACAGCGAGGACGAATAGATGAGCACCCAAATGGCCCCAAAGTAGGCTAAAGGTCGAGTATTTACGAGTAGCAACTGACTTTCCATCAATCCACGTGTTATGAGAAAACTTTTTACTTTGAAATTGCCTTGGTAATGAAATGTAGTCTACACACACACATGCGCCATGCGTACGCTCTGAGCGTGCGTGCGCGCACACACACACACACCACACACCACACACATACACATACAAATGACACTACGTCATCAACATGGCGATGGTAACCACCTAAAAATTTTCTGTGCTGGTGCCATCACATTAAAATACAGACATGACAAAAACGAGATGTCTACGGTCAGGATCCTGTGCCCTTAAGAAGTCGTCAACCTTTTCTGACGATTTCGCCGATAAACATCACTGGTGGAAAGAAAAGATCTAACGTCGTTGCGAAGGCTGTCACCGCTTCGCCAGCGAAGAGGAGTACCGATGCCGGCCCAGGGACAGATCTCCGCAGCGACTCCATCAGTGAGTTGAAATCGGTTAGGCCTATAGTCGCACTATCCGACCGTATTCTGTCTCTAGAGTGATTTGTGACTGAACATGTGCAGGAGATGGGCAGTGGGGCGCTGAATAGCGGAAGGACGCTGCCGGTCTGCGTGTCGGTTGGGACGCAAACGGACCCCAACCACGCAGACAAACCACAATCAGGTCCCTTCACCGCTGCCCATCTCTTACGCGGAGGCAGTCAAACGGGTGATTACACCACCAGTCACCTCAACAACCCCGTCTACTCCTTTGGCGTCAAGATCGTCAAAACAAAAGCCGAAAATCAAACGATCTCCTGAAAGGCGGACCAACATCACGCGCCAGGAAAATGACGTCAAACCTGTGACGAAAATACCATCAAAAGAACAGACTGACGGAAAAGCTGCCTCTCGCGTCAAATCCAAGATCTCACAAAAAGAAAACGTAAACTCTGCACTACCAACAGTTCTTCTTGTTCACGATACCGCATTAAATGGCGTATATGGTCACAGACTTGGTCGTTCATATGGTTTCACTGTTACAACAAATAAAATTTCTTCAGTGGACAAAATTTCTAAGTCCCTCAAAGAATCGCCCACAGGTCAATTTGATTGTTTTGTTCTACATTGTGGAATGTATGATCTGAAGGCCAACGATCCCCAAACAATTTGTAGGAAATTGTGACCACACATCCTAAAAGTAAAATAGTCATGAGCAAGACAGCACCAGTGCGTGACAGGGACCTTCAAATAAAAATAGATCTTTTTAACGCCCTGCTTCACTCCGAACTTTACATTCGCAACAACATCTCTTTCTTGGATCATGGCAATTTGAAATCAAAATTCCACTCTACTTTCAAAGACAATGTGCATCCCAATCGGCTGGGCTCATCTATCCTTGCCAAAAAACATCGGCAGACATATCAACAGAGTCCTATGGGAGACACCAAAACATAAAACTCGTCATCATCAAAGTAAGAGATCTCGGAACAACCCATTCACCATCTACGACAAGGGCTACAACACATTCTACTGTTCAAGACCACCCCCTTCCGATGAGTCCCAGAGTCCATGGTGGAATGGTGCCATCTACTATCATAAATTTTACCATCCATTGAGAGATCTCTGTGACTGGTGAAACTGTATTTATGCAGCGTCAGCATGAACTTAGTAGTGACTTTCATATATTGATTTTTACTGTCGCTTACAGGTTGTTCTTACTTTCGCCAAAGCTATCAGCATCCTTGATTTCTTTTAAAATTTTATTTTTTGTTACTTCGTTTATATAGTTGTTTCCTACTGGTTTTTTGTTTTTTGTTTTTTTGTTTTTTTGTTAGTTATGCAAGTCAAAAAACGTTCTAAAACAGGTTTTTTCTGTTCTTCAGTGGAACAGTCGCTCCATCAATATTAATCTTCTTCATCTCCAGCACTACTTATCCGAAAATAAGCATCATATTGTCGCCTTACAGTCCATGTATGTGACGAAAAGTAAATTACCAAAGTTAGAGGACTATTACTATCCTCCTGTGACACACATTTGTGATCATAACTCAAAGACATATATGCAGCTACATATATCATAAAGATGTGGACTATAAAATCATTCAGCCTCCTGTGCCTAAGGACACGGATGGTGTTTATTGTGTGGCTGTGAAAGTGAAAATTAACTATGTGTCAACTTTAATAATATATACACGTGGCCCTGATGGAAACAACAGTGACTGGCTACGAACTTTAGAACATGCTGAGAAATGGTTGATCCCAGAGATTTTAATGCCCATTCTCCATTCTGGGACAAAGACTGCCAATATGTGTCTAACAATCGTTTTGTTGAAAACATCGTTGACTCTGGCTTGGTATTATTAAATGACGGTCGAATAACTAGACTACCAGATAATCCTAAACATAAAGCTTCCGCCATTGACTTGACTTTATTATCACCTGACCTTGTCATTAATTGTATATGGGATATTACATCCGACTCCCTTGGAAGTGATCATCTACCAATTGTCACAGTTATTGATGAATTATTTGCTAAAGCACCAGAACAAGATGACTGTATTCCTAGATATATGTACAACCGTGCAAACTGGGTAAAATACCACACGATCTTAATGGGAAAAGATTGCACGTTCAACGAGAGCGACAGTGTTAATTATATGTATTCACACTTCACAAACACATTACATGAGGCAGCAAAAAATTCAATTCTAAAAAGGAAAAATGTAAACAAAGGTAATTTTGTTAGAAATAGCTGGTGGAATCAATTATGTGAAGAAGCTAAGAACGAAAAAAAGAAAATGTATAAAACCTACTTAAAAACTAAATCTCCAGAAGACCATTACAATATGAAAATGGCAAAGATTCATTCAAACAAGGTCATAGCCCAAACCAAAAAGAGTTATTGGTCAGATTTCTGTTCTCAACAAATTTCCGGTCCTAAAGATCTTCTTAAAATTTGGAATAAGGTCAAAGAAATGAAAAATGGATTTCATTTACCACCGTTCCCTATTAAGATTAAAGACAATGAATTTCTTCGTCATCTAAGAAAGATGAAGAATTTGTACAGTTCTTTTCAAGAGCAAGTAATTCCAGTAGCTTGTCTCCACCAATTCAGGAGAAAAGACGGAAAATTGAGGAATCTGAAGAATACTCAGATCCTCCCCCCCCCCCCCCCCCCCGGTAGTCATGTACATAAATTAAAAAATTACGTTACAAGAACTTAAAGATGCTCTTCTCTCTTTGAACAATAAAAAAATCGGCTGTAGGACTGGATGGCATTTCGTATACGCTTTTAAATCATTTACCAGAGAAACGGATTAAATATTTACACCATATCATACTAAACTGCTGGGAAAGTGGTCGCATACCTGACATTTGGAAGATTTCAATTGTGATACCTGTACTGAAAGCTAATAAACCATGCTCTGATCCAGGTAGTTACAGGCCTATCTCGCTTACATCCCATGTTTCGAAACTAATGGAAAAAAATACTCTGAATCGACTGACTTATTTTTGTGAGAAAAATAATATAGTACCTATTAACCAATCTGGATTTCGAAAAGGTAGATCGATGACAGACCATTTAGTCAAATTAACAACTCAAATGGGAATTGTCCAGTTTGCGAGAAGGAAAAATGTCTTAGCTACCTTTTTTGATCTTAAAAAAGCGTATGATCAAGTCTGGCATGCAAGACTTTTGTTGAAATTGAAACATATTGGTCTCAAAGGTAATGTTTATTATTTCATCTAAGCATTTATAAGTGATCGAAGTATAGTCGCTAAAATAAGTAATACATACTATGAAAAACGACCTGTAAACATGGGAATTCCACAGGGTTCCATAATATCTCCTCTTTTATTTAATATTTTGATTAATGACTTGCCAACACAAGTCTCAAACAATGTGAACTTAGCTCAGTACGCTGATGATATAGCGATCTGGATGAACGTTTCGTTGAAAAGGAAGACTTCCTTAAGAGAAATAACCTATATTAAAAAGATCTATCAACGTGAAATTGATCACATTTCCACTTACTTGAAAGTTAACGGTCTGGAAATATCCAATGAAAAGACACATATGATTCTTTTTAATAATGGTTTCAGTCCTAACGAGTTACCACTGTTCAAAATTGATAATGAGGAACTGAAATATACCACTCAGGTGAAATTTCTGGGAGTTCACTTGACTTCTAGTTTACAATGGAAAGTACATATTGATGCCTTGTTATACAAAGCCGTGAAAAGCTTTATTTATTAAAAATAATTAGTAAACAGTCATGGGGGCAGGACACTAAAACGTTGTTACATCTTGTTACAGCTTTAGTCAGATCAAAGTTGGTTTATGGCCAAGAGGTCTATTTTTCAGCCCCAAAATGTTATTTGAAAAAACTTCAAAGCTTAGATAGTAAAGCTGTTAAATGTGCTCTTGGGGTACCGGTGTATACAAAAACACAAGAAGTATATAAAATAACCGGCATCCTTCCTTTGGAAGACTGGAGGAAGTTATCAGCTGCTAAATATATAGTTAGAGCAAATGCAGTAGCTAACTTATGTTGACACGATCTTAAAATTCGGTCTGACATCCATTTCCCCAAGAGAGCAAGAACAATAAAGGCACAAGAAACTATATCCAGTTACACAAATGAGCTCTTCGAAATGTGCAGAGTAGTACCTAAAAAAGTTTCACATAAACTGATATGTTGTCCTCTACCCCCCTAGGAATTGTCCACTGCTACTTTTGATATCAACTACATTGAAACTGACTTGAGAAAAGATATTAATCCGCACCTGTTGGCAATTGACGTTCTGTCTCATCTGCATGAAAAATATTCACATCACTTGAAAATATTTACTGATGGCTCTGTTCTAGATGATGGTGCAGCAGGCGCTGGTTTTATAATTCCAAACTTAAAAGTAGAAAAGACTTACTCGTTAGGATAGGGTCACTCAATCTTCACGTCAGAATTAGTTGCCATCCTAATGGCACTGAAATATATAGTAGATCTACCCATAGATATATTTAGTATCTTATTATGTGTAGAATCGAAACCTGCATTACAATCCCTGACGAGCTGCAAATGTAAAGTACATAGTACGTTAATATTTGAGATAAACTTTTTAATTCATTGTTTGATAATAAATAATACTCACGTTACTTTTTGTTGGATTCCATCACACTGTGGTATCATAGATAATGATCGAGTCGATAGAATCGCTAAAAGTGTAGCAATGAATAGGGCAGGCAGTACTAAACTTGATTTACGACTCTCTGAACATGAAATGAATGCTATATTAGAAAAGAAAGTAAAAGCGCAATGTCACTATCGCCCCTTGATCGTAAATTACCAGGGTTTTACAAGACTAGAAATAACTTTAGCTAACAGATTATATCTGAACTCACTTCGGATTAAGTTCAATAATACCATCAAATGTGTCTGTAGTGAGTCTATAACAGTTTAACACCTTTTGTGTTGTCAAGCGAATGCGACCTTATTTCCCTGTATCATTTTCACAATTGAAACAGAAACGCACTGATTTCACTTTGTATTTACACTTTGCTAGGCATTTACTGCACAGTCGCGTAGGTCGTTTTCTTTGATTAAGACCGATTGTTTTTATACCTGTAACTCCCACCTACCTCGGTTTGTTTGCTCGTTAGTTTTATCATTACTCCTTGACTGTTACAATGTTTTTATTCGGTAAGATTATCCTCTTCTACCCACCAGATAATCACAGATGGTTGGTCATAACCCTGCACGGGACACGCTCGTTGCATGCGCGTGCGTATACGTGCACACACACACACACACACACACACTACATACACACACGCGTGCGCGCGCGCGCGGTTACATACACACATACAGCCCTGAGCAATCTGTTAAAGACTGATCGTTCTAATGTTATGATTGCTTTTCTATTGTCCTATAAAAAAATTTTTTAATGTTAATTAATATATTAAACTGTCTTTATGATTTCGTAGAATCTTCCACCCCATAGACACCTTTTTTTTCTTTTTTTTTTTTCGTCTAAAAGCACATATGTGAACAGACGTTAAAAGAAATAACGAACGAACACATACAAATGTAAAACAAATGTAGAAGTGAAATTCTGAAATAGACAAACGTATTATATTTAATTTTTCTTTCAGAGATGATGAAACATTTTGAATTGAATGGATATGGATAAAATAAGAGTAATCTCGACCATTCTTTCCACGGATTATAGATAAACAACACACCTGCTTTTTTCATCCAGCGCTTACCCCTTGAGGGAATAAAACAATTTAAATTCCCAATTTAAATGAGTAAATAGACTTAATTAACAATTATTGATATATACATCTACAAAGTTATTATTGTCATTAACATAAAGATCAAAATTGAGAGAAAGAGAGAGAGGGGGAGATTGAGAGAGAGAGAGAGAGAATGACAAAGAGAGAAGAGAGGGAGAGAAAGAGAGAGAGAGAGAAGAAAGAAACAAAGAGAGAGAGAGAGAGAGACACAGACAGAGAGAGAGAGAGAGAGAGAGAGAGAGAGAGAGAGAGACAGACACACAGACAGACAGACAGAGAGAGCTGTATTTCGATAACAAAACGGTAAAAACACAATCCTCTTGTGGAAACGTTTAGGTCTCCTGATAACATTTTATGTGCTATTAATGACTACCTCTTGATGTGATAACAACAGTGTTGTTAAGTGCTACCAAACAGCCGATTTCTGGGATGCCTTTTGTGTGCAGCAAACCTTTTCCACTCCCTCACCCTATCTACCAGCTTCGTGCATTATCAGGTATGATATGGCAACACGAAAACCTTTAACCTTTTCATTCCTTCACCCACTCCACCACCTTCATGCAGGACAAGGGAGAAGAGTGGCAGAATGGTTCAGACGTTCGCCTGCCAATAACTAAACCCGAGGTTCCAGGGTTCGCTCCCCGTAGAGCCCTCGACTTTTCTCCTCAGTTTGACCGGAAAATTGAACTGAACGTCTAGTCCTTCGGAAGGGGACGAAAAACTAGTCGGACCAGTGTGCATTCTGGTTGCGAACGCTAAAGATCTAACGGCAGTTGAAAATCTTGAAGAGCAGGGTATTGCCCAGCTGCCTTGGTATAAAACATTGGAGAGACAGGTTGATTTCCCAGGTTCCACCCCTTAAAGACCAATTAGCCTTCTTACCTTTCTGAGGTCTTGGTTAAAAAAAAAGTGAATATAAAATATGAATTTGAAACGAGGGAGAGGGGATGGGCTCCACCCTCGTGGTGCTGGCCCCCGGAAAATTTGAGGACCTGGCCAGCATATGGGTTTATGTGCAGGCTTAAGGCTTGTGCAGTGATCATTCTGGATCTTCTCCATCACATGGTACCTGTGACGTTGGTGCATATGGAATTCATTCCGAGCGCGGAGACGTCATCTTGAGAAATTGAAACAGAAACTGAAACCTGGCAGGAGGCTAGAGGTGGACAGGACGAGGGACTGAAAAGGTGAAGTTTTGCGGTTAGTTGGATCATCAGATGATGGAGTGAAAAGGTCAAGGGTTTGCGGTTAGTTGGGTAATCAGATGATGGAGTAAAAGGGTCAAGGGTTTGCGGTTAGTTGGGTAATCAGATGATGGAGTAAAAGGGTCAAGGGTTTGCGGTTAGTTGGATAATCAGATGATGGACTGAAAAGGTCAAGGGTTTGCGGTTAGTTGGGTAATCAGATGATGGAGTGAAAGGGTCAAGGGTTTGCAGCCAGTGGATAGGGGGAGAGACTGAAAAGATTAAGTTAATTAAGCATTGTGTAACATACATTGCCGTGTGTTTTGTGTGTCATTAGTGGATTCGTGCGCAATGAAATAAATATAATTATGTTTGTGCGGTTGTTAATTGGATGTTCATGCGTGTGCAACGATAAACCTTTCAAAATCTGCTCGTTGGTGGATACATCTT
>JAPXFY010000020.1:10798915-10846415 GCA_030674185.1 Monoplex corrugatus
GGAAGCGAAAAATGACCAAAAAAATTATACACATATGAAAAGACAATATTGACATATGAACTCCGTATAGCATACGTAATATACATAATGATATTTTATACACTGGAAGTTTAAAAATGAACATCAAGATCTAAGCACAGGCAACATTTCCCCTATGAACCCGTTTCACAAACCACATCCCTTTGCTGAACGATAATCAAGCATCAACGAACAATGTGATAACAGAAATGATACAAATTTGTACGTATATGACAAGTATTGTTCACATAGAAACAACCTACAACTTACAAAACATAAAAGACAATATTTTAATCAATGATGATTTTATTATGAACATCAAGATTTAAGAATCTGTTTTCTACGGGGAGAACATTGGCATATGGTTGTTCCACTGGGCATTAGAAATGGACAGGTGGGTTTATTTTGGCATTACATTGTTCAATTTTGAATATCTGATGTAGCATTCTTTGGAAAGTAACATTGCTATTGCTATTTCGTTTAAAGCCCTGCCGACTGCGTAGAGCCATATCAGTGTTATAACCATTTCAAAATAGGCTATGTACAATACTTTAAAAGAAAAGAAGCAAATAATAAGAAAAGAAAATTAAGAGTACATTATGCATTCACTTTCATAATCTAAGGAGATGCCCTTGCCGTTGACCACTCGTCCAATTTGTCACGCAGGGGATTTAAAAAACATACCTGAATTCAGACTTAAACATAACTAAGGACACTAAAACATATATGAAGAGGGGAGTAACTTACCTAAAATTGCTTCCGCATATCATGTTTCCCTGGAGACAAAAATGCACTTAATACATGTACCCAATTATCAATCCTAAGAGGAAGTATGTAAGACTTTATCGAACACGTACAGGAAATAGGAATAAACCAGTTAGACAGAAAAATAATAAGAAGAAATAACAGAAAGGAAAGGAACAAAAGGCAGAAACAAAGAGAGTGACAGAAAAGAGGAAATTTCTGGCACAGAAGTTCCAGGGAGCTTATTTCGTGTCAAAACGGTTTAAAGTTTCTAAACGTCTTTAGTTAGGTTGGCTGGGGGTCAGGTGTTTACGTGGCGCGTGTTGTGTGGTGATTTCAAGACTGGGAATGCTATTCTCAGACCCAGACATCATCATGGCCACATACCGTGTGTCTAGACAGAGCGACCTGGTCTTATCTCCGTGTTATTCGCTAGTTGCGGTTCTCTTTTGTCTCTGTGGTTCTCATTTCCCAGTTTTATCCTTTCCTTAACCTTTCTTTGGGGCCTGGTTGTCGGAGAACATGCAATACTCCCTTTCCAGTCCGCGTGCACGAGTACGAATCACATGCCTGTGGGCTCCAGTCTGCCTTGCTGTAAAAGGGTACCTAACTTTCTTCAAAGTTAAGGAAGGTAAATCTCAGAGAGAGAGAGACAGACAGACAGAAAGAGAGACAGAGAGAGAGAGAGACAGACAGACAGACAGAAAGACAGAGAGTGAGAGAGAGAAAGAAAGAGATAGAGAGAGACAGAAACACAGAGACAGAGACACAGAGAGAGACAGAGAGAAAGAGAGAAAGAAAGAGATGGCCACCATCCTCACTATACTGGCCTGATGACATTTGAGGCTTCTACCTCCTCAATTCAGTGCTCTGGAAGACGTTGGTGACAATGAGGAACAATGGACAAAGTTGAGAAATTCGATAAATGAAGCTTGTGAAGAAATCCCTGAGGCAGATAGAAAAGCAAAAAAGAACTGGATGACAAAAGAAATTTTGGACTTGATGGAGGAAAGGAGGAAGGCAAAGAGAAACGAGGAGATATACAGGAAGATAAACAAAGAAATCGGGAATAGGTGCATAAAGCTAAGGAAGCTTGGCTGAAAACAAAATGCAAGGAAATAGAAGACCGACACAAAACGGATCCTCAGGGTATTACAGACGAATTGAAGAAATTGTCCACAGGAAAAATACATGCACATCAACTGAAAATCGAAAGATGGTACGCTTATCATGGAAAAAGACAAACTATTAGACAGATGGGTAGAGTACATTAAAGACCTTTTTGAGGATGACAGAAACGAAGAACACATTATAAAAAAGAACTTTGAAGGACCACCCATAATGAAAGATGAAGTTAGAGCAGCACTGAAAAAGATGAAACCAGGAAAAGCCCCAGGACCAGACAACATTACTACAGAGATGATTGAGGCCCTGGAGGAATTTGGCATAGCAAAAATAACAGTCCTCCTAAATAAAATTTACGACACTGGAAAAATCCCCAAAGATATGTCAAAATCAATTTTCATTGCACTTCCAAAGAAGACAGGGGCTATAGAATGCGAACTCCATCGCACAATCAGTTTGATGAGTCATGTAACAAAAATCCTGTTAAGAATAATCATGATGAGGACAAGGAATAGAATCAAAAGAGAAATAGCATATGAACAGTGTGGATTTGTGGAAGGGAAAGGAACTATTAATGTCATATACATCCTAGAGAGGTCAATCGAGATGAATAAAGATTTGTATTTATGCTTTGTTGATTATACATACCAAGGCTTTCGATCGGGTACGACATGAAGAATTGATCAACCAACTGGAGAGACTCAATGTTGATGGAAAAGATCTACGAATAATCAGAAATATGTATTGGGAACAAACAGCTGCAATGAGAATAGAAAACGATATAAGCTCTTTCCAAAACATCAAAAGAGGAGTCAGACAGGGTTGTGTTTTGTCACTAGATCTGTTTTCCCTTTACAGCGAAAACATCATGAGAAACCTAGAAGAAGACCCTGGATTAAAGGTTGAAGGGAAAATGATAAACAACATTCGATACGCAGATGACACCGTGCTAATTGCAGAAAATGAAAGGGACCTACAAAACCTTGTGAATATACTAGAAATAGAAAGCAAAGGTAAGGGGTTGGAACTAAACAGCAGGAAGACTGAAGTTATGGTGATCAGTAAAAACATGAAATCCTCTCATGCAAATAACAGCAAACGGCACAACCTTGAGACAGGTTGATAATACCAAAGAAATAAGAGGGAAGCAGGGAGAATTTTTTGTAATATTAATCAAAGGACAACTCTTGAGAATTATCTCCCATGTTGTACTTCTCAAATCTAACACAGTTTGCGCTACCCATTCAGCTAGCATAGAAGCAGATACATAGTACAAAAACAGTAAACTCAGAACACTCCTCAGGTTGATAAGTTTAAATACCTGGGAACGATCATTTCATCAGACGGCACATGCACATCAGAAATAGCCAGCAGAATCGGCCAAGCCAAAACAGCATTCAAGAAGATGACACGCATTCTTACCAACAAATGCCTATCAATTAACATCAGGAAGAGAGTTCTTGAATGTTATATAGAACGAATACTGTTGTGCGGTTGTGAAGCGTGGACAGTCAACAAGCAAAGCCAGAACAAGATTGAGACAGTCGAGATGTGGTTTCTAAGAGGAATGTTGAGAGTTCCATGGACAGGAAAGAAAACAAACGAGACAGTCTTGATGGAGGCAGACACAAGTAGATCATTCATAAGGAAGATTAGGAAAAGACAGGCAACATTTATAGGCCATTTTATGAGGAAAGGGGATTTGGAGCACCTGGTCACAACGGGAAAGCTGGAGGGAAAGAGAACACCAGGTAGACCCAGGGAAAAAAAATATTAGACGGACTTGCAGAGTGGCTGAAGACAAGGAGGGTGGAAGAGATACTTGGGGCAACAAGAGATAGAGACAGATGGAAGTCCATGATCGCCATCGCCTTACGGCAGGGCACCTGATGATGATGATGATGATGACCTTCTTATCCCCTATAACCTCAGTGTACGGGAAAACCGTAACATGCCTTTAATACTTTCTTCACACTTCCTTCACTGACGTGGCCTTGGCGACCACTGAAAGTCCTGTTATTGGCTGTGAAGTTAAGATCCCAGTTTCCCTGTCCGTTTCGTTTCTGTTCATTCTGTTTTAATTTGCCTGTTGTCTTTCTTATCTTTCCTTTCCTGTTTTTCTGTTGCATTCCTGTTTGGCGGTCTCAAATTACAAGTGTATCCTGTCGTGTTCTACATGGTTGTGAGGTGACAGAATTAGCACACAGACAAAGGCATATACAACCCCACAGATCATCTCCGCACTTCACTCTCTCCTCCTCCCACATAAAAATGGGTTGTTTAATGGGTTCTTAGATCTCCGTCCACCGTGGGATACCAGGAAACGAGAGGGTACACGACCTAAGCAAAGAAGAGGAGAGAACCCCAGAAAGACACAACCAGACAACAGTGTCATCTACAGCGAGAAAATTAGTATCAACAGAATATTGCTTAACTAACCAAAGGCACAGAAAGAGACGACTTCCACCTTTTGTCCAGAGAGCAGCAAGTGGTCCTGATTAGGCTCCACACGGGCCACAACCAGTTCAATGCACATATAAACTACACGTTCAAACTGACGACTTCACCAACCTGCCCCTGTGGCCAGGAGGATCAGACAGCCGAACACGTACTGCACCGATGGCGCCTGTATCATCAAGTGGACCAACAGGAGATATGACCGACAACACCTCTGACCACCAAGCTGCATGGCAGCTGGTTGGAACTGGCAAAACACAACAAACAACAACAACAACAAACAGCAAACACAGATGAAAACACAACAAAAACAAACAAACAAACAAAAACAAACAAAACAACAACAAAACAAAACAAAACAAAACAAAACAAAACAAAACAAAACAAAAAGGGTCACATTCTATGATTCATGGCCAGATGTGGCCTGACTATGTAAACGGCAAACGAAGTAAGAAAATATGGACTAAAATCGAAATGACAGACAGACTAGCCCTGATACGGCTCTACGCAGTCGGCTGGGCTTTAAACAACAATAACAATAACGACGACAGGCAGACTAAGCACACATATAGATACAGACAGACAGAAACAGACAGACAGACAGAAAGACAGAGACAATAACATACACACAAATTATGACAATTTTTTTCGGACTCATAGCCTGGTCGAGCAATCTCAGAATTTGAAGTTTAGAGTTTGTTCAAGAGGGATTCATTGCACACGGACAATTCCATATGTGCTCCACCTAAATCTGCCAATAATTGTCCAGCAGATTCCCTGAGCCTGAGCAAAACCCTATGCCCTGGCAAGATCTTGAACTGAGGAGTGGAAAGAGGGAGGGGGGGGGGGAGACCTTTGAAACACTAAGCTGACACCACCAGAATGATGGAAACATTAGGATGGGCAGCAAACAGGCCAAAGTTTAATGTTGCGGGCCGGGACTGAACTCAAGATATCAGAAGCTGAGATTATCAAAACAACTAACTGGCCCGCAATATCTACAAGAAGATCACTACAACATCATGCATTGCCTTCCAAAGACCTAAACAGGATCAGTGATCCATTCACAACTGGAAGCGCTGAGGGTCACACACACGAAGTTTTCTCTTTCTCGAGTCAGATTCGAACTCATGCAGTCAGACTGAAAAGACGGAGCTGTATGTCTACGCCAACCAGTCGCTTGAAGCTTAATGCCAAGTTTAACGCCAAAACGTATCTCACGAAAATCCCTTAGAGTTGAGACAATACTTGGTTCAGATACTGGAGTGCACAGTTTCAGTTTCAGTTTCTCAAGATGACGTCACAGGGGCCATGTGTATGGTGATCACGGCACAAGCCTTAAGCCTGCCCATAAACCCATGAGCTGGCCAGGTTCTGAGGCCCTACCTAGACTATGTTTTACCTGGTCTACATTTTTTACTGCCGGAGTGCACATCTATTTTACTTCATATCCGTACTAGACCTTGGTTCCACTCCCGTTTTGCATATTCATTTTTCTCTATGTCTTCAGTAGGCCTTCCGTGATCATAGGGGCGCTAGTCTTTCCACAATTCAACATCCCATAATTATACACCATTGATTTTACGCACGTGAAAGACCTCACGACAGGAAATAGAGAGGATTATTTATTATGTTGGTGCAAAGGCTGTGTGGAATTGTTTTTGTGCCCCCCCCCCCCTCCCCCCCACCGTGCGCCGCGAGCATGCTTTTATAGCATGGAGATTTTTGTTGCGCGATATAAATTTTCATTCATTCATTCATTTTACTTTGTTCATTTTGTCAGTCCCTAAAGGACTTGCTTCAGTTTTATTCTCTGGAAAAATCCACGCTAAATAACGCAGTGGTGAGGGAGGGGGGGGGGGGGGGGAGAAGACTGGCCATGCATTGTAAAAACCTGAACAGCCCGATTTTCGCATAAAATTCCGTTGTTAAAAGAACAAGCAAACAAACATAAACGAATAAACACAACCAACCAACCAACCAACCAAACTCAACAACACACAATCCTATCCAAATTCTACATTTAATCAAAGAAAGAAAGAAACAACAACCAAAAAACAAACAAACAAAGCAAAAAACAAACAAGCAAACAAACAAACAAACAAACAAACAAAACCTATCCAAATTCTGCATTATATCAAACAAACAAACAAACAAAACGAAACAAACTCAACGACACACAACCCGACCCAAATTCTACATTCTATCACAACAAGAGGTGCTTGAGGAAGCAAGGGATAGAAACAGATGGAAGGCTATGATCGCCAAAGCCATGTGGCAAGGCACTTGATGATGATGATGATGATCACAACAAGACACCTCAGTCTTCCTTAACCTTTTCCTCATCCACTATCCTCTTGCCATCGAAGACCTCCTCCCCCTTCTTCCACACTTCAGATGAAAAGCTGTCAGTCAGTGGAAAACTGTTGTCGGTCAAATATTCAGTTCCACATCTTTGGGATCAGCCTGTATTTGTATATGTTATTTTTTGCCTGCGTGTCAAATTTCCTGTGATATATGAGCTGATGGCGTGCCGGTCTCTAAGTAATGCTGCAACTCTCTGTTTCCTGTTTGTCGCCGGTGTCACACGTAAGACAGCCCTCATGTATTTTAGATGTATCCTTCCTCACAGGCTATCCTATACAATGCTGTATACCATACCATACCATACCATACCATACCATACCATACCGTACCAGTACCGTACCATACCGTACCGTACCGTACCGTACCATACCATGCCATACCATACCATACCATACCATACCATACCATACCATACCATACCACACCACCCACACCACACCTCATCGCACCACACCACACCACACCACATCTCACCACACAATGCTAAACCACACCATACCACACCATGCCATATGATGCCATACCATACATGTCATATGATACGAATCGATACCATACGATACCATACGATACCATACCACACCATACTACACCACACCACACCACACCACACCACACCACACCATGCCATATGATACCATACCATCTATGCCATACGATATGATACGACATGACACGACACGATTTGATACATGATACCATATCATACCATACCATACCATACCATGCCATACCATACCATACCATACCATACCATACCATACCATACCATACCATACCATACCATACCATACCATACCATACCATACCATACCATACCATACCATACCATACCATACCATACCATACCATACCATACCATACCATACCATACCATACCATACCATACCATACCATACCATACCATACCATGCCATCAACAAAATGTGCTGCGTAAAAAAATGTCAGTTCAAAACATGAGACAGCTGGAGAGAAACTTTCACTTGAAACCGTAGTTATCTAGAAACCATACAGTATTCTTTTTAAAGAAAGCCAGTTTAAGTGAAAATCATACAAATGACATTTTATTCATTACTGATTTCTAAAGTATGCAATAAAAAGACATTCTATTTCAACTGGAACGTATTCGATATATGCTAAAATGTCCGGGGTATATTTGACAGAGCGGCAAAAGTACACAGGTTCCTGTACTTACTGCGGAGATTTCCAGTTGGGAGTACTGTTGCTTCGACTTTGACCCGCTTTCATGACAAAAGAACGTACGTACATTTGTAGTTGGTCAGTCAATCAAGGGTATAAGTACGTGAAGATATGATACTCATGATGAAATAATTCACTGCGATATGGAGAACCCTTCAACACCGTAGATACTGTGCAAGATTATTCATAACGAACACAGCACACACACACACACACACACACACACACACACACACACACACACACACACACACACACACACACACACACACACACACACACACACAGAGAAGTAACATCACCACCGCCACTACTACCACCATAACTCAGCATACAACCTAGGCTACTTAACTCCAACATTTACATAACATAGTCACAGTTCTACATTTCCTCTTATAGTTTTCAGTAATCAGGTGAGGGACGGGGGGGGGGGGGGAGCTAGCTGAGGCAGGTATGGCTTTACCTGGGTTTTGAAAAACAGGAAGAGAAGAGGCATTACGGGTTGTCAAAGGAATACAGTTTCAGATAATTGCAGCAAGATCAATAAATGACCTCCAACCATAAGTGACCTGCCAGCACGAAATCAATCTTAACTAGCATTTGGGGTATTTTGAGATATACATATCACTGGAAAGTGTACATTCTGCTGATTATTTTGGTACTTGAATAAAGCTTGTATTAAAAAAAAATATAGAAGTTATGTATGTTTAAAGTCATTAAGTTGTATGACGGCCATTTTGAGAAAACGGCCTCTGAAGTTTTTATGTACTCTCATACACATTTTCCTTAAATTTCTTTATTTGGTGGCTTTGACCCGGTTTGTTTCTAATTTTAGCTGTCATTATCTGAAAGGTGCACCTAAGTGCTTTCTGTCAGTAGATTACATGTTCAAGAGGGATTCATCGCACTCAGACAACTCCATATGTGCTCCACCCAAATCTGCTTACAGTTATCTGACAGATTACCTAAGCCACCGCAAAACCCTATGCACTTGCAAGGTCTTGAAACTGGGAAGGAGGGAGAAACACTACGCTGACACCACGAGAATGATGGAAACATTAAGATGGCCAGAAAACAGACCAGATTTTTAATGTTGCCGGCTGGGGTTAAACTCGAGATATCAGATCTTGAGTCCAACGTTCTAAAATAAGAACCAAGCAGCACAGAGAGTCACGGACACTGGAACGATTTTCATGAGAATGAGCGATGATTTCATGATAATGTGGATGATGATTATGATAATACTATGGAGTTCCATTTGAATTTGAGACTGCGTGACAGAGCTGTACTCTATGCTCATTATGTCAAAATATCCATTCTGTCACTGCACCCGGTCCATGAGATACAGGCATCTACAATGTTGGTAAGGAAATTGGACCAACGCTTTCAATGGAACATCCGTAAAGTAGATGACATTTAACTGAGCGGCCTTTAATTGCATTTTAGACATGCAAGGTTAACGGTGAGCATGGTTTCTCACTGTTGTCTTTTATCTTAACTGGTTGTCGTTTTTAACGTGGTGTTAGCCCTGATATGGCTCTAGTAGTCGGCTGGACTATAAGCAATATGAACTTGAACGTGACTGCGTGGCCCTTGTCTTATTAGTAACACATAGCATGATCAACTCTAGGTAGGAGACGGGGTCAGGACAGAAAAATCCCGCATTGATTTGTTTGGGTCCATTGGGAATCAAACCCATGACCTCCAGTTAGTAGCCCATTGCGAAACCACACCACACCACATCTCACTACACAATGCTAAACCACACCATACCACACCATGCCATATGATGCCATACCATACATGTCATATGATACGAATCGATACCATACGATACCATACGATACCATACCACACCATACTACACCACACCACACCACACCACACCACACCACACCATGCCATATGATACCATACCATCTATGCCATACGATATGATACGACATGACACGACACGATTTGATACATGATACCATATCATACCATACCATACCATACCATGCCATACCATACCATACCATACCATACCATACCATACCAACCATACCATACCATACCATACCAACCATACCATACCATACCATACCATACCAACCATACCATACCATACCATACCATACCATACCATACCATACCATACCATACCATACCATACCATACCATACCATACCATACCATACCATACCATACCATACCATACCATACCATACCATACCATGCCATCAACAAAATGTGCTGCGTAAAAAAATGTCAGTTCAAAACATGAGACAGCTGGAGAGAAACTTTCACTTGAAACCGTAGTTATCTAGAAACCATACAGTATTCTTTTTAAAGAAAGCCAGTTTAAGTGAAAATCATACAAATGACATTTTATTCATTACTGATTTCTAAAGTATGCAATAAAAAGACATTCTATTTCAACTGGAACGTATTCGATATATGCTAAAATGTCCGGGGTATATTTGACAGAGCGGCAAAAGTACACAGGTTCCTGTACTTACTGCGGAGATTTCCAGTTGGGAGTACTGTTGCTTCGACTTTGACCCGCTTTCATGACAAAAGAACGTACGTACATTTGTAGTTGGTCAGTCAATCAAGGGTATAAGTACGTGAAGATATGATACTCATGATGAAATAATTCACTGCGATATGGAGAACCCTTCAACACCGTAGATACTGTGCAAGATTATTCATAACGAACACAGCACACACACACACACACACACACACACACACACACACACACACACACACACACACACACACACACACACACACACACACAGAAGTAACATCACCACCGCCACTACTACCACCATAACTCAGCATACAACCTAGGCTACTTAACTCCAACATTTACATAACATAGTCACAGTTCTACATTTCCTCTTATAGTTTTCAGTAATCAGGTGAGGGACGGGGGGGGGGGGGGAGCTAGCTGAGGCAGGTATGGCTTTACCTGGGTTTTGAAAAACAGGAAGAGAAGAGGCATTACGGGTTGTCAAAGGAATACAGTTTCAGATAATTGCAGCAAGATCAATAAATGACCTCCAACCATAAGTGACCTGCCAGCACGAAATCAATCTTAACTAGCATTTGGGGTATTTTGAGATATACATATCACTGGAAAGTGTACATTCTGCTGATTATTTTGGTACTTGAATAAAGCTTGTATTAAAAAAAATATAGAAGTTATGTATGTTTAAAGTCATTAAGTTGTATGACGGCCATTTTGAGAAAACGGCCTCTGAAGTTTTTATGTACTCTCATACACATTTTCCTTAAATTTCTTTATTTGGTGGCTTTGACCCGGTTTGTTTCTAATTTTAGCTGTCATTATCTGAAAGGTGCACCTAAGTGCTTTCTGTCAGTAGATTACATGTTCAAGAGGGATTCATCGCACTCAGACAACTCCATATGTGCTCCACCCAAATCTGCTTACAGTTATCTGACAGATTACCTAAGCCACCGCAAAACCCTATGCACTTGCAAGGTCTTGAAACTGGGAAGGAGGGAGAAACACTACGCTAACACCACGAGAATGATGGAAACATTAAGATGGCCAGAAAACAGACCAGATTTTTAATGTTGCCGGCTGGGGTTAAACTCGAGATATCAGATCTTGAGTCCAACGTTCTAAAATAAGAACCAAGCAGCACAGAGAGTCACGGACACTGGAACGATTTTCATGAGAATGAGCGATGATTTCATGATAATGTGGATGATGATTATGATAATACTATGGAGTTCCATTTGAATTTGAGACTGCGTGACAGAGCTGTACTCTATGCTCATTATGTCAAAATATCCATTCTGTCACTGCACCCGGTCCATGAGATACAGGCATCTACAATGTTGGTAAGGAAATTGGACCAACGCTTTCAATGGAACATCCGTAAAGTAGATGACATTTAACTGAGCGGCCTTTAATTGCATTTTAGACATGCAAGGTTAACGGTGAGCATGGTTTCTCACTGTTGTCTTTTATCTTAACTGGTTGTCGTTTTTAACGTGGTGTTAGCCCTGATATGGCTCTAGTAGTCGGCTGGACTATAAGCAATATGAACTTGAACGTGACTGCGTGGCCCTTGTCTTATTAGTAACACATAGCATGATCAACTCTAGGTAGGAGACGGGGTCAGGACAGAAAAATCCCGCATTGATTTGTTTGGGTCCATTGGGAATCAAACCCATGACCTCCAGTTAGTAGCCCATTGCGAAACCACTTCGCCACGGTGACTGGCCAAAAAAGGAAATCAATTCTCATTCAAGTCACACGAAGACCACAACTGCATGTGCCTAAACAAATCATAAGATAGAAAATATACGAACGCTTTCGCAACAGTCATATAGATCTAACACTTCGAAGACAACATATCTCAGATAAAATGCTCAAACTTGTAAAACACAAACACGCAAGCACGCGCGCGCGCGCGCGCACACACACACACACACACATACACACATCTTTTTTTCCACATCTTGGTCGTGGCTTGTTGTGTGTTTCTTATCAGTTTTCATAAACACATTTTCTCGCCAGTCATATTCAAGTATGACTTTTTTCTGACCAATGAGCTTCAAACGGCTTAGAATTAATTTCTGACCAATCAGGTTTATCCGAGATATTTCCTGACCAATGAGATTTAGCTGACATATTTCTTGACCAGTTAGCTCATTTCTGTCAAACGCGTGCCTGTTTACCACACCCATATCCGTGTCTGGAAATTTTCATAACTGTCTTGGTCCTCATGAATAGAGCCCCTTGAAACCATTGCTTAGGGAAGATAGGGCGTGTGTGCATCAGTGCGTGTGTATGTGTGCGCGCGAGTGTGTGTGTGCATTGTGCTTGTGTGTATGCGTGCGCATGAATCTGTGTGAGTGTGCATGCTTTGTGGTGTGTGTGTGTGTGTGTGTGTGCGTGCGTGCGTGCGTGTGTGTGTGTGTATGTGTGTGTGTGTGCGTCTGTGTTTGTGTGTCTGTTTGTGTGTGTGTGTGTGTCTGTGTGCGTGTGCGTGTCAGACTGAAGGCATCATATTCTGTCTCTATGTGTCAGGTCTTCTTTCCTGTTATCTTATCCAGCTGTTGTTGTTGTAGTTGTTTTCTGTATAATTTCCTTCCTTCTGGCAAGCACACCCTTGTCTGCTTCCATTTCTATCTTTAGCGCAACCCATAAATTATCTGAGAGCGTTGTCTTGGCTTCTGACATTCTGCTCAGCCCCGCAGTTGGGTCGCAATCAAACAGACAGGTCTCCTCCCTTTCCCACAAAAAAGACCCCTGAACAAACGTACAAATATACAGATAGACAGCGACAACGATAGTAAATAAGCAAGTAAGAAAAAGAAAAAGAAAAAAGAGAAAAGAAAAACAGAAAGAAAAGAAAATCAGGCAGGCAACAATAAACTAACACTGAAAGAAAGTAAATATGCAGAAAGAAGGACAGACAAACATGAGGAGAGAGAGAGAGAGAGAGAGAGAGAGAGAGAGAGAGACAGAGAGACAGAGAGAGACAGAGACAGACAGACAGACAGACAGAGACACAGAGAGAGACAGAGAGAGAGACAGAGAAGAAGAAGAAGAAGAAGAGAAAAACAGGGAAAAGAAAAACATTATTATACAGACAGAAAGTACGAAGCAGCAGGAAAGTTTCAGTCTTTTTCTCCTAATTTTTGTATTTGGTGTTTGTTTGTTGTGATCTTACATTCACGCTTGACAAAATCCAGTTGGCCGAAAATGTGTGCCTGTCTTGTCTAGTTGTATCAAATACGCGTTCTGATTCTATTTTCGTGTTTTTCTGGTTCCTGTTTGCTTGAACCCGGGCAGTGGCACTTGTTTTTTATTTCTTTTTCTTTTTGTGATACAGAAAAACCAAATAATGAAAAGTGAATTCTTTCTGTGATACAGAAAAACAAAATATTGGACATACATTTTAGAAGTGTAATAAACTAAAGGTTTGCAGCAAACTGAAGTTGAACACAGACAAAACAGAAATAATGCCTGTGGGCACTACTTCTCGACTTTTCTATTGGTTGGCAGCGAGTGTGCAAACACTGACGATACTGACATTTCATTCGAAGCTTTTTTGAAATACCTTGCGGTCAAGACTGACCGAAATATGTCTGTATAAGAGCACAATAGCAACATCTGCCACAGTTCTTATCGAGAGCCAAGGGGGATCACACCGATTAGATCATAATTATCTGTCCAAGGCAGCGTGTAACGACTTGTCTCTGCCACAATTGTTATTGTTGTTTAAAGCGCAGACCACTGGGCAGAACCATATCAGGGCTATGACCAGTTCAAAACATACACAATACTTCAACAGGAAAAAAGGAAAAGAAAATTAAGTACACATATCAATGCATTCGCGTACATAATCTAAGGATGTGCCCCTGGCGTTGACCGCGCCGTCCAATATATTGCACAGGGATTTTAAAAAGCACACCTGAATACAAATTTAAACATAACTAAAGACGCTAAAACATATATAAGAACAGGCCTAAATTACCTATAATTTCTTCCGCATATCTCATATCCTTAGAGGCAAATATGCACTTAACACATGTATCCAATTATCAATCCTAAGAGAACGTACGTAAGGCTTTATCGAATACATACAGGTGAATGGATCAGCAAAGCAGAAAATGATAGGAAGAAATGACAGAAAGCAAAGGAAGAAGAAAGAAACAAAGAGAATGACAAAAAAGAAGAAATTTCTAGCAAATAATTTCCAGAAGGTGGGGATACTATTTATACTGAAAGAGCCCCCGACGTCCCCATGGGGGCTCTGCCACAATGACTGTCTATCTAGCCTGTTGTAATTCTGTGCTATCAGCAGAACGAATGTCTTCACTGCATCAGGCCTGACCTTTTTCGTGTTTTTTTTCTTCTTCTGGTTCCTGTTTGCTTGAACGCGGGCAGTCATACTTGTTTTGGAAAACGAACAAACAAACAAAAATCATACGAAGAAAAGGATGAAGGGTATTAAAAAAGGATAAGGAATATTAATGTATCAGAAGTACAATCCTTTCTGCCATCGTTATGTTTCAGTGATGCTGGTGGTGTCAGCTTACACTGTCTTTGAGACCTTTGTCATCTCGACGTCACGTAGACGTGCATGTAATCTGTGTTAATTCGTGTTGTCTTTCAGATCGCTACTGGCAGTGTTTGAAGAAACGCATGTGGAACTGTCTGGTGCGATGAATTGTTCTTGAAGAAATTCCAGTTCTGTTAATAATTGAAAACGAAATCTTGGTTCCTGCTTTTTCAAAGTCTTAATACCAATGTAACGAAAAGGAGGAGGAGGGGGGAGAAGGAGGAGTAGGAAGAGGAGGAGGAGGAGGAGGAGGAGGAGAAGAAGAAGAAATAGTAGTAGTAGTAGTAGTAGTAGTAGTAGTGGTAGAAGTAGCAGCAGTAGCAGTATCAGTAGTAGCAGCTGCAACAGCAGCAACAGCAGCAGCAGAAGCAGTAGTAGCAGTTGAAGAAAAGAATAAAACAGTAGAGCAGCGACAGAAGAAGAAGAAAAAGAAGAAGAAGGAGAAGAAAAAGAAAGAAAGGAAGAAAGAAAAAGAAAGAAACAAAGAAAGAAACAAAGAAAAAATAAGTCCACGTTTTATTGCCATCATTGACAAGCACAGATGCCATGTGTTTTAGGTCTTAAGTCGAACAACCCATAGGAAAGCAGGCTTTTAAGATGAGACAGCCAGATTATAAGCAAACAAACAAACGAACATAAAAACGAGCTAACAAACATTCACCAAACAACGAACATAATGTCCTTTGTCTTTCAGCGTCGAGCGAATGAAGTAACCTCAAGGAGGCATTAGAAAGAAGTCGAAAACGAGGCTGTCATTGACGTCATAAATGGAACAGTTAACCTAATTGTCGTCAGCAGTGACGTAATACTGGGAAAGACGGTAGCTGGTATTAACCACTTGACACCCTCACCCTATCCACCAGCTTCGTGCATTATCAGCTATGAGAGCAAAGCAGCAACTTGACTACTTCATTCGCTACGACGTCAGACTTTCAATCGGAAGTTTAGATTTGATCCTTCTTCGAGTACTTTTTACCTGGTGGGTGGAAGGGTGGAGAATTTTCCTATCTACCAGCTCGGATACGTCTCGATTGGTCCCAAGTTCGATACGTCGCAGTCTCGATAAGTCCCAGGTTCGATACGTCCCGGCTTCGATGCGTCCCAGCGATACATCCCAGGTTTGATACGTCCCAGGTTCGATACGCCTCAGGTTCGATACGTCTCAGGCTTGATACGTCCCAGGTTCGATACGCCTCAGGTTCGATACGTCCGAGGTTCGATGAGTCCGAGGTTCGATACATCCCAGGTTTGATGCGTCCGAGGTTCGATACGTCCGAGGTTCGATGCGTCCGAGGTTCGATACGTCCGAGGTTCGTTACGTCTGACGTTCGATACGTCCCAGGTTCGATGCGTCCCAGGTTCGATACGTCCCAGATACAAACTGTTTGTCTCTTTTTTGTGTGCGTGTGTCGCGTATGTTTGTCGCGCGAGCGTCGCATGCCCGCCTATTTAATTAAAAGAGTGAGAGAGAGAGAGAGAGAGAGAGAGAGAGAGAGAGAGAGAGAGAGAGAGAGAGAGAGAGAGAGAGAGAGAGAGATGAACACAGAAAGAACGCTCATGTTCGTCATCTTTCAGCACGGGCCATCTGTCGTTTAACCCGTTCAGTGCCGGCGACCGAATATTCGGTCGGCTCTCCGTGTCATCCTCTTTGCCAGCGACCGAATATTCTGACAGTCTATTTTTAGCATTTTTCATGGGGAATTACGGCAAGCAGAAGTGACGCAGAACACAGATACACAATCTACAATTCTTCCCCGATAATGACATACTACGCAGTTTCTGTGACGTTTCTCCCAAAGTTTGCGAACAAAGCAATTAGTAGGGGACCCCGTTTACGTAAACACTCTGACAGCGAAAATGTCCGACAGCACTGAGCCGAGCACTTCAAGCAGACGACGCGCTTCCATTCCACTTTCCCTTGCCGTTTAACTTGTGCTCCAAAATGATTCTGACATCGAATCAGTTGATTCTGTGGATGATTTTAGCGAGGGCAGTGATGTTCATGGCGATGATATGGCTAGAACAAGTGCACCACGTGCCTTGACCGACTTCGACAGTGAACGTCAGTCAGCCACGACTCGACTGTTGATCCTGCTTTTACGGCGGAGACAGAGGTGAGTGGTGCTGAGACTGAAAGCGATAGTGATGGGGAGGGTGGGGGGGGGGGGGGGTGCCAGTGCTAAGCAGGAAAAGGCCTAGAGTTTCGAGAAGCAGGGGTGCAGGACGAAGTAGGACAGCAGGAAGGGGGGGTGGGGCAGGGGAGAGGGCGGGTCCGGGGGTGCGAGAAGAGGATGGACAGTGACTGGAACTGCACGTTTCGATGGTCAGTTCGTCGATGGGACAAACACAAGACCTGTGTCATTTGAGTTTACAGGGGATGCGGGCATCAAAGTATCAACTGAGGGCTTTGAGGCTGTAGATTATTTCAAGTTGTTTCTCACACAAGATCTCCTTCAGAGGCTTGTGACTGAGACCAATAGTTACGCACAGCAGAAGATCACGGCTGCCAGTCAGAAGGAGGGGGGAATTTCTAAACATAGCTCACTGAGACAGTGGACAGACTGTTACCAACTCTGTGTGTTGTGTGTGTGTGTGTGTGTGTGTGTGTGTGTGTGTGTGTGTGTGTGTGATAGTGGTGGTGATGTGGGGGTGGGGTGGTGGTGGGTGGTGGTGATTATGTGTGTGTGTGTGTGTGTGTGTGTGTGTGTGTGTGTGTGTGATGTGTTTGTGTTACTTATTTTGCTTGTTCAGTTACATATTTTGTCACATGTTACTTATTGCTGTGTATGTTTGTGTGTATGATTTCAGATATCTCTTCAGGCAGAACACCAGCTGATGTGGTACCATCAAAGCCAACAGACTGGTGAAGGAGATGACTGACCTTGAGGTCACCAAAAAAGGGGACATGAAGGTGCTTCTCCTTGTTTCATGGAGTACCACACAAAACTCAAAATACTGGCTTGAAGATTAGTTTGTGGAGACACTGACAGTAGTTGAGTCAGACATCCATAATCTATAAATAGGGCTTTTTTGTGCCTTTTTTTTTAATTTCTTCATTTCTTCAGTGATGGGAACTCTTCACTTTGAATTGGTGTGCCTTCAAAATAACATGGATTTAGGATTGCTTTTTGTTTCACTTTGGAATGTATCAGGCCACTTAGTGCAAAATTTCTGCAAATTTGGTGAGTACAAATAAAATATTTCACCAAAAATTCAGATGTTCATTTTCTGTCTTTCTGTGAGTGTCATTTTGAAGAGGAATCATTTTGCTACAAACTTTATTCAACATGTTATTGTCTATTTTGTCTCCTTTAGCTTCAGGAATTGTTTATGAATTATTACCCTAATTCGCAAAATGCGCCCTGGCAATGGCAATGCACACTTTAATTACATCATCTGGCACTGTAAGGGTTAATACCTACCACCCATGTTCCCACACAATGTTTCCCGAGTCTTATCTGTGTTCTCCTGGATTCGCACCCAGTGAAGATACCTACGCACAGAACTCCTCCACATTTCGCAGTCCGAAACTTGGCCCTGTCGTTTACATCGCTGAAACTTCTTTGATGAGTGTGCGTGTGTTTGGTGTGCGTGCGCTCACGCGCGGGCAGATGTATGTGTGTGTGAATGTGTGATGTGTGTGTGTGTGTGTGTGTGTGTGAGTGTGTGTGTGTGTGTGTGTGTGTGTGTGTGTGTGTGTGTGGTGTGTGTGGTGTGTGTGTGTGTGGGGGCGTGTTCGTGTGTTCGTTCCTTGATTTAACGTCTTTTTACTATAAGTGATATTAGACGGATGTGTGTGTGTGTGTGTGTGTGTGTGTGTGTGTGTGTGTGTGTGTGTGTGTGTGTGTGTGTGCGTGTGTGCGTGTGACGCATCGAACCTGGGACACATCGAACCTGGGACGTATCGAGACGTCCCTACCAGCTCAACATGTCTGCAGACCTGTTGGTGCCAAATCCCCCTAGTGCGTGTAAACACGCAGAACATCAAATATGCGTGTTTAGGAAACCATAAGCCATGTCAGTGTCCGTAGCTAACCAAAACATGACACATCCAGCATGCACACAATATCAATACGGAGTATGTCTGTACAGCAATATACCATCTAAACAATATGGGCAACACAACATGCGTGCATGCTTCCGAAAATAATCCGAACGGTGAAAAACAACAATGATAACATTAACAACAACAACAAAAACTCCCTCGCGTTTTCCACCAGGATAGGGTTAAGTTTTTGGAGCTGGTGGACAGGATGAGACAGTGAAAGGTACCAGGAAAGGGTTAAGTTATTGGAGCTGGTGGAAGCTGGTAGACAGGGTGAGACAGTGAAAGGGTTAAATTTTTGCAGTCCGCTGGGCTTGAAACAAATATAACAATAACAATCCCATTGAGGGCGCGTTTTGTCCTGAAGAGGATCCAGGGCTATAACTATGAGGTAAGGCTGATGTAAATGGATCGTGCCTATTGCAACGAATCCAGTTTGACCTTGGAATAGGAAGAAAAACATCCTAAACCAACAGCCAAAGGGCTGAAGGGAAAACCGGAGTAAAAACCCTTAGTCAGACATGGCTGGGCCTGTCTTGTGAACGAGAATTAGAACAGATAAAAAAAAAAGAAAAAAAGAGGAGGGGGGGGGGGCATATGTGCAGCCACATAGCCAAGATGGGAAGTTGGTGATGGTTGTTGCACAAGGCACGATCCATTTACATCAGCTTTACCTCATAGTTATAGCCCTGGATCCTCTTTAGGACAAAACAACAATAATATGGCATGACCACTTTTCTAATTGCAGAATTCATCTCACTTCCCCTTTGACATCATATTTGCCTCCCTTCTCCCCACTTCTTACCATCACTCACAAACACATTGCAATTTCATTTAGTGCCTTTCTCCAACTGGACGAAGCAACAGGGAGGTTTCAGTCTTTTTCACATAATCTTTGTATCTGGTGTTCGTTTGTTTGTAATCTTACGTTTGACAAAGGCCAGTTGGCCGAAAATTTGCGCCTGTCTTGTCTTGTTATATTAAATACGCGTTCTGGTTCTATTTTTTGTTTTTCTGGTTCCAGTTTCCTTGAACAGGGGCAGTCCACTTGTTTTGGAAAACAAAACAAAACAAAAAACAAACAAATGAAACAAAACAAAAAAACGTTTCTGCCGAGAACGGAAAATAAACGATTTCTGTTAACCGCTACATTATATTTTTTTAAAAAAAAAAAGAAAAGCAGAAAAGAGCAGATTGTTATTAGAGCCATCTACCCTCAATTATACACATTGTTAAATTTTAGGTGATATTTGTGCGCCCTCAATGGGATTGTTATTGTTATTGTTGGACTGCATACAGTCATCACCATCATCATCACCAGTCATCATCCTCATCATCAGGTGCCCTGCCGCATGGCGTTGGCGACCATGGACTTCCAACCACCTCTATCTCTCGTTGCCCCCAGCATCTCTCCCACCCTCCTCATCCCCAGCCACTCTGCAAGTCCGTCCAGCATTCTCTCCCTGGGTCTACCTGGTGCTCTCTTTCCCTCCAGCTTCCCCGTTGTGACAAGGTGCTCCAAAACCCCCTTCCTCATAAAATGGCCTATAAATGTTGCTTGTCTTTTCCTAATCTTCCTTATGAGTGATCTACTTGTGTCTGCCTCCATCAAGACTGTCTCGTTTGTTTTCTTTGCTGTCCTTGGAACTCTCAACATTCTTCTGAGAAACCACATCTCGGCTGCCTCGATCCTGCTCTGGCTTTGCTTGCTGACTGTCCACGCCTCGCATCCGTACAACAGTATTGGTTCTATATAACATTCAAGGACTCTCTTTCTGATGTTAAATGATAGGCATTTGTTGGTAAGAATGCTTGTCATCTTCTTGAATGCTGTTTTGGCTTGGCCGATTCTGCCAGCTATTTCCGATGTGCATCTGCCGTCTGATGAAATGACCGTTCCTAGGTATTTGAACTTATTAACCTGTGTCAAGGTTGTGCCATTTGCTGTTATTTTGCAGGAGGGGATTTCATGTTTTTTACTGATCACCATGACTTCAGTCTTCCTGCTGTTTAGTTCCAACCCCTTACCGTTGCTTTCTATTTCTAGTATATTCACAAGGTTTTGTAGGTCCCTTTCATTTTCTGCAATTAGCACGGTGTCATCTCCGTACCGAATATTCTTTATCATTTTCCCTCCAACCTTTAATCCAGGGTCTTCTTCTAGGATTTTCTCATGATGTTTTCGCTATACAGTCATATCAGGGCTATATCTGTTTCAAAACATACACAATACCTCAACAGGAGGAAAAAAAAGAAAATTAAGTACACATAGCTGTGCATTCGCGCACATGATCTAAGGAGATGCCCCTGGCACCAACCACTCCTTCTAATTTATCACACATGGGGATTTAAAAAACGTACTGGACACAAATTTAAATATGACTAAGGACATTAAAACATATCTAAAAACGGACCTACATCATCTTAAATTGCTTCTGCATATCACATTTCCCCAGATCCAAAAGTGCATTTAATACATGTCCCCAATTATCAATCCCAGGAGAAAATACGTAAGGCTTCATCAAATGCATACAGGTGAATAGGACCAGCAAGGCGGAAAATGATAAGAAGAAATGACAGAAAGCAAAGGAACAAATCAGAAACAGAGTGATAGAAAAGAGGAAATTTCTGGCACAGCATTTCTGGAACGTGGGAATACCATTTATACTGAAAGAGCCCCCAGCATCCCAATGCGCAATGTCTACAATATCTGAAGTGTGGGTCGTGTAGTACAGAATGTCTACTCATCAAATGCCAGTTTCTTTGGGCAGGAAACATACTGGAAGACAACCACATCTCAAAGATGCTCCTGTAAAGAGAACTGAAAGCAAAGACTTACCATGACTAGGGACGACCATTAAAACAATAGGATACTCTGAAAGCCATCCTCATCAATTGCAGCATCAGCACCACCAACAAACAGCGACGACACTGCCCGCAAACAGAGTGAGCTGACGACAGCAATGCATAGAGCACAATCATTTTGGATAGCGTAGAATAGCTGCTATTCAATAATAGTGGGACCATTGGAAGCAAAACCCAAGACTGCAGGACTCCTTCCGATGCATGGCTGCGGAAGAATATGTACAGGATAGGTCGTGTATCTCACCTGAAGACCCAAACCAAGCGATAAAGGACCAGTATGCCTACTCGACGGAAGAGTCCATCATTGCAAAACTGTATACCAGCTATAAAAGTGCATGGCAACATACCTCTCACTTTGCCTCTCCATCACACTATCAGTTCCACATTCATTCTGTCACAGTCCACTTGTCCAGTAAGCCACTGGAGGCTTCCGATACTCGTCTACCATAGGCCACCCGCCAGAAAGGCCATGATAATGGTGCCAGATCTCTTTGGTGGAGTTCAATAAAGCCTGTGTTGATTTGATGTATGTACATGTAGCTGTGAAATATGCAGGCCGTGCAATCAGAAACACCAAAACAGATTTGATGTATCTACATGTAGCTGAAATATGTAGGCCGTGCAATCAGAAACACCAACACAGATTTGATGTATCTACATGTAGCTGTGAAATATGCAGGCCGTGCAATCAGAAACACCAAAACAGATTTGATGTATCTACATGTAGCTGTGAAATATGTAGGCCGTGCAATCAGAAACACCAAAACAGATTTGATGTATCTACATGTAGCTGTGAAATATGTAGGCCGTCAATCAGAAACACCAAAACAGATTTGATGTATCTACATGTACTGTGAAATATGTAGGCCGTGCAATCAGAAACACCAAAACAGATTTGATGTATCTACATGTAACTGAAGTATGTAGGCCGTGCAATCAGAAACAACAAAACAGATTTGATGTATCTACATGTAACTGAAATATGTAGGCCGTGCAATCAGAAACACCAAAACAGATTTGATGTATCTACATGTAACTGAAATATGTAGGCCGTGCAATCAGAAACACCAAAACAGATTTGATGTATCTACATGTAGCTGTGAAATATGTAGGCCGTGCAATCAGAAACACCAAAACAGATTTGATGTATCTACATGTAACTGAAATATGTAGGCCGTGCAATCAGAAACACCAAAACAGATTTGATGTATCTACATGTAGCTGTGAAATATGCAGGCCGTGCAATCAGAAACACCAAAACAGATTTGATGTATCTACATGTAACTGAAATATGTAGGCCGTGCAATCAGAAACACCAAAACAGATTTGATGTATCTACATGTAACTGAAATATGTAGGCCGTGCAATCAGAAACACCAAAACAGATTTGATGTATCTACATGTAACTGTGAAATATGCAGGCCGTGCAATCAGAAACACCAAAACAGATTTGATGTATCTACATGTAGCTGTGAAATATGTAGGCCGTGCAATCAGAAACACCAAAACAGATTTGATGTATCTACATGTAGCTGTGAAATATGCAGGCCGTGCAATCAGAAACACCAAAACAGATTTGATGTATCTACATGTAGCTGTGAAATATGTAGGCCGTGCAATCAGAAACACCAAAACAGATTTGATGTATCTACATGTAGCTGTGAAATATGTAGGCCGTGCAATCAGAAACACCAAAACAGATTTGATGTATCTACATGTAACTGAAATATGTAGGCCATGCAATCAGAAACACTAAAACAGATTTGATGTATCTACATGTAGCTGTGAAATATGCAGGCCGTGCAATCAGAAACACCAAAACAGATTTGATGTATCTACATGTAGCTGTGAAATATGTAGGCCGTGTGCAATCAGAAACACCAAAACAGATTTGATGTATCTACATGTAACTGAAATATGTAGGCCGTGCAATCAGAAACACCAAAACAGATTTGATGTATCTACATGTAGCTGTGAAATATGTAGGCCGTGCAATCAGAAACACCAAAACAGATTTGATGTATCTACATGTAACTGAAATATGTAGGCCGTGCAATCAGAAACACTAAAACAGATTTGATGTATCTACATGTAACTGAAATATGCAGGCCGTGCAATCAGAAACACCAAAACAGATTTGATGTATCTACATGTAGCTGTGAAATATGTAGGCCGTGCAATCAGAAACACCAAAACAGATTTGATGTATCTACATGTAACTGAAATATGTAGGCCGTGCAATCAGAAACACTAAAACAGATTTGATGTATCTACATGTAGCTGTGAAATATGTAGGCCATGCAATCAGAAACACCAAAACAGATTTCATGTATCTACATGTAACTGAAATATGCAGGCCGTGCAATCAGAAACACCAAAACAGATTTGATGTATCTACATGTAACTGAAATATGTAGGCCGTGCAATCAGAAACACCAAAACAGATTTGATGTATCTACATGTAACTGAAATATGTAGGCCGTGCAATCAGAAACACCAAAACAGATTTGATGTATCTACATGTAGCTGTGAAACATGCAGGCCGTGCAATCAGAAACACCAAAACAGATTTGATGTATCTACATGTAGCTGTGAAATATGCAGGCCGTGCAATCAGAAACACCAAAACAGATTTGATGTATCTACATGTAGCTGTGAAATATGAGGCGTGCAATCAGAAACACCAAAACAGATTTGATGTATCTACATGTAGCTGTGAAATATGTAGGCCGTGCAATCAGAAACACCAAAACAGATTTGATGTATCTACATGTAGCTGTGAAATATGCAGGCCGTGCAATCAGAAACACCAAAACAGATTTGATGTATCTCAATGTAGCTGTGAAATATGCAGGCCGTGCAATCAGAAACACCAAAACAGATTTGATGTATCGACATGTAACTGAAATATGTAGGCCGTGCAATCAGAAACACCAAAACAGATTTGATGTATCTACATGTAGCTGTGAAATATGCATGCCGTGCAATCAGAAATACCAAAACAGATTTGATGTATCTACATGTAACTGTGAAATATGCAGGCCGTGCAATCAGAAACACCAAAACAGATTTGATGTATCTACGTAAAGCTGTGAAATATGAGGCCGTGCAATCAGAAACACCAAAACAGATTTGATGTATCTACATGTAGCTGTGAAATATGTAGGCCATGCAATCAGAAACACCAAAACAGATTTGATGTATCTACATGTAGCTGTGAAATATGTAGGCCGTGCAATCAGAAACACCAAAACAGATTTGATGTATCTACATGTAGCTGTGAAATATGCAGGCCGTGCAATCAGAAACACCAAAACAGATTTGATGTATCTACATGTAGCTGTGAAATATGTAGGCCGTGCAATCAGAAACACCGAAACAGATTTGATGTATCTACATGTAGCTGTGAAATATGCAGGCCGTGCAATCAGAAACACCAAAACAGATTTGATGTATCTACATGTAACTGAAATATGCAGGCCGTGCAATCAGAAACACCAAAACAGATTTGATGTATCTACATGTAGCTGTGAAATATGCAGGCCATGCAATCAGAAACACCAAAACAGATGTGATGTATCTACATGTAGCTGTGAAATATGTAGGCCGTGCAATCAGAAACACCAAAACAGATTTGATGTATCTACATGTAGCTGTGAAATATGCAGGCCGTGCAATCAGAAACACCAAAACAGATTTGATGTATCTACATGTAGCTGTGAAATATGTAGGCCGTGCAATCAGAAACACCAAAACAGATTTGATGTATCTACATGTAGCTGTGAAATATGTAGGCCGTGCAATCAGAAACACCAAAACAGATTTGATGTATCTACATGTAGCTGAAATATGTAGGCCGTGCAATCAGAAACACCAAAACAGATTTGATGTATCTACATGTAGCTGTGAAATATGTAGGCCGTGCAATCAGAAACACCAAAACAGATTTGATGTATCTACATGTAGCTATGAAATATGTAGGCCGTGCAATCAGAAACACCAAAACAGATTTGATGTATCTACATGTAGCTGTGAAATATGCAGGCCGTGCAATCAGAAACACCAAAACAGATGTGATGTATCTACATGTAGCTGTGAAATATGTAGGCCGTGCAATCAGAAACACCAAAACAGATTTGATGTATCTACATGTAACTGTGAAATATGCAGGCCGTGCAATCAGAAACACCAAAACAGATTTGATGTATCTACATGTAGCTGTGAAATATGTAGGCCGTGCAATCAGAAACACCAAAACAGATTTGATGTATCTACATGTAGCTGTGAAATATGCAGGCCGTGCAATCAGAAACACCAAAACTGATTTGATGTATCTACATGTAGCTGTGAAATATGTAGGCCGTGCAATCAGAAACACCAAAACAGATTTGATGTATCTACATGTAGCTGTGAAATATGTAGGCCGTGTAATCAGAAACACCAAAACAGATTTGATGTATCTACATGTAACTGAAATATGTAGGCCGTGCAATCAGAAACATCAAAACAGATTTGATGTATCTACATGTAGCTGTGAAATATGTAGGCCGTGCAATCAGAAACACCAAAACAGATTTGATGTATCTACATGTAACTGAAATATGTAGGCCGTGCAATCAGAAACACCAAAACAGATTTGATGTATCTACATGTAACTGAAATATGCAGGCCGTGCAATCAGAAACACCAAAACAGATTTGATGTATCTACATGTAGCTTTGAAATATGCAGGCCGTGCAATCAGAAACACCAAAACAGATTTGATGTATCTACATGTAACTGAAATATGTACGCCGTGCAATCAGAAACACCAAAACAGATTTGATGTATCTACATGTAGCTGTGAAATATGTAGGCCGTGCAATCAGAAACACCAAAACAGATTTGATGTATCTACATGTAGCTGTGAGTATGTAGGCCGTGCAATCAGAAACACCAAAACAGATTTGATGTATCTACATGTAGCTGTGAAATATGTAGTCCGTGCAATCAGAAACACCAAAACAGATTTGATGTATCTACATGTAGCTGTGAAATATGTAGGCCGTGCAATCAGAAACACCAAAACAGATTTGATGTATCTACATGTAGCTGTGAAATATGCAGGCCGTGCAATCAGAAACACCAAAACAGATTTGATGTATCTGTAAGATTGAATGCACTGTACAATGCGAGATAACCCTGTCGTTTTGTAGCCCCATGTCCATCACAGTAAGATCCCCTGATATAGACCAAGTAACTCCCCTTGACGAATGCAACGTGAGTAGTAATAAAGCCAGTCAGACTCTATGCAGCTCTCCTTGGTTGTTCATCTGGCTCTTTCCTACCTGGCGGAACAAAACATGGTGTCAGAAGTGGGATAGATGCAGCAGTAAATCTACAGCAAGTAAGTGCTCATCGAGCTATAAACCCATTACCGATCCGTTGACCCCTTTACATTTTGCCGCCAACAACGTTGCCGAATCACTTGTAAATTCTGAGGACATTAATCCGTCAGATCAGGTACCGTGGCAGACCCCTCTCACAAGCTCTCAAAGCGGCGGGAGGACTGGCACGTAGTTTAGTGGTACGTACACAATCCCCACACAAGAATAGGCAATACGTGGTTCAGTGATACGTACAAGGAAACATGGCATCTCAGCAACAAAATCCGGTTATGGATTGGTCTGCAACCAACCTCCATGCCGAATGGAAGCGTTTCAAACAACATGCGGAATTGATGTTTCTGGGGCCTCTGCACAGCCATACAGAGGAGAGAAAAGCTGCATTCCTGCAAATCTGGGTGGGAGACAGAGGACGTGAGATCCTAAACTCATGGAACCTTTTAGCCGAGGAAACCAAAGTACTGAACACATTGTACGCCAAGTTTGAACAACATCTCCAACCCAGAAAAAACGCAGTATTTGCACGATACATTTTTCATGAGAGAAAACAGCGACAGGATGAAACCTTTGACTCTTTTGTAACGGACCTCAGAAATCTAGCCAAGGAGTGCGCATATGACAAACCCGAAGAGATGGTCAGGGACCGGATTGTGTCAGGCATATCGTCCCAGGATCTGCGGGAGAAGCTACTGACTGAAGGAGATAACCTTACCATGGTCAAAGCCATAGATATCGCCAACTGCCATGAGACAACCAGACAGCACCTCAGGTCTATGGCCAGCAAGACCAATGAAAATGTCAACGCAATCAGCAAACCACCGGTGCACAGACAGCCCCAGCAACAGTGGCAACGCGGCCAAGGCAACAGGCCTCAACAAAACCACCCTGTCAATGTCAATGTCATCCCATTGCCCACATACAACAAGATGTCAGAACCACCACCAATGCAGACTTGCAAAGACAACTTAGTGGGCTACACTGGGCAACCAATTAAACTCGCCGGCTTTTGCCACCTGACAGGAACGTTCAAAGGGCACACGTACACCGGCAGATTCTACATTGCTGACACCCCTTCCCAACCAGTCCTTGGTCTCCAAGCGTCCCTGAAACTCCAACTCATGAAGCTGATTCTCTCAGTTACCACCACTCCAGCTAGCAAAGGGTCAATCCTTCAAGAATACAAGGAACTGTTCTCAGGACTAGGCTCCCTGGAAGGCAAAATCACCCTCCATCTCAAGCCAGACGCCATTCCGATCGTCCACCCACCAAGGCGCGTTCCGCACGCACTCAAGAATAAGCTGAAAGAGGAACTGACAAAGATGGAGGGCAATGGTGTCATCACCAAAGTCACTGAGCCAACAGACTGGGTAAACTCGCTCGTCGTGGTAGAAAAACCCAACGGAAAACTACGAATCTGTCTAGATCCCAAAGACCTGAACACTGCGATAAAACGCCCCCACTACCCTATGCCAACACTGGAGGATGCGCTTGCCAAAATGGCTGGTGCCAAGTACTTCAGCACATTAGATGCCCAGTCAGGATACTGGCAGCTCCAACTAGACGAACAGTCCTCGTACCTTACCACCTTTAACACCCCATTTGGGCGCTACAGGTTCAACAGACTCCCCTTTGGCATCAATAGCTCGCAAGATGACTTCCAGAGAAAAATGGACGAAATCTTCGAGGACCTACCCGGGGTAACTGCCCTGATTGACGACATCATTGTCAGTGGGAAGACCATCGAAGAGCATGACAAGAACCTGCGAGCAGCACTCAACAGGGCCGCTGCAAGAAATCTGAAGCTGAACCCAGACAAGCTCATTGTGGGGAGACGAGAAGTGAAATACTTTGGCCATATTATTTCGGCAGAGGGACTGAAACCCGACCCCTCCAAGATACGGGCAATCCAAGACATGGCCCCACCAGCAGACAAAAAGGAGCTACAAACGATCATGGGAATGATCACCTATCTGGCAAAATTCGCACCGAACCTCTCAGAACTCACAAAACCGATCCGGGACCTTCTCAAAGAAGATGCAGAGTTCACCTGGGATACGCCACAACAACAAGCCCTCGAAGAGACGAAGCGAACCATTCTCAGCCAACCAGTACTCGCTTTCTTCCAGCCAGGGGAACCCGTCACACTACAAGTGGATGCCAGCAAGAATGGGTTAGGCGCAGTAATCCTCCAAAGTGGCAGGCCAATAGCCTTCGCTTCGAAAAGCTTGAGTCAATCAGAGCAGCAGTACGCACAGATAGAGAAGGAACTGTACGCAATACTGTTTGGGTGCAAGCGTTTCCACCAGTACATATACGGCAATGAAATCACTGTCCAAACTGACCACAAGCCGCTTGAAAGCATTACAAAGAAACCTCTCAGCGCAGCACCAGCCCGGTTGCAACGCATGCTACTCCAGCTGCAGAAGTACAACCTCCGGATCATTCATGTTCCCGGCAAGGAAATCCCTGTGGCAGACACACTGTCCAGGAAATATCTGCCAGCAGAGCCAGAAGACGAAATGCTCAAAGACCTTGACGTCCAAGTCCACACTATCATTTCCAACATGCCTGTATCCGACAGAAAGATGCAACAAATCCAAGCAGCCACCCAGAACGACCCCCAAATGCAGGACCTGAAGAGTGCCATACAAGATGGATGGCCCCGATATCGCCAGAACTGCAAGGAAAGCATCGCTGATTTCTGGAACTTCCGTGACGAACTGGCCATAGTTGATGGCGTAATCTTCAAAGGGAGCAAGATACTGATCCCTCCCCCTCTACGCCCCGAAATGCTGGACACAATACATTCAGGGCACTTTGGGATTGAAAAGACACAACAGCGTGCAAGGGAGATCCTCTTCTGGCCTGGCATGACAACTCAGATTTATAACAAAGTTGCGGCCTGCCCCATCTGCGCACCCACAAGACCCTCAAATCCCAAAGAACCCATGATACCCCATGAAATACCATCCCGTCCATGGCAGAAGGTAGCCACTGACCTCTTCACATGGGACAACAAACAGTATCTCATCACTGTGGACTACTACAGCCGCTTCCTAGAAGTAGACGAGCTGACCGGCACCACCTCCAGTGCCATCATCCGCAGGCTGGCCGTCCACTTTGCCAGACATGGCATACCCGAGGTCGTCATCAGTGATAACGGCCCACAGTTTTCTGCGGAAGAGTTCACCAACTTTGCATCAACCTGGGATTTCAAACACACCACTAGCAGCCCAGGCTATCCCCAGTCAAATGGTCTCGCTGAGAAATCGGTGCAGACAATGAAGAACATCCTGAGCAGAGCAAAAGCAGAAGGCAAAAACCCCCTACTCAGCCTCCTCGAGTACAGGAGTACCCCGGTAGATGGGCTGAAATCCCCAGCGCAACTTTTAATGGGCCGCCAGTTACGGTCCGTCCTACCCACTGCCGCACAGCAGCTCGATCCAACGACGGTTGACCCAACCACAGTCATCTCCAGAAGACAACAACTGCAGGCCGACCAGAAGCAGTATTATGACCGCACTGCTCACACTCTGCCAACTCTCAAAAACGGGGAACAAATCTACGCACAACTAACCAAGGGTGACACGTGGAAACCAGCGACAGTTGTGGGGCCAACTGACAGCCCCAGATCGTTCCGCATCCAGACACCTGAAGGTCACCAGTTCCGGAGGAATCGCCGTTTTTTGCGCCAATCCTGTCAGACGCTACCACCCAAGACAGTACAACCCAGCAAGGTCGAACCTCCAGAGCAACTTCCTGAAGTGCCTCTCCCCACGCCTTGCCAAGATGTTCCCATCACCCCTCCGATGGAGACTTACGTGACCCGGAGCGGCCGAAACGTGAATCCACCAGAGAAGCTAAACCTGTAAGGTGTGACCAGACACGCCTAATAAAGACCCAGGCTGTGCCTGTAGGGCGCGACCAGCCCGCATCGCAATGTACTAGCATCAGTATTATATCCACTACTGGAGACATAGCGAAAATAGCCTTATCTACCTTTCCTTACATTTTGTTTTCTTCTTCCTTTTTCTGTTTTGTCTTTTTATGTTTTCCTTGGCAATTTTTTTTATAGGAAGGGGGATGTAAGATTGAATGCACTGTACAATGCGAGATAACCCTGTCGTTTTGTAGCCCCATGTCCATCACAGTAAGATCCCCTGATATAGACCAAGTAACTCCCCTTGACGAATGCAACGTGAGTAGTAATAAAGCCAGTCAGACTCTATGCAGCTCTCCTTGGTTGTTCATCTGGCTTTTCCTACCTGGCAGAACAAAACAGTATCTACATGTAGCTGAAATATGTAGGCCGTGCAATCAGAAACACCAAAACAGATTTGATGTATCTACATGTAGCTGTGAAATATGTAGGCCGTGTAATCAGAAACACCAAAACAGATTTGATGTATCTACATGTAGCTGTGAAATATGTAGGCCGTGCAATCAGAAACACCAAAACAGATTTGATGTATCTACATGTAGCTGAAATATGCAGGCCGTGCAATCAGAAACACTAAAACAGATTTGATGTATCTACATGTAGCTGTGAAATATGTAGGCCGTGCAATCAGAAACATCAAAACAGATTTGATGTATCTACATGTAGCTGTGAAATATGCAGGCCGTGCAATCAGAAACACCAAAACAGATTTGATGTATCTACATGTAACTGTGAAATATGTAGGCCGTGCAATCAGAAACACCAAAACAAATTTGATGTATCTACATGTAGCTGTGAAATATGCAGGCCGTGCAATCAGAAACACCAAAACAGATTTGATGTATCTACATGTAGCTGTGAAATATGTAGGCCGTGCAATCAGAAACACCAAAACAGATTTGATGTATCTACATGTAGCTGTGAAATATGTAGGCCGTGCAATCAGAAACACCAAAACAGATTTGATGTATCTACATGTAGCTGTGAAATACGTAGGCCGTGCAATCAGAAACACCAAAACAGATTTGATGTATCTACATGTAGCTGTGAAATATGTAGGCCGTGCAATCAGAAACACCAAAACAGATTTGATGTATCTACATGTAGCTGTGAAATATGTAGGCCGTGCAATCAGAAACACCAAAACAGATTTGATGTATCTACATGTAGCTGTGAAATATGTAGGCCGTGCAATCAGAAACACCAAAACAGATTTGATGTATCTACATGTAACTGACATATGTAGGCCGTGCAATCAGAAACACCAAATCAGATTTGATGTATCTACATGTAGCTGAAATATGTAGACCGTGCAATCAGAAACACCAAAACAGATTTGATGTATCTACATGTAGCTGTGAAATATGCAGGCCGTGCAATCAGAAACACCAAAACAGATTTGATGTATCTACATGTAGCTGTGAAATATGCAGGCCGTGTAATCAGAAACACCAAAACAGATTTGATGTATCTACATGTAACTGAAATATGTAGGCCGTGCAATCAGAAACACCAAAACAGATTTGATGTATCTACATGTAGCTGTGAAATATGTAGGCCGTGCAATCAGAAACACCAAAACAGATTTGATGTATCTACATGTAGCTGTGAAATATGTAGGCCGTGCAATCAGAAACACCAAAACAGATTTGATGTATCTACATGTAGCTGTGAAATATGTAGGCCGTGCAATCAGAAACACCAACACAGATTTGATGTATCTACATGTAGCTGTGAAATATGTAGGCCGTGCAATCAGAAACACCAAAACAGATTTGATGTATCTACATGTAGCTGTGAAATATGTAGGCCGTGCAATCAGAAACACAAAAACAGATTTGATGTATCTACATGTAGCTGTGAAATATGCAGGCCGTGCAATCAGAAACACCAAAACAGATTTGATGTATCTACATGTAGCTGTGAAATATGTAGGCCGTGCAATCAGAAACACCAAAACAGATTTGATGTATCTACATGTAGCTGTGAAATATGTAGGCCGTGCAATCAGAAACACCAAAACAGATTTGATGTATCTACATGTAGCTGTGAAATATGTAGGCCGTGCAATCAGAAACACCAAAACAGATTTGATGTATCTACATGTAGCTGTGAAATATGTAGGCCGTGCAATCAGAAACACCAAAACAGATTTGATGTATCTACATGTAGCTGTGAAATATGTAGGCCGTGCAATCAGAAACACCAAAACAGATTTGATGTATCTACATGTAACTGTGAAATATGCAGGCCGTGCAATCAGAAACACCAAAACAGATTTGATGTATCTACATGTAGCTGTGAAATATGTAGGCCGTGCAATCAGAAACACCAAAACAGATTTGATGTATCTACATGTAGCTGAAATATGTAGGCCGTGCAATCAGAAACACCAAAACAGATTTGATGTATCTACATGTAGCTGTGAAATATGTAGGCCGTGCAATCAGAAACACCAAAACAGATTTGATGTATCTACATGTAGCTGTGAAATATGTAGGCCGTGCAATCAGAAACACCAAAACAGATTTGATGTATCTACATGTAGCTGAAATATGTAGGCCGTGCAATCAGAAACACCAACACAGATTTGATGTATCTACATGTAGCTGTGAAATATGTAGGCCGTGCAATCAGAAACACCAAAACAGATTTGATGTATCTACATGTAGCTGAAATATGTAGGCCGTGCAATCAGAAACACCAACACAGATTTGATGTATCTACATGTAGCTGTGAAATATGTAGGCCGTGCAATCAGAAACACCAAAACAGATTTGATATAATGGTCCTGTGGAGGAAAGTTGAAGCGAGGAGAGAAGGACGACAGCACACCTCCTGTTTCAGTCACATCACTGACGTCTATGGTCTGAGGATCCTGGTCGCCCACACATGTCTTGATCGTGTGACCTGGAGAAGACTTGTGACGTCAATCGTGGCTCCTACCACCATCCAGGCAAGGGAGAGAGGTGAGAGGTGACGTGTAGTAATATACTGATGTCTCTACCTGACTTAAACCAGTGCACCGTCTAATGTATGTTGAGCACCATCTGGTATTATACAACATCTGATATATTTAATACATCCCTGGTATATCCAGTAAACCACCTGATGTATTTGGTACATTACCTCCTGTATCTTCTTCACTGTCTGGTGTAGCTAAGCGCACCCACTGGTATAGTATGTATTCATTTGTGTTAACATTAATCATAACCAATCCATTGTACACAATCCATGTCAAACCCATGCTCATTTCATTTTACATGGAAAAAGGGAAACAACAACATAATAGTAATAATAATTACAGTATCTGTATGGCACCAAATCTTGAACTTCCAACCAAAGTGCACTCAAACACCAGACATACGTATGCGATCAACAGAGGCTGCATACAATATGCAAAAAGACCTATACAAAGTGAGGCAAAGAGGGAGTTGCAGATATCACTGTCGGGAAAAGAGGCAGGTTTTTTTCTGAATTGGATTTAAAAGCTAAAATAGGTAGGTGTTAGGTGAAGGGAGAGTAGAAGTCTATTCCGTGCAGAAGGTCCTGAAACAGCAAAAGAACGCTGGCCAACAATTAAAACAAAACTAAACGAAAACAAACAAAAGTGGGCAGTGTAAACACGGTCACACACACATACACACACACATACACACACACACACACACACACACACACACACACACACAACACACACACACACACACACACACACACACACACACACACACAAATGCAGCACAAATATAGTGAATCAAAAATAACAACAGACAACAACATGAACTCAAAAACAGGCAATAGGTAATGTGCATATTTTGTATGTGTGATATGTTGCTGTATACATAACACCCTTGTGTCTTATAAATATATAATGCACAGCGAGTCCGAATGATCTATCGAAACAGAAGACTGGAAGAAGACAAAAACAGGGCACCATGCGTGGAATGCATGTAGGGCACAGTATCTGAAACAACTTTTACATGATTCATACAGATGCGTGTGTGGAAATAGCACAGTTTGAAATTTGCTCAACAGATATTCGTCACAATTAGATAGTTCCATATACATTCCACCCAATCTGCCAAGACTCCTTAAGCTTGCGCAAAATTCTATGTGCAGGCAATGTTTTGAAATTGGGAGAGGAGACAAGAGAGCGGGGCCTATGAAATAAGTTAGCTGATTGTCAAATGTCCTGCTCAGTGCATGGAGAGAAAGGTAGACTTGTTGAATATTGCTGAATATTTTCTTCCTATCATTTTCTGCCTTGTGTTCGATTAAGTCATGCGTACTTTTTCTTGGAATTGATAATTGGGTAAATGTATTAAGTGCATTTTTGGCTCTAGGCAAGTGAGGTATCCAGAAGCAGTTTTAGGTAATTTGAGTCTGTTTTTAGATATGTTTTGGTGTGCTCAGGAATGTTTAAATTTGTATTCAGGTGTGTTTTTCAAATTCCCTGTATGATATATTGGACGGAGTGGTCAACACCAGGGGCATCGCCTTTGATTATGTGTACAAATGCACTGACATGTGTACTTCATTTTCTTTTCTTTTTTTCCTTGGTAACGTTTTGCATATGTGTTGAAATGATTATAGCCCTGATATGGCTCTACGCAGTCGGCTGGGCTTTAAACAACAATAACACTAACACTAAGGTTAGCCAGCAGAACTAAGTTAAAAAGCAAAAACTAACCATAATAAATGAAAACATTTATCGTTTCATTCTACAATGTTACATTAAGAACACAGCATAGTCTAAACTTAAGGCACATAATCGATGTGAATCCACTAGTCATTTTGCAGTCTTACACAGGATATACCCTACTGCTGGTAGTGGGCACTGATATCATTTTACATGCTAGAGTCTCTAAGAAACACACGCTACTGAATTAGGTTTAACACTGACTCCCACAGCCTGTCCACCAGCATCTTGCATTGTCATCCATGCTAGCAAAGCAAAAACTTAACTCTTTGACTCCTTCATCCTGTCCACCAACTTCCTGCTTCAAACATGATTTATGCTGACCTGTTTTAACACTGCATGAATCACTTCATTCACGTTCAGGACGTGGATCAACTTAGATATATAAAACACGATTTGCACTAAGCGTAACACGTGCACATCGCAAATCACTTCATTCACATTCAACACGTGGATCAATTCAGAGATAGAAAAAACCACGACGTGCAAACACGTGCACATCGTGAATCACTTCATTAACATTCAACACGTGGATCAGTTCAGAAATGTAAAACACGATCTGCACTGATCTAAGTGTAACACGTGCACAGCATGAATCACTTCATTTACATTCAACATGTGGATCAATTTAGAGATAGAAAAACACAGTTTGCACTGAGCTAAGTGTAACATGTGCACACCATGAATCACTTGATGCACGTATAAAAGACACTTCTAGACAATTCTTTTAAGGGACATGGATGACAACAAAACGCAATGAATCAAATCCAACACGTGAAAAGCATATATTTACATTCTTTCACACGAAACCACGTAGGCCCTCTGAAAAACAAAGCAAAACGAAAGCATGACACCCCCCCTACCCCCCCTCCCCCCCAAAAAAAATCCAGGAAAATCCAAACTAAAACGCAGAGCTTTCTCACTTTGAAAGAATCAAAATCGTTTCAGGAATATTCATTTTGTAACAGTACACCACCATTACGACTGGAGACAGAAGATGGGCAGCGAATACGCCAGTTTTTATATTGCAGATTGAACTCGAAACATCAAATTTTGAATTCACAAAATAGCGGTAGAAGTATCAGCAGTAGTAATAGCAGCATCAGCAACACCAGTACTGGCAACGAAAGTGGAAGCAGGAAAAACCGGTAACTTGGAGCCTTGGCATCTATCATCAGCAAACTGATTTTATCCCCGGAAGCATGCCAGTTTGTCACAGGCCCAGTTTGTCACAGGCCCAGTTTGTCACTCTATCTTCGGCCTGCACCAAGAGGTCTGGCAGGGTCTGGGTCATGTCCGTCCACTCTTTGATGTTGTCGAACCAGCTCTTTCTTTGTCGTCCTCGCTTGCGCCCACCCTCGACTGTGCCCTGCATGATGGAAGTTATCACTGACACTCTCAAAAACAGTAAATGAATGATTGATTGATTGTATGAATAGAATTTTATTTTTCAATTGTTTTTAACCAAAGAACATTCATTGTTGACATTTTTACAGAGTAATTTGCTTTGATTTGCATACAAAAAGGAAGAAATTTTGAACAACACAAGCTGAACTGACATTTTAGAGGGACTATCTGTACACCACCAATTCGAACCCGGTTTCGAACCCGCCCAAGCCTACACTTGGTGCAGGCCGAAGATAGGGTAGGGTAGCATGGAGGTAGCAAGTAGTCTACCCACTGTGACAAACTGGGCCTGTGACAAACTGGGCCTGTGACAAACTGGGCAGCCCCCTTTATGCCCAGGGTGGTCATCATGTTTCAGCTTAGCCATCATGGTGGCATCTATTAATGAGAAAGAGACAGACAGACAGACAGATAGGGACAAAGAGAGAGAGAGAGACAGGGAGAGAGAGAAAGGGAGGGAGAGGAGGAAGGGATAGATTCAATGGACCGCCAGCACTGTCCACTATTCTCCGTTGCCGGCAGACACACAAGTGAGACAAACAGGAAAAGCGTTGCACTGAGTCGGAAGCAAACAATCATGGCATCGTCATCATGGTAAGGCTTGTTAGTTGAGCAACAAGGAATTGAACAGCAGGAAGGCCTCTCCTTCATTTGAAAGAAAGGCAACGGCCTTTCCCTGGCAGAGAGGAGTCAGATTCTTTGTTCAAATCCCTTGAAAAACATGTATTTTCTAACACATAGTGAAAATTAAAACCCAACCGAAACTGTTTTATATTGACTAATGAGGGGAGCCTTCTTTCTTTCATTTAACGTCTTTTCACTGGAAGTGATATTAGACGTAATCACTAACAAGGAGGTGGGAGTAGGGAGAAGATGGGGTGGGGTAGGGGGAAGAGAGAGAGAGTGAGAGAGTATGTAAAAGAATAGATAACGACAAGGAAAACAGACATGGTTTTGTGACAATATTTGAACTACTGCTCACACTTGTATGGAGTGGCAACCGCAAATGCTCATCTAGCTAAAGAAAGCAATGAAATGACACAAATTTTGAGTTCATCCCGCATCGTTCGTCGCACGGTCAAACAAGGAGTGCGTCCTGCAACGGTGTCTCAGGCTGCTGCCGAAAAATCAGCTACTGAGACCAAAATAATCAAAATACCAAAAACTCGAAACTTCAATAGAAGACTGATGAAGGGAAAGAAAGACATCTTCATAGCTACTCTCAATGCCCGTACACTTCAGAAGGAGGGACAGATACCTGCAGTAATTGCTTCAGCAGAATCTGCAAACCAAAACATCATTTGCCTGCAAGAACATAGATTTATACATGAAGACATTGCAACAAAAGAACACGATTTCGGAAGTTGGAAGCTGATTACATGTTCAGCCTGGAAAAACAGCGTGAATGCTGCAACTGGCGGAATTGGAATGCTTTTCAGCCAGCAGGCCTACGATGCACGGTCGAAATGATATCTCCAAGAATTCTGATAGCTACTTTCAACAGAAATCCTCGAACCTCGACAGTCTCCTGTTACAGTCCCAGTAATGTAAGTGATGAAGTGGAAGTCGAAAGATTTTATCAGGACTTAACATCAGCCACCAGACAAGTCCCAAAGCACAACATTCTCATTATTGGTGGCGACTTCAATGCACAACTTGGAAACCCTGATGGCTTCAAATATGCATATCACCCTCAGACAAACAAAAACGGCTCTATGCTAAAAGACTATCTCAATGAAAACAATCTCTTATGCCTCAACACTCTATACCAGAAAAGACCAGGTCAGCTACGGACACACAAATCTCCAAATGGGAGCAAAGCACAACTCGACTATATTATCATCAATAAGAAATGGAAAAATGGTGCAAAAAATGCAGAGCATTCAACTCGTTTGTCAGTGTTGCATCAGACTACCGCATCGTTTCTGCTCGACTTCGATTGAGCCTTTGAGCAAATAAAAGGAAATCTTGCAACACTACATGTACTCCATATGACTGGTCAAATCTAAACGACAACCCTGAAATTCGTAACATCTTCATAACAAGGGTGAGAGATAGATTTGCTGCCCTACAAGATGCAGCCTCAGTAAAGACTGCTAACATGACATACAACCACTTTGAAATGGCATGTAAAGAAACAGCTGCAGACACTATCCCGCTGAAACCCAAAGTAAAAAAAAACTCCTTGGGTGAATGAGGAAATCTGTCAAAAACGCAAGCAACTACGAGAACATCTTCTACTTCAATAATACTCGTGCTGCTCTCATAGAGACCTATGAAGCAGAGCAAACGAACTATCTACAAAGCAAGATCGACCAGAATATTGTCAGCAACAAAATGTCTGCTGTTGCCAGGAAAACCGTGAACGAAATTAGTGGTAGAAAAAGCTGTAACAGAGCTAAGCTAAAAGCATCTAGCCAAGAAGAGACTCAGGAAACCTCCAGAAATTTCTGAAGAATAAATAATTCCAGTCTTCACGAAGGAGCTGAATATCAAAAAGGACCATTTACGTTGGACGAATTACTGATAGCAGTGAAAAGCATTCAGTGTGGAAAAGCATGCGGACTTAATGAGATACCAGCAGAAGTATGGAAAATAGAGGAATTTCACCAGATACTGCTGGAATGCTGCAACAAAGTTTATAACCAAGACCCAATAGACAAATGGACTAAAGGATGCCTGCTTCCTTTCCCCAAGAAAGGTGACCTCGGAATCACAAAGAATTACCGCGGAATCACATTAACTGCAATTTCTGCAAAGATCTACAATCTAATGCTCCTAAATAGGATAAGGCCGGAAATAGATCCAGTTCTGAGGAAAAACCAAAACGGGTTTCGCCAAAACAGATCGACATCTGGACAAATACTCACCATCAGATGCATATTGGAAGGCATAAAAACCAAAAATCTCCCAGCTGTTCTCCTATTTATTGACTTTTCCAAAGCTTTTGATTCGATCCACCAAGGAAAAATGAAGGAGATTCCAACTGCATATGGACTACCCAAGGAAACAATAGACACCATCATGATGCTGTATCAGAATATCCGCTCTAAAGTTCACTCCCCTGACAGAGACACAGATTTCTTCAACATCACTGCTGGAGTCCTTCAAGGGGATACGCTTGCCCCCTACATTTTCAATATCTGTCTCGACTATGTGCTGAGGAAAGCAGTGGATAAGAACAAAAAAACTCAGCTTTACCCTCACAAAACAGAAGAGCAGACGCTAACCTGCGGTAAAGATTACAGATGCGGACTACACCGGTGACCTGGCTGTTCTCACAGACCTCCTAAAGGATGCAACATCTCTCCTTCACAATGTCGAAAGAACAGCAATGGAGATCGGGCTCCACCTCAATGCGAACAAGTTCATCTGTCTGAATCAAAACGCATCAGAAGGAATGAGAAGTCTCAATGGAGATGCGATCAAACAAGTTCAAGACTTTAAATACCTTGGCAGCTACATTGACTCCACAGAACAAGACGTCAATACCAGACTCGGAAATGCCTGGGGAGCTCTAAATCAACTGGATAAAATCTGGAAATCCAATCTACCAGACAACCTGAAAAGGAACTTCTTCCGAGCAGCAGTAGAGTCCGTTCTTACATATGGCTCAATCTCGTGGACCCTAACAACGACATTGGAGAAGAAGATTGATGGAGCATACACACGAATGGTGCGTGCAGCCCTGAACAAATCCTGGAGAGAACATCCAACTAACAAAGTGTTATACGGTAAGATCCCACCAGTAGTAAATCAGTACGTCAACAAAGACTGCGTTTCGCGGGACACTGCTGGCGTAGCAAAGAAGAACTGGTGGGAGATGTTCTACGATGGAGACCCAGTCACGGCAAACAAAGACCAGGACGTCCAAAGAAGACCTTCATCGACCAACTGATGGATGATACGGGCTGTCAGTATGATGAACTACCTACTGCAAATTCTGACAGAGAGGGATGGAGGAAACGTGTCATGGATAGCCGAGCAAGCTCGACATTGATTGATGATTGATGATTTAAAATCTATGCTCGCTGTTTTAACATTCTATCATTGTCTTCGCTATAGGTTATCTAATGGTTCTTCAAGGATACAATGATTCTGAGAGGAACGAAACATGAACTGTCTGCAGTAATTGTTAAGGGACTTGTAAGAATAGCTTGACCATTGTGTTTGGATATGGCAGTGGGCCTTCAGAGTTGGCACAGACTGGCAAACTTAGCTTGACCAATGAGTCTGGATATGATAATGGTCCGTCAGATTGGGCACAGAATGGCAAAGTCTTGCTGAGTTTTACTAACTGATTCCTACTTACGATATAAATCCAAAACAAGTGCGGCTGTCCGCAGCGTTCAAGCAAACAGGAACCAAAAACAAAAACAACAACAACAAAAATAGAATTAGAACGCGTATTTAATACAACCAGGCAAGACAATCGCAAATTTTCGGCCAACTGGCCTTTGTCAAGCATAAACGTAAGATCACAAACGACTAAACACCAAACACAAAAATTAGGAGCAAAAGATCAGGGAAGTTGTCTCTTTCTTCTTATTTTGGACGTATTATCCAGCTGCTTACTGTACCCATAGCTGATTTTTCTGGTTTTATTCAGTGGGGGGGGGGGGGGGGGGAGAGAAAAAAAGAACAGTTACTGCGCCTGCCCCTGATTTTTATTCAAACATTAACAAAACAGGAAAACAAAAGGACAAACGAAATCATTCCATCGTGTGTACGAATACACAGATTCTCTCCATCAGATCACGCCAGTTTTTCTGTTAACCTTTGACTCCCGTACCCTGTCCACAAGCAACCAGCATTATCAACCATGCTAACAAAGCAAAAACTTAATCCTCTGACTCCCTCACCCTATCCACCAGCTTCCTGTCTGTAGGAAGCTGGTGGAGGCAAGAAGCTGGTGGGTAGGGTGCGGGAGCCAAAGGGTTAATCACTATACCGTTCCTCAGTCATGGACAGAATCTGCGGATCGACGTGTTCCATTTCTGCTTTGATTTTTATGTTAATTAACGGCTGGTATTCAGGGGTCTCGAACATTGCAGGCAGAAACACTGATGTACTGAACAGACTAATACGAGTTTTGTCGTTAGGTGGCGTGCAGATTATCAGGACAACGTCAGCAGCATTTACTGAACTAAAGTGGACGCAAACGTTACCATTATGCTGACGTCATCGCCGGCCTTGATTTCTTTGTTTTTTTCTTCGGCGTAGGGGTGGGGGGAGACAGATAGACTGACACAGTCAGAGATAGGGATACAGAGAGAGAGAGAGAGAGAGAGAGAGAGAGAGAGAGAGAGAGAGAGAGAGAGAGAGAGAGAGAGAGAGAGAGAGACATACAATTGCTCCCAAGAATAGTAGCAACTGGTCCACTGGACCTATCTTACAGCATGTCCTTGTAAATTTACACTTCTGTTTGTTATTGTTATTGTTGTTTAAAGCCCAGCCGACTGCGCAGAGCCATATCAGGGCTATACACAAGCGTATTAAAAGAAAGAAGAGAGAGACATATAACTGCTCCCAAGAATAGTAGCAACTGGTTCCCTGGACCTATCTTACAGCATGATCTTGCAAATTTACACATGAAACACAAGCATATTAAAAGAGAGAGAAAGAGAGAAGGAAAGAGAGAAGGAAAGAGAGAGGGAAGGAAAGAGAGAGAGAAAGAGAAGGAAAGAGAGAGAGAGAGAGAAGCAGAGAGAGAGAGAAGGAAAGAGAGAGAAAGAGAGAAGGAAAGGGAGAGAGATAGTAAGAAGGGGAGGGAGAGGGAGGGAGAGAGAGAGAGAGAGAAACCACAAAAAACAGAGAAAACAGCTCCAAGGCAGACAACCAAAACACGACGTCTGTGTCACTCTATTAGAGAGATGTATCAACAAGTATCACTGTATGCACTAGGAGGATTAGCAGAAGAAGAGAGAACACTGATGACGTCTATTATGGGTTGAAAGAAGGACAGATTTCAGGTAACAGGTAACTGATCATAGTATGTCCTGCACGGGTATATCTTGTTTTCTACATAGCACAGGCGATAAAACACATGATCTGAAATCTCGAGTTCCGATCTGAACGAATTTATCAAATCAAGGGGAACAACTTAATCGACTTTGTCGCAAGGTGACGAGCAGATATGAAGACAAAAATCCTGCTCCTTAAAGAACCTTTTAAGAGTCTGATCGTCTGGCAGGTCACACGTTGTATTGTAATTCAGACCTTCAATAATTTATTTACTTTACTTACTGTTATTGCTATTTTTCTTTAAAGTCCAGCCGACTGCGTAGAGCCATAGCAGGGCTATACACAGTTCAAAACATACACAACACTTCAACAGGAAAACCAGGAAAAGAAAATTAAGTACACTATCAATGCATTCGCGCACACAATCTAAGGATATGCCCCTGGCGCTGACCACTCTGTCCAATTTATCATACAGGGGGTTTAAAATACATACCTGAATACAAATTTCAACATAACTAAGGACACTAAAACATATATAAAAACGGGCCTAAATTATCTAAAATTGCTTCCGCATATCTCATTTCCCTAGAGCCAAAAATACACTTAATACATGTACCTAATTATCAATCCAAAGAGAAAATATGCAAGACTTTATCGAACACATACAGGTGAATGGACCGGCAAGGCAAAAAATGATAGGAAAAAATGACAAAGCAAAGGAGTAAGAAAGAAACAAAGAGAGTGACAGAAAAGAGGAAATTTCTGGCACAGAATTTCCAGAAGGTGGGGATACTATTTGTACTGAAAGAGCTCCTGGCATCCCCACGGGGATTTTACTTTACTTATGTTCTTTTCTTTGAAGATAAGATACACAGATACAGATATCATTTTCATGTGACTAAGATTGTTCCAATGATAGACTGATACAATACTAGTAAGAAAAAATGTAGGCTAGGTACAACATAGGCTAGGCAGAACATCAGGACCTGGCCAGCTCATGGGTTCATGTGCTGGCTTAAGGCGTGTGCCATGATCACCATACACATGGCACCTGTGACGTTAGTAAAATAATGATAATAATAATAATAATAATAGTTACAATATTTATATAGCGCAAAATCTTGATAAAAATCAAATCTAAGCGCTGAACAAACACATACGCATGCACACACTCGCACACACGCACACACACATATACACATGGCTATAACTTGGGAAAAAAGAAGAAAAGCAATGGAAAATTATATATAAGTGTACTCAAAGTAGAAAAAAAAAAAGAAATCAATAGAAAACATATTACATACAAATATATATTACAATGTGATTCCACACCGAGTGGGGGTTGAGTGATGTCAGGATTTCATACAGAGGAGAAAAGGTGAGTTTTGTGAGCGGACTTGAAGGAGACAAAAGTAGGTTGCTGACGGACTGAGAGAGGAAGTTCGATCCAGGAGAGTGGACCAGAAACACAGAAGGCACGTGGACCATAGGTATTGAGTTTAGTGCGTGGAAAGCGAAAAGAGAGAGGATCGGAGGCAGAGCGGAGGGTACGTGAGGGAACAGAGATCTGAGGTTGGCTTAATAGGTAATCGGGTGCTGCGTTATTGAGGCTTTTGTTGCAGATGGTGTCTAGTTTGCGCTTTGATACAGGGAACCAGTGAAGTTGTGCCAGGAGAGGAGATATGTGGTCAGCTTTTTTCTTTTTGAATTCAAGGCGTGCAGCATTGTTTTGAATGCGCTGTAGGATGTGAATGGTAGAGGCGGGAAGACCAGACAGGAGTGAATTGCAATAGTCAATGCGAGACATTATGAAGAAGAGAACGAGTTTTGCAGTTGTTTCGACAGAAAGATACTTCCTGATCAGGCTTATGCAATGGAGGTGATAGTAGCAAGATCTGGCAGTTTGAGAAACAAAGTTGTTCATGGAGAGAGTACAGTCAAGGTAGACACTAAGGTTCTTATCTGAATCAGAAATTGGGACTGATGTGTTACATAACGCGAGAGAAAATGAGGAGGCAGCTGAGAAAGTTTCTGACGGGTGGCAATGAGGATAGCTTCTGTCTTGTCGTCGTTAAGCTGAAGTTTATTGTATTTCATCCAGTTCTTAATGTCCGAGTAACAATGGAATTCGTTCCGAGCTCAGAGACTGACCTTGAGAAACCGAAACTGAAAGCTGTCAGAGCAGTGGGCTCAAGATCTGATGTTTCGAGTTCAATCCCAGCCTGCAATACAAAAACTGGCCCCCTTATCTTTACCCATCTTAAATGGACGAATCATTCTGCTGGTTCAGTTGAGTTGTTCCATAGCTCTCTCTCTCTCTCTCTCCCCACACCCCTCATCTTCCTCATTTCAAGACCTTGTCAGCACAGAGGACTTTGCACAGGCTCAAAGAGTCTACCAGATACTTGCCCGAAGATTTGCGTGAAACGCATATGGAACTGTCTGAGTGAGAAGAATCCTTCTTGAATAAACTCCTACCTCCAAACTGCTAAACTGTTTAAATTCACTTTACTTCAAAGGTACATCTGCCTCCCCGTCTCCACATAGTCTTAAGTGGTGATCCAAGGGGCTAGTCTTTCGAATAAGACGATAATTTGCACACTCAACGCATGTTAAAGAACACACGGCGACTAGGAAGTTGTCCATTTCAAAATTATGTAGAAAACCCTACTTTCATTGGTAAGCAATAACGCACACATACAAATAAAAATGGAAAAAAATGGGCGGCGCTGCACTTTGCACTTTGGCGATGCGCTCTCTCTGGGAAGAGCCGCCTGAAATTCATATGGTAAATCCATTTGACAAAAAAGAAATAGATACGAAGAAACAACAACAACACAAGAACAACAAAACAACTGAACACAAATAATTTTGTGAACACTTATAATTCTTCGCCTGCTGTGAAAAGTTTATTACTATACTCTGATTTATTTCCAATGGATATTTTAACGATGCGTATCCAAACTTTACTTCGCAGCCTATTTCTACCAGCTCACTTGGCTGTCATCTGACAGCTGTGGTATAGATCCAGACTCTATTGAGGAGTCGTCTCTGAATTCAGTTTCTTTTATGAATAATGGTATGACCTGCCAGTGAAACCTCATCAAAATGTTCAAATCATGTATTCTATGCTTCTTTTTAGCAATATGATTTGTACTGGCGTCAACCAAAGTTGAAAGATACACGCAGCAAACTTATATCAGTCATGGAATGTGTGCAACACCCTCAAGAAACTCTTGGAAAAAAAATGGTACTTGACTGCGTGGTCCCAGTCTACCCAATGAACATAAAATGCGCGCAAAATTGGACTCATGAGTCAAAAATACTTTCTCATCTTTCAAAAAGTTATTACTCCTTACTACAGTCACTATGCCACTACGACTGGTGTCAATGCAGTGGAATATTCATTAGGCTTACTTTTGGCTTTCTTGTGTAGCGGTGTAGAATATTTCGTCAATTTTTAGTTGTTAATTATGTCTTTTGTTCTTTAAGTCATGCTCTGCTCGGTGAGCACACAGTAGAATATTCATTAGGCTTACTTTTGGCTTTCTTATGTTTGGGGGGGGGGAGTAAAATATTTCGTCATTATTGTAATTGGTGGTTACGTCATTTATTCTTTACGTCATACTCTGCTTGGTGAGCACGTCATCTGACGTTCCTCGTAAATACATTTGTCATTATGTTATTCGAAGTCTGTTTTACATTTGAAGGCATCTTAAGTCTGTCCTGAGCTTTGGTTAAAAACAAATTCGAGGAAACTCTTATAGACTGGTGTGTTGCCGTATTATCTATACATGTCTCTTCACCTGTCAGTATGATTAATTAAACAACAATAATCAAAAATCTTCTGTAGGAAGCAAAAACAAAACAAAACAAAGCAAAAACAAAACCAAACAAACATGCAAACAAACAAACCACATTTAAAAATGAACTTTGAATTGTATGGAAAACAAAATTGAAATATCGTCAGGATTTTTTTGAAAATGTTTTGTTTACGTGCCATCGTCAAACAGTGCTAATTTTAGATACGTTTTTGGCCCGTACCATTATTTCCAAACTTACGCATGCGTAATTCTTCAGCGGTCTAGGCCTATATCTTTATCCTAGATTTAGTAATCGAGAAACGGCTGAGAAAATCTCGTTAATAAATGATGTTCTCGGACAAACAGAAAGATATACATGCATGCA
>JAPXFY010000020.1:10848915-10851415 GCA_030674185.1 Monoplex corrugatus
TTCTGTTGCTCCATCTTTTGCATGACTTCTGCGTCACTTGTCTCCGCAACCCTCATTTCGGCTTTCTGTCCCTCCCGTATGGATGCCGGGGGCTCTTTCAGTATAAATAGTATCCCTACCTACTGGAAATTCAGTGCTAGAAATTTCCTCTTTTCTGTCACTCTTTGTTTCTGCCTTGTTCCTTTGCTTTCTGTCATTTCTTCTTTTGATTTTCTGCCTCGCTGGTCCATTCACCTATATGTTTTCGATAAAGTCTTACGTACTTTTTCTTAGGATTGATAATTGGGTACATGTATTAAATGCAGTTTTCGCTATGGGGAAGTGAGATATGCGGAAGTAGTTTGGGTAATTTATGCCCGTTTTTGTTTATGTTTTTGTGTCCTTACTTATGTTTAAATTTGTGTTCAGGTATGCTTTTTAAATCCCCTGTACGATAAATTGGACAGAGTGGTCAACGAGGGGGCATCTCCTTAGATTATGTGCACTAATGCATTGATATATGTGCTTAATTTTCTTTCTTTCTTTTTTTTTATTCCTGTTGAAGTTTTGTATGTGCTTTGAAACGGTTTTAGCCCTGATATGGCTCTACTCAGTCGGCTGAGCTTTTAACAACAAAAACAATAAATATTCGGCTTTCTGTTGTTATTATACGGTGGTAAAGATGCTTCTGTAAGGATAGCTGAAGCAAGTTCAAGTTCATATTGCTTATAGCCCAGCCGACTACTAGAGCCATATAACGGCTAACACCACATCAAAAACGACAACCAGGTTAAGATGAAAGACAACAGTTAAAAACCATGCTCACCGTTAACCTTGCAAGTCTAAAATGCAGTTAAAGAAAACCATACATGGACGTAACATCATATCAGATGACCGGCAGGAGCAGAACCCAAGGCCACAGGACCCGTTCCCATGCTCTGCCCGTAGAAGAATATGTGCCTTCAGGACTATTCTTGTATCCCACGTGAAGACCCATATCACATGATACAGGAACAGTATGCCTACTCATCCGTAGGATAAGTAAATGAGCCTACTTGCTAATTTCTATAACACTAGAAAATAAGTTACATTTAATAAAAACAACAACAACAACAGCAACAACAATAATAACAACAAGAACCCTTTCATTTCATTTCGTGTCTCCAACGCACATCCAAGCCTAGCAAAACTGAGGTAGCCACAACAGCTGGGCACAACGAACCAGTATATCTGTGTGTCACGACAATATGACGATAGGTGTCAGTGGAGATGATAGTGATGATACTGTAGAGTTTCTCTGTGGATTAAGACTGAATTTACAAGGCTGTACTCTATAATTTTCCCCTCGTGTTTTGGTTGGCCATGAGAACACAGGGAGAAAATATTGGACGGACTTGCAGGGTGACTGAAGACAGACAGGGGTGGGAGATGTACTTGCAGCGACAGGGGATAGATTCGCGTGGAGGGCCATAATCGCTAACGCCATGCCGAAGGGCATATGATGATGATGGCTGTATACTTGCTTACATAATACAACCTGGTGTCAAACAGGCCGAAAAGATACAGGCGCCTGGTGAGAAAATCCGAGCAGCATTCTAAATGATAATCATCAAGTGGGTGAAACACGATATGTGGTCTCAGCGTTTCCAGTGAACCCATAGCAAGCGCAGCTCTGGGATAGAGACGGTTGAGGCCAACATCCTCCACAATAATTATAGACTGATGAGATTTGAATCTACAACCTTTTAGTCATTAGTCCTGGTGCACTGTCCACTTTGATACAGCGACTGGTCTCAATATACACTTTCATCTCAAGACCTAATCGATCAGATAAACTCCGGAGCAAACATTTATGTTCTGCACGGCAAATTGATAGTTGCCGGTCTCTTTATTTGTCTGGTTCCTCCACTGAGCAACTACTGTCGTTAACAGGGAGGTTCAGTAGACAGAGAGTGGCCTTAGTAAGATGGATCAGTACAGGCACTGTTTAACCTTGCCAAAGGGACCTGGCAGAAGTACAGAGTCAAGTGGGTGGTCTCGTGGCATCTTGACAACGCTCTTTAAAAATCCAAAATATGTATGACTGCCCGCGTTCAAGCAAACAGGAACCAGAAAAAGAAAACACACGAAAAAACAATCAGAACGCGTATTTAATACAATCAGACAAGACAGGCAAAAACCAAGTAGAAAAATAATGTTTGTATTTGGTATTTGTTTGTTTGTGATCTTACGCTTGACAAAGGCCAGTTGGCCGAAAATTTGCGACTAACGCTCTTTCAGTTTCAGTTTCTCAAGATGACGTCTCCCCACTCGGAATGAAATGAATTCCATGTGCGCTAACGTCACAGGTGCCATGTGATGGAGAAGATCAAAGAATGATCATGCCATAACCCTTTAACTCCCGCACCTATATGCTAGCTGCAAAAACTTACCTTTGACTCCTCACCCGTCACAGCTTTAGAGTGTGATAGGGTGAGGAGTCAAAGGGTTAAGTTTTTGCTTTGCTAGTATTGTTGATAAT
>JAPXFY010000020.1:10853915-10858915 GCA_030674185.1 Monoplex corrugatus
AAGAGAGAGAGAGAGAGAGAGAGAGAAGAGAGAGAGAGAGAGAGAGAGAGAGAGAGAGAGAGAGAGAGAGAGAGAAACGATCAAACGAACAAAAGAAGCTTACTGTAACGGATGCTACATAACCCGATTAAAAATGGGGAACTGCCAATGAGGGTGGTGAGGATGGGGTAACGAAATTAAACTTAAGCATTGAATAAAATGATGCTAAGTAGCGGATGCTGTCTGTTAGCTTGTATTACCTAGACTTGCATCAAACGTTTCAGACAAAGTGGGTATGGACAATGTCAAAAGTTAAAAGCTGCGTATAAATCCAAATAAGTTTCCTCTTTCTCTCTAAGCTTCTTCTCAGCTAGGTCATGTCAAACATAAAATTTGTTACTTCAAGTATAGTGCATGACTTGCTGGTATGCAGTATAAGAAATTGTAGACTCTAACTCTAAGGAAAACAATTGTGATTGTTGAGTCTTCTATTTTGTCATAGTGTTCCAGATTTTCTCGGATACGTGAATATTAGTTGTATTTCTCGCGCTGCGCAGGCAGTATGTTGCGGCACAGTCTGCACACTTTGTCTTCGGCAGGCGTGCATGCTGTGTGTTTTCATGTGTCTAATTTATCGCACAATTTAAATATAACTAAGGACACTAAAACGTATATAAAAATGGGCCTACATTACCTTAAATTGGTTCCGCATATCTCATATCCCCATAGTCAAAAATGCACTTAGCACATGTACCCAATTATCAATCCTCAGAGAAAGTACGCAAGACTTTATCGAACACATACAGGTCAATGGACCGACAAGGCAGAAAATGATAGGAAGAACAGTTGTAAATTCGACTTATTCATCTCGTTCCTGTTTTTTGTACGTAAGATTCCACTTCCCACTTGTGGAGTATGTGGCCAAGTGGTTAAACCACCTGCCTGGGTTCGATTCGCTGATCGAACAGATTTTCACAATCCCCTCCCTCCACAAGATCTTAAGTGGTGGACTAGGTGTAAATTGTTTGGATTAGAGAGTAAACCGAGCTTTTGAGTACAGCTTCAATATCCTACGTCAGTTATCAGCTTTCCCCACTTCTGAAACCACCCCTGATAGTTCTGTTGAAAGTACAGTGAATCTAATCATTTCCATATATCTGACACCACCAGAAGGATTTGAGCATTAAGACTGGCAACCAACAGACGAGGAGGAGTTTTTTTTTACATGGCGTGCGGGGGATTGAAGTTGGTGGGATTTTCAGGATGATGTTAAGACTAATCTCCCTGAGGAACAGGGAAAGCTGGAGGGAAAGAGGGCACCAGGTAGACCCAGGGAAAAAATATTGGACGGACTTGCAGAGTGGCTGAGAACAGAGAGGATGGAAGATATGCTTCCGGCAGCAAGGGATAGATGCATATGGAAGGCCATGATCGCCAACGCCATGTGGCAGGACACTTGATAGTGCTGCTGCTGTTGCTCTCTCTTGCTCTCTGTCTGTCTGTCTCTCTATTATGCATGTATATATATATATATATATGTATGTATAAATATACATACACACATATATGTATATGTATATATGTATAGAATGATATATAGAGATATACATATACACACAATACATATTACATATTCCGAATGGATCATGCAACTGATGACTGTATATACATACATATATATACACACACACACACACACACACACACATATATATATATATATATATATATATATATATATATATATATATATATATATATATATATTGGCAGAATCCTCTCAGGATCAGTCTGGTCAAAAAGACATCAAATCATTTCCATTTGCAGAACGTGTTATCCCAGAGTTTTCAAACAGGGATGAGTGTTTAGAAACCTCTAGTGCAGATTTACTGATGTCTCTATTCAATTCAGGGTGAAACTCTTTAAAAAAAAAAGACATTCAGATAAATGAATAGCTATCTACAACCGACAGTCACGAATTAGAACAGATAGTCTCTAGTTTCATTGTTTTCACAAAATGGGTGCTGGCGAAACTGTTCATGAGATTGACGTGAAATCTGATTTAGTTATTCGTTCAAAACCCTCTACCCTTTGCCTTTAGTGTCGAGGAAAACCAAAACACTGCTTTGGGAAGAGGAGTTTACGTTTCCTAACAACTTGACTGGCGTTCCCATGTGAAGCCATTGTGACCCGAGTGACATTATCTGTGGTCCAGATAATCTTAAGGGATAATGTTTAGCAGTCCTAACTGAAGATAAAATCTCCCTGACAGATGGTGAGGAGGGGTCAGGGGTATGGGGGTGGGGGTAAGGTGTTGGGAAAGGGGGAAGTAGAAGGGCGAATGTGATAATGATCACAACACCCTCTTCATATCCTGTTTTCAAACCAATCGATGTCCAGCTGATAAAAGCTTTTCCCAAAAGAATTTATAAAACTGTACCCCCAACCCATCAGTTCGGCGGGGCTTTTCCCATTTTTTCCCATATTTAATAATACAAATCCTGCTCCTTCTAATATTATTTGCTCCTTCTAATGTTAATGATCCTTCCAATGTTATTGCTCCTTCTAATATTATTTGCTCCTTCTAATATTATTTGCTCCTTCTAATGTTATTGCTCCTTCTAATGTTATTGCTCCTTCTAATGTTATTGCCCCTTCTAATGTTATTGCTCCTTCTAATGTTATTGCTCCTTCTAATGTTATTGCTCCTTCTAATGTTATTGCTCCTTCTAATGTTATTGCTCCTTCTAATGTTATTGCCCCTTCTAATGTTATTGCTCCTTCTAATGTTATTGCTCTTCTAATGTTATTGCTCCTTCTAATGTTATTGCTTCTAATGTTATTGCTCCTTCTAATGTAATTGCTCCTTCCAATGTTATTGCTCCTTCTAATGTAATTGCTCCTTCCAATGTTATTGCTCCTTCTAATGTTATTGCTCCTTCTAATGTTATTACTTCTTTTAATGTTATTGTTCATTTTAATGTTATTACTTCTTCTAATGTTATTGTTTCTTCAAATGTTATTACTCCTTCTATTGATATTGCTCCTTCTAATTTCATCACTCCTTCTAATGTTAGTACTTCTTCTAATGTTTTTGCTCCTTCTAATGTTATTGCTTCTCTGATGTTATTGCTCCTTCTAATGTTATTGCTCCTTCTAATTTTATTACTCCTTCTAATGTTATTGCTCCTTCTAATGTTATTGCTTCTCTGTTATTACTCCTTCTAATGTTATTGCTCCTTATAATGTTATTGCTTCTCTAATGTTATTGCTCCTTATAATGTTATTGCTCCTTATAATGTTATTGCTTCTCTAATGTTATTGCTCCTTATAATGTCATTGCTTCTCTAATGTTATTGCTCCTTATAATGTTATTGCTTCTCTAATGTTATTGCTCCTTATAATGTTATTGCTTCTCTAATGTTATTGCTCCTTATAATGTTATTGCTCCTTATAATGTTATTGCTTCTCTAATGTTATTGCTCCTTATAATGTTATTGCTGCTCTAACGTTATTGCTCCTTATAATGTCATTGCTTCTCTAATGTTATTGCTCCTTATAATGTCATTGCTTCTCTAATGTTATTGCTCCTTATAATGTTATTGCTTCTCTAATGTTATTGCTCCTTATAATGTTATTGCTTCTCTAATGTTATTGCTCCTTATAATGTTATTGCTCCTTATAATGTTATTGCTTCTCTAATGTTATTGCTCCTTATAATGTTATTGCTGCTCTAACGTTATTGCTCCTTATAATGTCATTGCTTCTCTAATGTTATTGCTCCTTATAATGTCATTGCTTCTCTAATGTTATTGCTCCTTATAATGTTATTGCTCCTTATAATGTTATTGCTGCTCTAATGTTATTGCTCCTTATAATGTTATTGCTTCTCTAATGAACGTTTCTCTTCATTTGATAACTGTGGACAACCTGGTATTAAATGATTTTTCGCATGCATTTAATGTTTTCTTTCTGTATACTTCTTTATAAAATGGGTTTAACTCTTGTTTAATTTTCAGAAGTTCGTCTGTCAAAATTCTTTTCTGGTCAACTAATTTAGTCATACTTTTATTGGTATAGTGTGTTTTTAAACTACAAAGTGAATTTGCCATCTTTTCACCTTTTTGCTTCTCATTTTCTTCTTGATCTTAATATGGTAAAGTCTTAAGTTGAATGTCACGCGACCTTTTGAGCAAATTTTTGAAAGGCTTTTCTCAAGACCTGAAAATAATTACTTTCTACTTTCACTGTTGTGACAGTCTACCATTGTTCTGGATACACGTCAATTTTCAATTTTCTTTTAAGATCATTGCGCTCAGGGAGGTTACCTTTGTGCTCACCCTTTTTTTTTTCGTCCCATTTTCTACGCCACCTTATTGGCCACAAAAACTGGGGCAGCTTTTTTACAATGCGATGATGATGATGTCGATAAGAATGATAATCATGATACTATCGAGTTCCATCTAGGATTGAGACTGTGTGACAGGGCTGTACTCTACGCTTACTATCATGATATATCTGGCCCGGCGTCAACCAGACCCGAGAGATTCAGACACCTGCGGTGTTGGTCAACAGATTTGAACAACAACCTCAAGGACGCATCCGTGAAGTGGATGAGACTCGATTGTGTGGTCCCACCCAGTCTTCCCGATGAGCCCATAGCACGGCCAACTCTGGATAGTGGTTACAGCCAAAAAAATCCCACAATGATTTTTGAAGGGACAGATGGGGATTCGAGCCCACAACCTTCGAGTCAGTAGTCCGTTGCACTAACCACTACGCCACGGCGACTGGTGTCAATTGTTTTAATCAGAGATTCTTCAAAGTCACGGTGACCTTAAGAATTAATTTCAAAATGTGCAGATTCTGTAATTCGGTTCCTGTGCACAAACTTTATTAGAATGGCTTGAATCTCTTGTTGTTGTTTTTCCTGTTTATATCTGTTCTTTTCCCTTTCTTCTTCGCTTATTTCAGCGCTGTCTTTCTTTAAATCTAGAGCTATCAGAGCTCTTAACAGCCAT
>JAPXFY010000020.1:10861415-10866415 GCA_030674185.1 Monoplex corrugatus
ATAGATAGATAGATAGATAGACAGACAGACAGACAGATAGATAGATAGATAGATAGATAGATTGACAGAGAGAGACAGAGAGAAATAGAGATAAAGAGAGAAAGGGAGAGAGAGGGTTAGAAAGAAAGATAGAAAAGAGAGAGAGAGAGGGTTAGAAAGAAAGATAGAAAGAGAGAGAGAGAGAGAGAGAGAGAGGAGAGAGAGAGAGAGAGAGAGAGAGAGAGAGAGAGAGAGAGAGAGAGAGAGAGAACGATCGAACGAACAAAAGATGTTTACTGTAACGGATGCTACAGAACCCGTTTAAAAATGGGGAACTGCCAATGAGGGTGGTGAGGATGGGGTAACGAAATTAAACTTAAGCATTGAATAAAATGATGCTAAGTAGCGGATGCTGTCTGTTAGCTTGTATTACCTAGACTTGCATCAAACTTTTCAAACAAAGTGGGTATGGACAATGTCAAAAGTTAAAAGCTGCGTATAAATCCAAATAAGTTTCCTCTTTCTCTCTAAGCTTCTTCTCAGCTAGGTCATGTCAAACATAAAATTTGTTACTTCAAGTATAGTGCATGACTTGCTGGTATGCAGTATAAGAAATTCTAGACTCTAAGGAAAACAATTGTGATTGTTGAGTCTTCTATTTTGTCATAGCGTTCCAGATTTTCTCGGATACGTGAATACTAGTTGTATTTCTCGCGCTGCGCAGGCAGTATGTTGCGGCACAGTCTGCACACTTTACTCTTCGGCAGGCGTGCATGCTGTGTGTTTTCATGTGTTTAATTTATCGCACAATTTAAGTATAACTAAGGACACTAAAACATATATAAAAATGGGCCTAAATTACCTTTTGTTTCTTATAATTATATAAAAGGGGGATTGTTTCATATCGATTAGAAAGAGGTGTCTGTCTGTGTCTGTCTGTGTGCTAGTAACAAAAGTGTGTTAGCAAGATTTTCTCAGCTGTTTTTGGAAGGATCTTTGATCAAATCTGGGTCATAGATGAAGACTTTTAAAGAGAAAAATCCTTGTCTGGCTCAAAGATGAAGACCGTACATCATCATCATGTGCCCTACCGCATAGCGCTAGCGGTCATGGCCCTCCATACGAATCTATTCCTTCTCACTGCAAGTACATCTTCCACCCTCTCTGTCCTCAGCTACCCTGCAAGTCCGTCCAATATTTTCTCCCTGAGTCTGCCTGGTGCTTTTTCCCCACTCCAGCTTTCCTGTTGTGACTAGGTGCTCTAATTTCTCTTGCTTCATAAAACGTCCTATAAATGTTGCTTGTCTTTTTCCAATCTTCTTCATATGTTCTTCTTGTGTCTGCCTCCTTCAAGACTGACTAGTTTATTTTCTTTGCTGCCCATGGAGCTCTCAACATTCTTCTTAGAAACCACATTGCAGTTGCCTCAATCTTGTTCTGACTTTGTGTGTCGATTTTCTACGCATCACATCCGTGGAACAGTATCGGTTCTATACAACACTCAAGAACTCTCTTCCTGATGTTAACTGATATACATTTATTGGTAAGACCGTTAAAGAGAAAAATCTTTGTCTGGGTCAAAGATGAAGACCTTCAAACAGGAAAATCCTAATCCATGAACTGATGGAAACATTTCAGGGTCTATCCGGCCATTCGTCTACAATCCCCCACCTCTAGTGCCCCCACACAGATAAAACTCCAAGTTTCGATTTGCAGTGCTCTTTATGTACCGCTGTACTGTTTGATGACATAATTCACTAAGAAACGTAACTGTCTTGTACGGGACGTTACACGGCGCTCAACAGAACATCAAATCACACATATGATATGGACACGGTAGTCAAGTGTGTAAACGTCAGGCTTCAAATCGGAAGGTCCTAGGTTCGATCCGCCTAGACATTTCTGTCTGGTGGGTAAAGGGTGAAGATTTTCCCTATCTCCCAGGTCAACATATGTCCAGACTCATCACCAGCGCCTAAACGCCCGTCGTATTTACACGCACGCAGAATATCAAATATTCACGCTGAAGATCCTGTAAGTCATGTCAGTGGCTGGCCAGTGGAAACAGGAAAAGACTGAGCATACATTTTCACCAAAGATGCAGACTGTGCAACAATATAGAGGAAGATGGTCAGCTCGCATAGTAACTCGAGTTCTCCGTGCTCCTCTAAAAAGTGTGTTTATGTGTTGTGCCAAACATTTGGAGAAAAGTGCTGTGGAAGAATGATTTATAGCAATCGCTTGTCCTTCTCATACAGCTACGTGGTAAAAAGAACCAATCACAGTCACCAGCGGATTGGTCACACTGGTAGCCTCATTGACTGACCATTCTGCAGTTCTATCCGAGTGAAATAACGGGGCCACCAACCAACCAATCAATCAATCAATCAAGCAAGCAAGCAAGCAGCCAACCAACCAACCAAGCCAAGCCAAGCCAAGCCAACCAAAGCCCAGCCCAGCCCAACCCAACCCACCCCAACCCAACCAAACCAAGCCGAGCCAAACCATACCAAACAACAACCAAACCAAACCAAACCAAACCAAGCCAAACCAAACCAAGCCAAGCCAAGCCAAGCCAAGCCAAGCCAAAGCAAAGCAAACCAATCCAAACCAAACCAATCCAATCAACAAAAAACAACCCAACAACAACCACGTGTGGTGCTGGATGGGATGGAGAGAGTGGGTGTGTTGGGGAAATGTCTACAGTCATGCCGGGTCGAGGAGGTCCCTGGCAGTAATGGTGATGTTGTGTTACTAGTTTGAAAACTTATATTGATACAGTGTGTACTCCAAGCGATGGGTAGAGAGGTATAGGGGTTATGCTTTGAGGTAAGGAGTTGGGAAATGGAGTCAGCCTGTTGCATGGAAACTCTGGACTTGTACAAGGCTGGACCCAGCGAAAGAGTTACCTAGGTTCTAGAACCACCCCCACTCTCCCCAAAAAGAGAGAGAGAGAGAGAGAGAGAGAGGGAGGGATTTTCTCTCCCTCCCTCCTCCCCCTCTTCATTTATTCTAATACTAAATGGAAATCGGTGCCTATTTGTTATAACCACATATTATTGCGTTGCTTGAAGTATGCTAGCACTTTCCGAAGGTCAAGTATAATTCGGAATTCTGGTAAGCTATTTCATAAATTATCTTAGATGATTTCAGAAATGTTCGTTTAAACTCTTACCTTTGTGTATATGCCTAAGTTGATAAAAAAATTGGTTCCTTATCAGGCGGTTTTTTCCTTTGCTGTCATATGGCAGAAAATACTAGAACTTCAGGTGGCGGTGAGTCCCAAGACCCCCCCTCCCACCATAGGCTTCGCCCATGGACCCTGTGTGTAACCCCCTTCCTCCCTTTTCCCAGTTCAGGCCCTGGTGTAGGTAATACATCCTACATGTAGATCTTGTTTCTAGCAAAGTGACATTTGGGGCTGAGTTGGGAGCTTTCACGCCTGTTTGGTGGGCTTCATAGGACATTACAGATTGCCTAAGTTCGTTTGAATAACTTCTTCACTCTTGTATACCATCCATTAGTTCAACTACTTCATCATCACATGGCACCAATGCGTTTGTGCATGGACATCATCTTGAGAAACCGACACTGAAACTCAAGTATTTCACCCTATCCACTAGCTCAGAATAAATGAATTAAAGGATCAACAGACTGATACAAGCTTAAGCAACAGTACGTATAATCCATAAATTGGTTAGAAACTCAACACCTTCTAAAGTTTTGGATTTGTGCCTAAAATTACGACTTATGCCAAGATCATTTTGGGTCTTTTCCCATCACATGGCATTTTCAGTACCTGCGGCGTTGGTGCATATGGAGTTTATTCAAATCACGGAAACTCTATCTTGGAAAAACTGAAACCGAAACCATGTTACTGTGTTGAAAACACCGCGGCAGAATTGTGATTTCATACATCAAATGCTCAGAAAAGAACAGAATGACTAATCTGGAAAGAGCACTGATGAATCAGTCACATGGAGTTTGGTGTTTGGAGTTCAGACATTGTTCAAGAGGGACTCGGACGATTCCATACGCGCTCAGCCCAAATCTACCAATTGTCTAGCAAAACCTATGATCTTGAGCTAAAACCCCATGCGTTGACAAGGTCTTTGAAATGGTAAGGAGGGAAAGGGGGACGGAATGGAAGGGACCTTTAGAACAATGACGCCACCACAATGACTGAAGCAGTCAAATGGATAATGAAGAAAGCAACTTCTATGTTCATATTCATATTCTTTTTTTTAAATTTTTTTTTTATTATTTCTTGTCACAATGGATTTACCATGTGAAACGTGGGCTGCTCTCCACTTTGAGACGCGAAGCCACAGTGCAGCGCCATCCAATTTTTTTACCAAGATTTTAGAAAGGCAAGAAATTCAATTGGTCATCAAGGGGAGCGACCTGGGAAATGAACCTAACTCTCCAGTATTTTTATACCAGGGACCTGGGAAGTCAACCTATCTGTCCAATGTTTTATACCAGGGACCTGGGAAGTCAACCTATCTGTCCAATGTTTTATACCAGGGACCTGGGAAGTCAACCTATCTGTCCAATGTTTTATACCAGGGACCTGGGAAGTCAACCTATCTGTCCAATGTTTTATACCAGGGACCTGGGAAGTCAACCTATCTGTCCAATGTTTTATACCAGGGACCTGGGAAGTCAACCTATCTGTCCAATGTTTTATACCAGGGACCTGGGAAGTCAACCTATCTGTCCAATGTTTTATACCAGGGACCTGGGAAGTCAACCTATCTGTCCAATGTTTTATACCAGGGACCTGGGAAGTCAACCTATCTGTCCAATGTTTTATACCAGGGACCTGGGAAGTCAACCTATCTGTCCAATGTTTTATACCAGGGACCTGGGAAGTCAACCTATCTGTCCAATGTTTTATACCAGGGACCTGGGAAGTCAACCTATCTGTCCAATGTTTTATACCAGGGACCTGGGAAGTCAACCTATCTGTCCAATGTTTTATACCAGGGACCTGGGAAGTCAACCTATCTGTCCAATGT
>JAPXFY010000020.1:10871415-10916415 GCA_030674185.1 Monoplex corrugatus
TTCTTTGCTACGCCAGCAGTGTCCCACGAAGCGCAGTCTTTGTTGACGTACTGATTTACTGATTGGTGGGATCTTACCATATAACAATACATGCACTTAATACATGCACCCAATTATCAGTCCTAAGAAAAAGTTCGTAAGACTTTATCGAACACATACAGGTGAATGGACCAGCAAGGCAGAACATGATAGGAAGAAATGACAGAAAGCAAAGGAGGAAGAAAGAAACAAAGAGAGTGACAGAAAAATGGAAGTGTCTAGCACAGAATTTCCAGAAGGTGGGGATACTGTTTATACTGAAAGAGCCCCCGGCATCCCCACGGGGGACTAGTAATCTAGATAGAACAGTCACAGTTGAACTCTACCGAAGTGACCCAGCAGCATTGCAAGATCTCCTCTGCTAAGTGGCCCCATGGCAGCTTGAAGTTCTGGCTCTCACAGATTTCCTGGTACTTTGAGTGAAACAAACTAGGGGTTCGTGGTATGCTGAGGAGCCAGAATAAGCGATGTGAAATCAAGTTGGGTACAGAGGTAAAATAATACGTCTTAAGAAGATACAAACACTACATTAAAGAAATACCAGTTTTCCACTGGACACACACAAAAACACAAAACAAAACAAAACAAAACAAACAAACCAAAACCCCCTAAAAACATACACGAAACATGACTACCAAAGAGTGTTATTGTTATTTTTGTTTAAAGCCCAGACGACTGCGTAGAGCCATATCAGGGCTAAAACCGTTTGAAAGCTTACACAATACTTCAACAGGACAAAAAAGGGAAAGAGAAATTGAGGAAATGGCCTCAATGACAAACCATAAAGATTTCCTCAACTGAATTCAGTACCATGCCACTTCATTGTACTTTTATCTGGACATGGCTTTGCGTGCATGTACTTTTACTTTGGTGTGTATGTGTATGCGTATGTATTCGCTCAAATGTATAGGTATAACATTTCCTGTCCCTCATGTATGATTTATGTTTAAACTGCTTGGATGATTTTATGCATACTATTGTCTTCTTTTAATATGCCCTTGAGTCATGTATCTTTTATCGCGATGATGATTTACTGAAATAGACTTTATTATCACCATCCCAGTGAGGTATTGGCTTTGCGGCTGCACATATGCCTTTTTATTTTTATTTCTATTTTTATTTTTACTTTTATTTTCATTTTTATTTTAAATTCAATCTGTTTGAATTCTCCTTTCACAAGACAGGCCCAGCCGCGTCTGACTAAGGGTTTTTTCTCCGAGGACTCCGGTTTTCCCTTCAGCCCCTTGGCTGTTGGTTTAGGATGTTTTCTTCCTATTCCAAGATCAGACCGGATTCGTTGCGCTAGGCACGATCCATTTACATCAGCCATACCTCTTGATTAAATATTTTCCCATTCTGTCAAACATATGCCTATATTTTCTCTTATGCGTTATTTAATACTGGTATCCTTTACATTCCAAACACTATCTTCGCTAGGGCGTCATAGTTCTAGCGTGACTGTCCGTGTTCAAGCATACAGGAACCAGAAAAAACACGAAAGAAGAATACGAACGCGTATTTAATACAACAAGACAAGACAGGCGCAATTTCCGCTCTGACATTACATTTACTCAAAAACACATTATGATGTCATCTTAGTCTGTTTATTCCTTTTCTCACACTGGACCCAGCAGCAGGGAAGTTTCACTCTTTTTCCCATAATTTTTTTAAATCTGGTGTTTGTTTGTTTGTAATCTTATGCTTGACAAAGGCCAGTTGGCCGAAAATTTGCGCCTGTCTTGTCTTGTTGTATTCAAATACGCGTTCGTATTCTTCTTTCGTGTTTTTTCTGGTTCCTGTTTGCTTGAACGGGGACAGTCACTTTTGGTTTGGATTTCGTTAAACTCCCAAGGACAAGGAAAGAAAACTTCCTGACCACGCACAAACGAGATCCGATCTGTTGACAGGTAAAGAATCTGATGTACGGTCAACCACTCTCCACTGTGATTTATAGTACAGATGATCGAATAATTCTTCTTCTCCTTTTTCTTCAGGACCATCGCACTTTCGTCGTTTTAAAAGAAATTGCTCATCCCTCCCCCATCCCCCTTTTCTATATCACCTTAATGACCGCAGAAGCTGACACATTTTTTGCTCTGCTATGATAAAATGATAACCATTGCGCTACAGAGGATTGAGACTGCCTGACAGAGCTATATTCTACGCTTATTATCATAGTGTATCCTGGCGCCAACCAGGCCCGAGAAATACAGACACCTGCTGTGCTGGTCTGCAGATTTGAGCAAGACCCTAAATGACGCATCCGTGAAGTGGATGAAACTCAACTGTGAGGTCCACGTCTCTCCAATGAGCCGAAAAATTCTGCAATGATTTTTGAAAGGACTGATGAGGATTCGAACCCACAACTTTCCAGTCGGTAGTCCGTTGCACTGACCACGACACCACGGCAACTGGTTCTTTTCGTCCGCCGTCTACATGACAAGGCGACATCTAGCAATTAACCCTTTGACTCCCGCACCCTGTCCACCAGCATCGTGCATTGTCAACCATGCTAACAAAGCAAAAACTGCAGGAAGCTGGTGGATAGGGTGAGGGAGTCAAAGGGTTAAGTTTTTGCAGTTGGTGGATAGGATCAGGGAGTCAAAGGGTTTATGAGGCCGTTTTTTCCCCTGTTCTTTCCACGGAGTTTGGTGGTCAATGGACTTGCAGTCAGCCATGCCTCCTGTCTCTTCATTCGATAAAGACGACATCACTGCAATAGATGTTCAGCTGTCTGGCCCTCTTGGCTGCAGGGGCAGGCTGGTGAGGGCGTCAGTTAGAACTTGCAGTTCTAGGCTCCTTCTTGTTGCCGAATGGTTAAGGCATAGTGTTTCAAAAACTTGAGAGTCAATGGTATAGTAATAAATTGATTTCAGTGGTGTATATGAAAGATTATATTATGTTCAATCGTACTTTCCATGACTTTTTATTAAATTGGCATTCAATATTAATAACATTATGTAATTTACAATAATAATGAACCACTACACATTTACAAGACACAATACCAATGCATACAGAAGCAACGACGCATCAAACAGACACGAAAACATCAGAATACACCCATTTTTACACAGGCACAAAGGAGTACGTATTAACAACGCCTAACCATATACCTATAATCATAAATGTATGCATACATAAATGATTATGTAATGCTACTTGACCAGCAACTAGAAACGAAAAGACATATTGGCAGATAAGTATCTATAATGTACACAATGGAAGGCCTACGTGAACAGCTAAGTCTTTTAACCCTTTGACGCCCGCACCCTGTCCACCAGCATCGTGCATTGTCAACCATGCGAGCAAAACAAAACCATAACCCTTTGACTCCCTGATCCTATCCACCAGCATCCTGCAGGAAGCTGGTGGATAGGGTCAGGAAGTAAAAGGGTTAAGAGTTTGCAGTTGGTGGATAAGGTGCAGAAGTCAAAGGGTTAACTGTGACTTGAAATGAGAAAGAGTGGACAGATCGTCTGGTCAGCAGGAAGTGAGTTCCAAACAAATGGTGCAATGAGAGAGAAAACACGTTCTGTAACTTACTTAGGATTGCGTTTTGGCAACACTAGAAGATTTGTTTTAAGGATCACTGGATGCTCCCTGAAATGATTCATTTTTTTCAATTTCATAATAACAATGATAATGCTATGAATACTGATAGCGATAATACCTTAGATGAGGCACAGATAAAACAGCAAAATGTACAAAATGATTGTGTGAGTGAAAACAATCCACAACACTATCAAACCGAGAAATATAACAAAAAGTAGACATTGAGAGAGAAAGAAAAGAAAGGAAAAGAAAGAAAAATAAATAACAAAAAACAAAAAGACAGATTCAAGAATAAAAAGAGAGAAAGAAAGAAAGGAAATAGAAGAAAAACAAGGAAAAAAAAGAAGCAAAAAAATGAATAAACAACAAGGGAAGAATAAAGAAAAAAAAATAAGAAAGTAGATAAAGAAATGAAGTAAGAAAGAGAAAAAAAAAAAAGTAAGTAATGCAGAGAGAAAAAAACACCACCCCACACCCACACACAAACACACCCACACCCATCCCCCACACAAACCACACAGACACCCAACCTCCCACACAAACACACATACACCCAACTCCCCACACAAACACACAGACACCCAACCTCCCACACAAACACACAGACACCCAACCCGCCCCCCCCCCCACACACACTTACAAACACTACACACACACACAATTCACACACACACACACACACACACACACACACACACACACACACACACACACACACACACACACACACTCAAGACAAGTCTGAGTCTTAGCATTGCAAGGCGACACTGACAGACACAAGTATAGACATAAACAAAAACAAAACTGAACAAATTTCAAACATTTGATCCTGGATTGTGGTGTCACCGGTGACAAAATATCCAATTCATCTCAGTGAAAGGGGAACAATCCCAAAAAGAAAAACTCCTAGATGGTCACACCATTCTGACATTGTTCCTTTTAATACAAAGAAATATTTGATTTTGATTGATTTGGTTTAGTTTTTTTACGTTGACACCCACCTCAAGTGATGTGGCCGACGAGGATAACCATCCCAGGGAAGTGGAGGAAGGGGGACTTATCTAATCCTATACTGACACCAACAATGATGTTAAGATGGGACAGTGAGAAGTCCAGTTTTAATGTAGCGCACCCCAGGGTTCGAACCCACTACCATTAGCATGTGAATCCGACGTTCAAACCAACTGGGGCACGCAAATTTTTACAGAAAATCCGCACTTTATACATTCAGGTTCACTACGACCTTGAAGAGGGTAAAGGTTTACCCTTTAACTCCCGCACTCTATCCATCCACTATAAAAACTTGACTCTTTGACTCCCTCACCCTAGGGTGAGGGAATCAAAGGGTTATGTTTTTGCTTTGCTATCATGGTTGTCAATGCAGGATGCTGGCGGACAGGGTGCACGAGTCAAAGGGTTAAAATATAACTTGATGTGCATGTAGGACAACGGTAGACTGTCACAATATTGAAAAGAGATTCTGGATATTATCAAAACACACCATGCTGAAAACGTGCTGATTTTAGTTTTTTGTTCTTTTTTTCCCATGCCAACTTGACCTTGATATTTACCTTTCAACATAAAGTTTTCGAGACTCCTCATCACTCCAAAAGTTTGAGCAAATGTATGTGAATATCCACCCATAAAGAATGGGTAAAATCTTCTTCACATAGTTTTGGTCAAAGACAAATAGAGAGAGAAGTAGAGAGAGAGACAGAGAGAGACAGAGAGAAAAGGACAGAAATGGGAGAGAGAGAGAGAGAGAGAGAGAGAGAGAGAGAGAGAGAGAGAGAGAAGAGAGAGAGACAGAGAGAGAGAGAGAGATGCATGCTACACATGAACATACACACACGCATACAAACACACACACACACACACACACACACACACACACACAACACACACACACACACCATACACACACACACACACACACCTCAGAAAGAAAAAAAAAACTTTTCAGGCTTTGAAAGTCTTGGAACAGCTATTTTTTGACTCTTTTGTTTCTTTGCTTGTGCGTGTGTGGTTTTTGATTTTTTTCTATTTAGGTTCTCTCCATTTTTGACATAAGAAATGCATCGATAGAAAACTGGAAGAAGACGAATCTCCGTAAATTCAATTGCGTTGACGTTTGCTTTCAAAGAAGAAGGTACTTCAGAACTGGGCATCACCTTTTCGTTTCTCAGACGTCATTTTATTCATATATTTTGCATTTTAACAAACCGAAACAATGCCTCAAACATGAATATTGTAATAACCGTTTGTATGTGCAATACTCACGTACATACATAAATACATAAATGCATACATACATATATGCACCATACCTATATAATTTTCACTGATTTTCCCCTTTAATTCTTCTTTTAAAAAAGGGGTGGGGTGATTGTTTCGTAAAGAGCGGTTGTAACTCTCTCTCTCTTTCTCTGAGGGATAAAGAGAGAGAGAGAGAGAGAGGAAGACAGACAGACAGACAGACAGAGACAGAGAGAGAGAGAGGGGGGGGAGAGAGAGAGAGCGAGACAGAGAGAGACAGAGATAGAGACAGAGAGATAGAGACAGAGAGACAGACAGAGACAGACAGACAGACAGAGAGAGGGGAGAGAGAGAGAGAGACAGAGACAGACAGACAGAGAGACAGAGACAGACAGACAGAGACAGAGACAGAAAGCGAGAGAGAGAGAGGCAGAGAGAGAGAGAAAGAGAGAGAGAGAGAGAGAGAGAGAGAGAGAGAGAGAGAGAGGAGAGAGAGAAAGAGAGAGGAAGCAGCATGTGCACAGAAAAGACAAGAAAACGACATAAATATTTCCCAGAATTTTCGGCGGTAAACCTGCCCCCTCAGGGGGACTTTATTTACAGACTACGATATGCTTAAACACATGGACAAAGAAACAGAGAACTATTCATCACATTTAAAATTCACAAAGAGTTATGCATCAGATACAAAGCGTGCTAAGCGCTGTCCTTGTCAAAGCATTCGCTACTGTCCATGTTTACCCACATGCACGCCGCACACACTCACACTAACTCTCCAAACCCATTCATCCACCCACCTTCCTCCAAGCACATACGCGCACGCACGCACACACACACACACACACACACACACACACACACACACACACACACACACACACACACACACACACACACACACACACACACAAGAGACTAATATCACTCATATGAAAAGACGATTAAATCAAAGAGCGAACCAACACACACACACACACACACACACACACACACACACACACACACACACACACACACACACACACACACACACACACACACACACACACACATACACTTAAGCACACACCTTACACTCATGAGCAAAACCTCACACCAGCTCCCGCACGCACGAACACACACACACACATCAGCACAAAAACGCCGGGGGAAAAACGAAACAAGTAAATAAAAAAAATAATAAAAAGCAAAATAAATCAAACAAGAAACACTGCTCGTTATTATGACTGTAATGACACGTACACGGGAGCAGGAACACAAACCCCAGTTCACGAGCACCTTACATTTCAGCAACTGTTCGGAACCAAGAACCTTTGCCATGGTGTGTAGGTAAGGGGTTGGAACTATACAGCAGGAAGACTGAAGTCATGGTGATCAGTAAAAAACATGAAATCCCCTCTTGCAAAATAACAGCAAATGGCACAACCTTGACACAGGTTAATAAGTTCAAATACCTGGGAACGGTCATTTCATCAGACGGCAGATGCACATCGGAAATAGCTGGCAGAATCGGCCAAGCCAAAACAGCATTCAAGAAGATGACAAGCATTCTTACCAACAAATGCCTATCAATTAACATCAGAAAGAGAGTCCTTGAATGTTATATAGAACCAATACTGTTGTACGGATGTGAGGCGTGGACAGTCAGCAAGCAAAGCCAGAGCAGGATCGAGGCAGCCGAGATGTGGTTTCTCAGAAGAATGCTGAGAGTTCCATGGACAGCAAAGAAAACAAACGAGACAGTCTTGATGGAGGCAGACACCGGTAGATCACTCATAAGGAAGATTAGGAAACGACAATCAACATTTATAGGCCATTTTATGAGGAAGGGGGATTTGGAGCACCTGGTCACAATGGGAAAGCTGGAGGGAAAGAGAGCACCGGGTAGACCCAGGGAGAGAATGCTGGACGGACTTGCAGAGTGGCTGGGGATGAGGAGGGTGGACGAGATGCTGGGGGCAATGAGAGATAGAGATGGTTGGAAGTCCATGGTCGCCAACATCATGCGGCAGGGCACCTGATGATGATGATTATGTGTGTAATGCACGCAGGGTGATGGCATTGTCCGTGATTCTTGTGGAGCCAACTTTGCCTGGCATACCACAGACACCTCTACTGTTAATTTCTCACTCGCTACGTACGATTAAGCCCCTTACCGTTACCCAGATACGCACCATATTTATACTAATTATAGGTCATGGGAAGAATTCTCATACAAACAAATGAAAACAGAGAGTTTTGAAATTTGGCAGATCATATATTAATTTAAAAGACTGGTGTAGAAAATGCTGATATTTCAACTGTCTAACCCTCATGGTTGCTGAGTAATGGTACAAGTAAAATTAGAGAAATTTTCAGGTGAAAAATGTCTTCCAAAAAACACAGTCAGGTCAATACATCAGTTCTTACAGTCACATATTGATTGAAATTTCATAAAATACAACGTGCACACACTCCACGTGCACTGAAGGACGAGATCGTCTTGAAGAGCGCTGAGAAGTTGAGTAGTGTTCAGCCATTTGCTTTTCCGTCGTATGCTTCGCTGCAGAGATAGTGGGTTGTGAACTTTGCACTGTCTACACACCAGCTGCGTAGTACAGTGACCTCATAGCCTGAAACAAGGCTAAGAATGACCGAAGAATCTATTTCTGGCTATTAGTTTCGGTTAACAGAAATACTGAAAGCCCCGCGAATTTGCAAAACTCAAGTCGGATTTCTCCGACACTCGTAGACAAAAGCGTTGTTGAGACATGATCGGGAAATCCCGACGCTCTTAGTGAGACAGTTTTTGAATCTCTTCTTCCACACTCTTCTCCACTTCTAGCTCTCCTTCAGAAGTCCCCGTTTGCTCAATGGTTAAACCGCCAAGATTATTGGAACCAGAAAAACACGAAAATAGAATCAGAACGCGTATTTAATAAACAAGACAAGACAGACGCAAATTTTTGGCCAACTGGCAAAATTTTGAGGTAAGATTACAAACGAATAAACACCAAATTTGAAACTTTGGAGAAAAAGACTGAAACTTCTCTGCTGCTTTGTCCAGTGGGAGAAAGTTGATTTTTTGTTTTGTTTTGTTATTTAAAGTCTCGCCAACTGCGTGTAGCCATAACAGGGCTATGACCATTTCAAAACATACACAATACTTCAACAGGGGAAAATGGAAAATAATAAGCAATAATAATAATTACAATATTTATGTAGTGCAAAATCTTGATATAAATCAAATCTAAGCGCTGAACATAGACATACGCACACATGCACACACACATATACATATGGCTATAAATGGGGAAAAAGAAGAAAAGCAATGGAAAATTAAAGAAAACATATTATATACAAATATAAGTTACAATGTGATTCCACACCGAGTGGAGACAGGCTGCAGTGGGGGTTGAGTGAGATCAGGATTTCATGTAGAGGAGAAAAGGTGAGTTTTGAGAGCAGACTTGAAGGAGACAAAAGTAGTTTGCTGACAGACTGAGAGAGGAAGTTTGTTCCAGGAGAGTGGGCCAGAAACACAGAAGGCTCGTGGACCATAGGTATTGAGCTTAGTGCGTGGAAAGCGAAAAGTGAGAGGATCGGAGGTAGAGTCGAGGCATTATGAGGGAGAGAACGAGTTTTACAGTTGTTTTGACAGACAGATACTTCCTGATCAGGTATATATGATGGAGGTGATAGTAGCAAGATCTGGCAGTTTGAGAAACAAAGTTTTCATGGAGAGAGTAGAGTCAAGGCAGGCACCAAGGTTTTTAGCTGAATCAGAAATTGGGACTGATGTGTTACATAATGGGAGAGAAAGAGGAGGCAGCTGAGAAAGTTTCTGATGGGTGCCAATGAGGATAGCTTCTGTCTTGTCGTCGTTAAGCTGAAGTTCATTGTATGTCATCCAGTTCTTAATGTCCGAATAACAGTCAGTGGTGCGAGTCAAGAGGCGCTGTACATTGTCAGGTGAGTCACTGTCCTGAAGTTGGGTGTCATCAACATAGAAGTGGTGTTTTATAGAGTGGATGTTGATGATGGTGGACAGGGGGGAGGTGTAAAGAGTGAAACGAACAGGGTCAAGGACAGATCCTTGTGGAACACCACAGGTCAGGTATGCAGGTTGAGAGTAACTGCCATTGATGAGAACAGTTTGTTTTCTGTTTGATAGATATGAATTGAACGAAGAGAGAGCAGTGTCAGAGATGCCAAAAGTATGATGGAGTCTAGAGAAGAGAATACATGATCAATGGTATCAAAGGCTGCAGACAGATCAAGGAGTGTGAGGAGAGAGACTTTGCTAGTATCTTTTGCAAGGAGGGCAGCTTCAGTGCTGTGGCACTGATGGTAGGCTAACTGGAAAGGACTGAGGAAATTGAAAAGAAAATTAAGTTCATATACCAATGCATTCGCGCACATAATCTAAGGATGTGCCTCTGGAGTTGACTACTCCGTCCAGTTTATTACACAGGGGACATATAAATATACCTGATAACAAATTTAAAAACAAGTAAGGACACTAAACTAAAACATAAAAGGGGCCTAAATTACTTAAATTGTTTTCGTATATCTCATTTCCCTAGAGCCAAAAATGCACTTAATACACGTACAACTAGTTGTTTCCTAAATAGTGTAAGGTGGTCTTTCTCGATTGTATGCGTATGCCTGGTGCGTGAGTGCGCTTTGACTTGAATTGTCAAGATTTGGCGCCGTTTAAATACTGTAATCAATTACCCAGTTATCAATCCTGAGAGAAAGTACGTAAGACGTTATCGAGCACATACAGAGGAATGGACCAGCAAAGCAGAAAATGATAGGAAGAAATGACAGAAAGCAAAGGAGGAAGAAAGAGAAACAAAGAGAGAGTGACAGAAAAGAGGAAATTTCTAGCACAGAATTTCCAGAAGGTGGGGATATTATTTATACTGAAAGAGCCCCCGGGATCCCCACGGGGGAAACGCTAGTTGAAGAGTGCGACTGTCGAGTGATTAGGACATGGGAGGTTTGAGTTCGATCCTCTTTAGGTACTGCCTGGCACAAGGTGGATATCTTTTTTTCCCTATCTCCCAGGTCGCCTTTGTACACAGCTCGCAGAATAACGCATGTTAAAGGTACTGTAAACCATGTCAGTGCTCGGTGGCTTATGGAGTTATCGGAGATATTTCAAGAAGGATTCACCGCGCTTGGACAGCTCCATATGCACTCCATCCAAATCCTCCAGCAATTATCTGACAGATTTCCTGAGCCTGCACAAAACCCTACGCGCTGGCAAGGTCTTGAAACGGAGAAAGGGGAGAAGGAACCTATCAAACGCTAAGATGACACCACCAAAACGTTGGAAACATTAAGATGGGCAGCGAACAGGCCAGTTTTTGTTGTTGTTTTTTTTTATGTTGCGGGCTGGGATTGAACTCAAGATATGAGATCTTGAGCCCATACCAACTAGACCGCGAAAAGCTTATAGACATGTCACAGGAACCCCTCAGGTAGAAGCAAGCTCATTCCTGTATTTCAGTCGGAAAGACAAGCTGGTTGTGTCAAACAAGACAGACAAAGTAGCTTACTACCTAACGCTTCAAGATTTATCACGAGCGAGAGGTACAACTTAATCACACTTCTACAATAAAGTATTCAAGAAGCCCAGCCATCGAAAACGGAGTATGACTGCTTGGATGACGGGCTTAAAACCAAACCAAATTAAACAAAACCGAACCGAACCGAGCCGAACCGAACCAAACAAACCAAACCAAACCGAGCCAAACCAAACCAACCAAACCAAACCGAACAGAACCAAACCGAACAGAACCAAACCAAAAGAAACACACACACACACACACACACACACACACACACACACACACACACACACACACACACACGCATACACACGCCCGCACACATACACACACACACACACACACACTCACACACACATACACACACACACACACACACATATAAACACACACACACATACACAAAAGCACACACACACACACACACACACACACACACACACACACACACACACACACACACACACACACACACACACACACACACACACACACTCGCCATGCACGTAAAAGCCCACTCATATTTGAGTGGACGTAGGAATTGCAGTCCAGTTTCAGTTTCTCTAGATAAAATCTCTGCGCTCGGAATTAATTCCATATACAATGACGTCACAGGTGCCATGTAATGGAAAAGATAAAAAATGATCATGGCACAAGCCTTAAGCCTGCATATGAGCTGGCTATGACCTGAGATCCTATGGTTTTGTATCTTACGCTAGTGTCTGTATCAGTCTGTCGTTGAACAATCTTGGCTACATTTTAATGATATGCGTTATCTGTGAACCCTAAATGTCTTTTTATCAGTCTGTCGTTGAACAATCTTGGCTACATTTTAATGATATGCGTTATCTGTGAACCCTGTCGTTGAAATCTTCACAAGAAATCTGATGTAACATTTATGATAGCGTATCTGTGACCCTATCTAAAAATGATTACACAGAACAACAGGACTGAACAAAAGCACAGCCACAATTTAGTAGAAAATTATTTCACACCACAAAAGGCCCCTCCCCCCACCCCTGTGTGTGTGAATGTGTGTGAGAGACAGAAACGGACAGACAGAGAAGGACAGAGAAAAGGGGGGGGGGACAGGACAGAGAGAGAGAGAGAGAGACAGAGAGGGAGAGAAAGAAAGAGAGAGAGAGAGAGAGAACACGAACACGAACACGAAATTTGTTGTATAAGGCCAACAGCCCCTTACAATAGGGGTTACAGCAGTGTTACAATCGCACAAAGATATGGTAACTACAACATACAAAATATTAAGCATATATGGGCAAATGTCATACGGAAGCCAACATCATTAAAGAATGGAATCATATCTTTAATCCATAATGAATAAACACACGTAAGGGCGTACAACACACTCGTACCTTATTTAGCTTTCTTTTCTCCATCTGCATTATGAAACAACACAGCAATTTAGCCAGTTAAGCCACCAAGTAACTTACGCCGTTTATATAACATGGAATAGATGAATTTACTGAGTTAGAAATGACAACCTCATTTTCTTTAGTAAACAGTTCAGCTATCTGAATGTAAAACGATATAGTATAGAGAGAGAGACAGAGAGAGAGAGAAAGAGAGGGAGAGAAGAGAGAGAGAGAGAGAGAGAGAGAGAGAGAGAGAGAGAGAGTCAGACAGACAGAGACAGAGACAGAGAATGAGAGACTGAGAGTGAGAGACAGAGACAGAGGCAGAGAGACAGAGACAGAGAGAGAGCATAAGACCTTTCCCATCATTTTAATCCTAAACTATTAACACGAAGAACGAAGAACAAAGTCAATAAGTAAACACATCACAGAAACTGTTTAGAGTAGGAGAAGAAAAAGGCGAAAATAGTTTTCCTACAGGAACCGCCAAGTGGCACAACAAGATAGAGATAAACAGACAGTGAGAAGACGATTTTTTTTTTGCCGAGTGTGAACTCTCGGTGGAACTATTTACACCCCAAATAAATGCCCACGACTCCCACCTGGTAGATTTACAGTCTGGCTGTTTGTAAAGATAGGAAAAAATTTTTGTAGTTCATTTCATCTCTGCACTTCCATTTGCTTTCTGTGGCATTCTGCAGAACTAATCTAATCTTTTATCCCTTCAGCCTTTCTACACTGTATCCGGGCAAATATACATACACACACACACGTGCGCGCGCACACACACACGCATACTCACACACACGCACACACACACATACATACACACACACAAACTCACGCACAAGCACTCACACACACATACACACACACACACTCACGCATACACACACAAACGCACACATGCACGCGTACACACATACAAGTACACAGACATAGTGCTATCCACTCACGGGTACACACATACACACAAAAACAGACACATAGATAGACACAAACACATTCACCTCGGGCACAGACAGACAGACAGACATACACATACACACAAACGAACACACGAACGACACACACACACACACACACACACACACACACACACACACACACACACAAAGCGAAAAAAGAAATCCATAAAATAAATAAATAAATAAAATAAATAAATAAAGGAAGGAAGAAAGAAAGAAAGAATGACAGAGAGAAAGAAAGAAAGAAAGAAACAAACAAACACACGCATATACGTGTATGCCCTCCCTCTTTCTTTTTCCGTCTCTCCCCTGACGAGGTATGGTGGTCCTTTTCATGTGACTATTGGTGTTAGCGCATACGGAACTTTCCGAACCAAGAGATACTGTCTTAGCAAAAATTCAGACTGAAACTGTCTGTGTCCTCCAGTAAGTTGGGTTAGTAGAGACATTGCTAAGCTCCACCGCAATGACCCGGCAGAACTGCGGGTTAGGCTCTGGTGGGCAGTCCCGTAGCGGCTCGGCATCTCTAGCTGCCGTGGGCTTTCTGGCACTTATTTTTTTATTGTTCCTTAACTCTTTGACTCCTGCACCCTCTCCACCGATTGCACAAACTTTACTCTTTGACTCTCTCACCTTATCCACCAGTTTCATGCAGGAAGCTGGTAGATAGGGTGAGGAAGTCAAAGGGTTAAGCATTTGCTTTGCTGTTATGGTTGACAATGCAGGATGCTGGTGGACAGGATGTGGGAGAAAAAAAATTGCTTCCGCATATCTCATTTCCCCAGAGCCAAACATGCATCTAATATATGTACCCAATTATCAACCCTAAGAGAAAGCACATAAGACTGTTGAGCATATGCAGATAAATGGACCAGCAAGGCAGAAAACGATGGAAAGAAATGACAGAAAACAAAGGAGCAAGGCAGAAATTGGACGGAGTGGTCAACGCCAGGGGTATCTTCCTAGATTATAAGCGCTAATGAATCGATATGCGTACTTAATTGTCTTTTCCATATTTGTGGCTTTTAGTAAACAATTTTTTTTCAAGGACAATTGAGGAGGAAGGGGACGAGATCTATGAAACACTATGGTGAAAACACGAGAATGATGGAAGCATTAAGGCGGGCAGCAAACAGGCCACTTTTTAATGTTTCCGGCTGGGAAAACGCAAGAGATATCAGATTCTGGAATCCTCAGTTCAGTCAACAGATTAAACCAGCGTGACTTATCAATTTTATCACTGACCCACTAAGCGAATTAATCGATAACGATCAATCGATCAGCCAACAAAACGACCAACTGTTAAACAAATCCTTTTAAGGATCTGCACTTAGGCGGTATCCTTTGCGCTCATCTTTTCTGTCCCATTTTCTACACCACCTTAATGGCCACAGAAACTGTTGGGACTGGTTTTTTTTTTAACCTTGCTATGATGATGATTTTCTAAGAAGAATGTTGAGAGTTCCATGGACAGCAAAGAAAACAAACGAGACAGTCTTGATGGAGGCAGACACGAGAAGATCATTCATAAGGAAGATTAGGACAAGACAGGCAACATTTGTAGGCCATTTTATGAGGAAAAGGGAATTGGAGCACATGGTCACAACAGGAAAGCTGGAGGGAAAGAGAGCACCAGGTAGACCCAGGAAAAAAAATGTTGGATGGACTTGCAGAGTGGCTGAAGACAGAGAGGGTGGAAGATGTGCTTGCGGCAACAAGAGATAGAAACAGATGGAAGGCCATGATCGCCAACACCATGTGGCAAGGCACTTGATGATGATGATGATGATAATGATGATGCTGAAGATGAGGATGATAATCATGTGGCTATGGATTTCCACCTAGGACTGAGACTGCGTGACTGGGCTGTACTTCTACGCTTACTATCATAATATATCGTGGCGTCAACCAGGCTCGAAAAAAAAAACAACCGAAAAAAATACAAAAAACAGACACCTGCTATGTTGGTCAGAAGATCTAAGCAACACCCTCAATGACACATCCGTAAAATCGACGAGGTTCTACTATATGGTCCCAGTCTTTCAAATGACCCACAGCACGCTGAACTCTGGTTAGGAGTTGATCAGGGGCCGAAAAATCCATCAACGACTTTGAAAAGACTGATGGGGATTTGAACCCCAAACTTTCCAGTCATTATTCCATTGTGCTAACCATTACTCCACGGAGCCCGGTTTGAATCGACCACCTGAACACTTGCATAGATTTCCGTGGAAGGAGGAAATGTGATGGTTTTTCTTTTTCAAACCTGAACAACACAAAATGCCGGCTTTCCAGCCCACAAGGATGACAGAGGGACCAAGACCAATCTGTCTGATGTCAGCCTGGCGGGACACGTTCATCTCAACCCCTGCAGTGTCAAATTTACGCTCCATCTTACTACGCATTGTGGTAAAAATACGTGAGCACCAAGGAGTTTTCGCAGGCAAGCTTCCAAGTAAATAAACATCCACACGCACACACACACGCACACACACACACACACACACACACACACACACACACACACACACACACACACACACACACACACCACACACACACACACACATAAGCACGCTCATTTACGTACACATAGATTCACCGCACACACAAGCACACACATATGCACTAACACACTTACCCTCCCCACTCTCCCATCCCGATAAGCGTGCCTTGCACTTGTTTTTGGATGGAAAAATAAACATATTACTTCACATTCAGCAACATATAATTCGGTAGTCCACAGTTTATCCATGCTAGTAAGCGTGAGCACAATAACGGGAAAGCCTTCCATTCCATTTTTCACATTTCCTTCGACATATTAACAAATGTGAAATCGTTACTGTAGTAATCATAAATAATTGCCCTTTCACATTTCTTCCGACATATTCATATCATCATCAGGTGCCTTGCTGCATGGCATTGGCGGTTATGGACTTCCATCTGTCTCTCTCTCTTGTTGCCTCAAGCATCTCTTCCACCCTCCCTGTCTTCAGCCACTCTGCAAGTCCGTCTAGTATCTTCTCCCTGGGTCTACCCAGTGCTCTCTTTCCCTCCAGCTTTCCCGTTGTGACCAGGTGTTCCAATTCCCCTTTCCTCATAAAATGGCCTATGGATGTTGCCTGCCTTTTCCTAATCTTCCTTATGAATGATCTACTTGTGTCTGCCTCCGTCAAGACTGTCTCGTTTGTTTTCTTTGCTGTCCATGGAACTCTCAACATCCTTCTTAGAAACCACATCTCGGCTGCCTCAATCTTGTTCAGGCTTTGCTTGTTGATTGTCCACGCCTCGCATCCTTACAACAGTATTGGTTCTATATAACATTCAAGAACTCTCTTCCTGATGTTAATTGATAGGCATTTGTTGGTAAGAATGCTTTCCATCTTCTTGAATGTTGTTTTTGCTTGGCTGATTCTGCTGGCTATTTCTGATGTGCATCTGCCGTCTGGTGAAATGATCCTTCCCAGGTATTAAATTTATCAACCGGTCTCAAGGTTGTGCCGTTTGCTGTTATTTTGCATAAGGGGATTTCATGTTTTTTACTGATCACCATGACTTCAGTCTTCCTTCTGTTCAGTTCCAACCCCTTACCTTTGCTTTCTATTTCTAGTATATTCACAAGGTTTTGTAGGTCCCTTTCACTTTCTGCAATTAGCACGGTGTCATCTGCGTATCGAATGTTGTTTATCATTTTTCCTCCAACCTTTAATCCAGGGTCTTCCTCTAGGTTTCTCATGATGTTTTCGCTGTAAAGTGAAAACAGATCTGGTGACAAAACACAGCCCTGTCTGACTCCTCTTTTGATGTTTTGGACAGAGCTTATATCGTTTTCTATTCTCATTGCAGCTGTTTGTTCCCAATACATATTTCTGATTATTCGTAGATCTTTTCCATCAATATTGAGTCTTTCTATTTGGTTGATCAATTCTTCATGTTTTACCCGATCGAAAGCCTTGGTATAGTCAACAAAGCATAAATATAAATCCTTGTTTACCTGGATTGACCTTTCTATGATAGTTCTTAGGATGTATATGGCATTAATAGTTCCTTTCTCTTCCACAAATCCACACTGTTCATCTGCTATTTCTCTTTTGATTCTATTCCTTGTCCTCATCATGATTATTCTTCAAAGGATCTTGGTTACATGACTCATCAAACTGATTGTGCGATGGAGTTCGCATTCTATAGCTCCTGTCTTCTTTGGAAGTGCAATGAAAATTGATTTTGACATATCTTTGGGGATTTTTCCAGTGTCGTAAATTTCATTTAGGAGGACTGTTATTTTTTCTATACCGAATTCCTCCAGGGCTTCAATCAGCTCTGTAGTAATGTTGTCTGGTCCCGGGGCTTTTCCTGGTTTCATCTTTTTTCAATGCTGCTCTAACTTCATCTTTCATTATGGGTGGTCCTTCAAAGTTCTTTTTTATAATGTGTTCTTCGTTTCTGTCATCTTCAAAAAGGTCTTTAATGTACTCTCCCCATCTGTCTAATATTTTGTCTTTTTCCATGACAATCATACCATCTTTCAATTTTAAGGAACCAGTTGATGTGCATGTATTTTTCCTGTGGACAATTTCTTCAATTCGTCTGTACATATCCTGAGGATCCGTTTTGTGTTGGTCTTCTATTTCTTTGCATTTTGTTTTCAGTCAAGCTTCCTTAGCTTCATTGCATCTATTCCTGATTTCTTTGTTTATCTTCCTGTATATTTCCTCGTTTCTCTTTGCCTTCCTCCGTTCCTCCATCAAGCCTAAAATTTCTTTTGTCATCCAGTCTTTTTGCTTTTCTATCTACTACAGGGATTTCTTCCCAAGCTTCATTTATCGAATTTCTCAACTTTGTCCATTGTTCCTCACTGTCACCAACGTCTTCCAGAGCACTGAATTTGTTTTGAACATGTACATTAAAGTTTTTACGTATCACTTCATCTGTCTTTAAGAGTCCAAGATCTAGTTTGATGTTGCTTTTGGTCTGTTTCCTTTTCCGTAATTTCAACCTAAATCTTCCCACTACAGGATTGTGGTCACTGTTGCAGTCTACGCCTGGTAGTGGTTTTGCTGACAGTAAAGAATTTCTAAATCTTTTATTAATCTAGATGCAGTCAATCTGATTTTTGGTATTATCTCCTGGACTCATCCAAGTCCATTTTCTTCTATTAGGCTGCTCAAACCAGGTGTTTCCTACTATGAACTCATTCATCTGTGCCCATTCTACAAGTTTCCCTCCCCTTTCATTTTGTGTACCAAGGCCATGAGATCCAACTATATCCTCTACCCTATCCTTTCCCACTTTAGCATTAAAATCTCCCATTATTATGGTAACTTCTTGTGATTTGTATTGGGCCTTGGCCATCTCTAATAGTTCGTAGAAGTTGTCGATGTCTTCCTGAGTACTTGTGGATGTTGGTGCATACACCTGAATGATGTTGATATCAAATGGTTTGCCTCTCAATTTGATCAGCAAGACTCTGTCGGACACAGCCCAGTATCCCTTAACTGCTTTTGATTTGTCCTGTCCATTACGATGCCTACTCCTCTTTCATGTGAGTTTCCACCAGAGTATATTATATTAACAAACATGAAATCGTTATTGTAATAATTATGAATCATCCCCTTTCACACTTCTTCCGACATATTAACAAACATGAAATCGTTATTGTAATAATCATAAATCATCCCCTTTCACACTTCTTTCGACATATGAATAGGTTGAAACCGCAATGGTAATAATTCTAATTCATCCCCTTTTACACTTTTTTCGACAGATTTACAAACGTGAAACCGTAATGGTAATAATTCTAAATCATCCCCTTTCACACTTTTTTCGACATATTAACAAATGTGCTACTGGTAACCTGGAACCCAGTACTACCTGTCACAGGGTCGAATTGCTGGCGACTAAACCAGCACCCCCACCAGTCCTCTCAGGAGGATGGTGAGGAGGGTGGCTAGAAACCCTGGTGGAAATAAATTAGATCCATCAAAGGGCACCAGCTCTGGAGAGCTACCCGCGGCCATCTAGCTAAGGGAGTAAACCCTGACAGTAAATCCGGTGTGGGGCCCCTAAGGCGGTTGGATGGCAAACTTTGTCACTTTCCGGCAGCTCCTGCGGCCGCGTTGGCACCAAAACGTAACAGCCCTGCTGTTCCTTTGGATCTGTCAGCGAGGTGGAGAGGGGGGACAATTTGCATGGGCAACAGCCTGTCTTCCATACTACACTGCCTAGGCTTACATCCGTCCATTCATCCACAAACACTCTGCACCTACGACCTGGAGAGGACACTCCAGCCTCGCTACTAACACTAGTGTCGGCACAATACGGGAAGCAACACATACCGGTGATAAGTCATTGCTCAACTGGCGTAGAGCTGACGCCAGGGGTTGCTTTTGACGGTGGGAGAGACCTTCGTGTCTTACTGGACAGCTACCGCCCGCCTAAGCTGGGCAGCCCCCAGCCAATCAGGTGCTGTCCGCCACGACCTGCCTTCTTCATTGGGTGCATGAAGATTAGGAGAAAATCTGACAAGCAGGTCGTTAATTACCGCACCAGGCAAAAAGAAAAATTCAAATTCAAGAAACGGATCAGGAAAAGGATCAGCATTGAAACTGGGCTGTTGGAATGTCCGAACAATGATGCCTGGGCTCTCCCAAGATCTGCAAGACATCAGCGACGCCAGAAAGACCGCCGTCATAAACAGCGAACTAAAGAGGCTCAATGTGGACATTACCACTCTGCAGGAAACACGGCTGGCTGACTCGGAAACACTAAAGGAAAGGGACTACACCTTCTTCTGGCAAGGAAAGAGTTCTGATGCCCCAAGAGAGTACGGAGTAGGCTTTGCAGTAAGGAACAGCCTGCTGAACATGATTGAAGCAGGCAGCGGCGGTTCAGAGCGACTCTTGACTCTCCGCCTCAACACCACCGAAGGCTATGTCACTCTCATCAGCGTTTATGCCCCAACTCTGTCCGCCTCTCCAGACGCCAAGGATGAGTTCTACGAAAATCTTGCATCAACCATAAGGAACATCCCCAGGACAGAACAACGTGTTCTCCTGGGCGACTTCAACGCCAGAGTGGGTGCAGACAATGGCTCATGGCCCTCCTGCCTCGGTTCCTTTGGAGTGGGGAAAATAAATGAGAATGGACAGCGACTGCTTGAGTTTTGCGCCTGCCATGAACTGTGCATCGCCAACTCCTTCTTCAAGACGAAGCCTCAACACAAAGTCTCCTGGAGGCACCCCCGCTCAAAACATCGGCACCAACTGGATTTGATCCTAGTAAGACGTGCCGCTATCAAAAACGTTCTCCACACTCGCTCTTATCACAGTGCAGACTGCGACACAGACCACTCTCTGGTATGTTGCAAGATCAGGCTACAACCAAAGAAGTTCCACTGCTCAAAGAAACAAGGGAACCCTCGCATTGACGTCAGCAAGATATCTCAGCCAGATCTTGTAGAACAGTTTGCAGAGGCCTTTGAGAGAGAATACAATGCATTGCAGCCCAGAGACTCTGCCACAGAGAGATGGGAAACGCTACGTGACATCATGCACCGCATTGCTATGGCCACCTTTGGGAAGAAAACTGTGAAGTCCCACGACTGGTTTGAGGCCAAATCATCAGAGATGACTCCCACTGTTGAGGCCAAGCGCTCCGCACTCACCAAGTATAAGCGGTCACCCAGTGAGAAGAACCTGCAAATCCTCAGGGCTGCCAGGAGTAAGGTTCAGCTTAACGCCAGGCGCTGCGCAAACGAGTACTGGACAGAGCTCAGCGAAGAGATACAGAGTGCTGCTGAAAGAGGCAACATCCGAGGAATGTATGATGGCATCAAGAAGGCACTGGGACCAACACAGAGCAAGATCGCCCCCCTCAAATCCTCCACTGGGGAAGTAATCAGCAATCCTAGCCAACAGATGGAAAGATGGGCGAAACACTACTCCGACCTCTACTCCCAGAACATGGTGTCCCCCTCAGCCCTCGATGCCATCAAGTGCATGCCGGTGATGGAAGAACTTGACGCAGAGCCAACTGCGGACGAACTCAGCAAGGCCATTGATAGCCTGGCATCAGGCAAGGCACCTGGCAACGATGGAATTCCCCCAGACCTTATCAAGAACTGCAAGACTTCTCTTCTGAACCCTTTGCACACAGTCCTCTGTCAGTGTTGGAATGAAGGAGCTGTACCACAGGACATGAGGGACGCCAATATCGTCACCCTGTACAAAAACAAGGGCGAAAGGAGCGACTGCAACAACTACAGAGGTATCTCGCTCCTCAGCATTGTTGGCAAAATCTACGCTCGGGTCCTACTAATCCGCCTGCAGAAACTGGCTAAACGCGTCTACCCGGAATCACAGTGTGGTTTTCGAGCAGAGAGATCCACGGTAGACATGGTCTTTTCCCTTCGCCAAATCCAGGAGAAGTGCAGAGATCAGCGGATGCCCCTGTATGTGGCCTTCATTGACCTCACCAACGCCTTTGACCTAGTCAGCAGAGATGGCCTTTTCAGGGCTCTCCGAAAAATCGGCTGCCCCCCCAAACTGCACAGCTTAATTGAGTCCTTCCACTCCAACATGAAAGGGACGGTGCAATTCAACGGAAACCTCTCCAAGCCCTTCGACGTACGCAGCGGTGTGAAACAAGGCTGCGTCCTGGCCCCAACCCTCTTTGGAATCTTCTTCGCTCTCCTCCTGAGGCATGCGTTCAGCACAGCGCAAGAAGGGATCCACCTGCGGACCAGATCAGATGGCAGGCTCTTCAACCTCGCCCGCATCAGAGCAAGGACAAAGGTCCGTGAAGCCCTCATCAGAGACATGCTATTTGCCGACGATGCCGCAGTTGTGACCCATACTCAGTCACTAATGGACTGCTTCTCCCAGGCCTGCAAAGATTTTGGTCTGACCATCAGTCTTAAGAAGACAAACGTCCTGGGCCAAGACACGCCATCTCCACCAGCCATCACCATTGATGACTACGAGCTTGAAGTCATCCATCAATTCACATATCTTGGGTCCACCATCACCGATAACCTCTCCCTTGACACAGAGATCGACAAGAGGATTGGGAAGGCAGCCACAACACTAGCCCGACTCACGCAAAGGGTGTGGACAAATCCCAAGCTGACCACAAAGACAAAGATGGCTGTATACAACGCCTGCGTCCTCAGCACCTTGCTGTATGGCAGCGAGGCGTGGACCACGCATGCTCATCAGGAGAAAAGGCTCAATACCTTCCACCTGAGAAGCTTACGGCGCATAATCGGCATTTCCTGGCAAGACAAGGTGACCAACACCGAAGTCCTGAACCCGCACTGGCCTCCCAACCATGCATACCATGCTGAGACAGCGTCGGCTGCGCTGGTTGGGCCATGTTCGCCGCATGGAAGATGGTCGCATCCCAAAAGACTTCCTTTATGGTGAGCTTGCCACAGGGCAGAGAAACATTGGCCGCCCACAGCTGAGATACAAAGACGTTTGCAAGCGTGACATGAAGGCGCTTGAGATCAACACTGAGTCCTGGGAGGACCTCGCAGACGACCGCAACCGCTGAGAATCACTCTCAAGAAACAGCTGCGGATTGGTGAGGACAAACTGTCATCTGCTGCAGCAGAAAAGCGAGTTCGCAGAAAAGGGATGACAGCCAACAGACCAGCATCAGCATACACATGCGACCGCTGCGACAGAGACTGCCTCTCTCGCATTGGTCTCTACAGCCACAGGCGACGCTGCTTGGACCAAGCAGACAGCCCATCTAGACATTAGAACGGATGTACTTTGTCCATGGTCAGCCATGACCGAGGGAGGCCTACGATGATGATGATGAGCCAGAGACAAAGATAGACAGGATCACAGTGACGGAGATACAGAGACTCAGTGACACAGAGAGTGTGTGGGTGAGGATCATACGTGTTGCATTGGTTCAGGCAGTATTTTGTGTATAAACCATTCCCCTACAGTTCTGTTCCCCAGAATAAATTGGGCTCACCGCGCATCACACATAATCAGACGTTTTAGAGGAGCACGAAGAGCTTGTTAGTTTTTGCATTGTGGATGCTGGTCTTTCTGGGTCAGATGGCTAACGAAATAAGATTCCATGTGTGTCATAGAGTTAGCTCGGAGAAGGAGAGAATGTACAAACACGAATTTTTTCGAACACAAACTTTATTCAGTATACATGTAGGTTAAGGCCCCTTATTGAAAGGGGTGGTGTATGTGACAAACAAACTTGGATACAATTTGAAATATATACAAGACATTCTCCACTGTTGCTGTTGCGTAGGGCCATATCAGGGCTACAAACGCTTCGAAACATGCAAAACTTCAACAGGAAAACTGAAGAAAAAAAATTAAATACACATATCAATGCATTCGCGCACATATTCTAAGGACATGCCCCTGGCGTTGACTATCCCGTCCAATTCATCGCACACAGGGATTTAAAAAACACACCTGAACACAAATTCAAGCATACCTAAGGACACCAAAACACACACACACGGGCATAAATTTCCTAAAATTGCTTCCGCATATCTCACCTCCCTAGAGCCAAAAAATGCACTTAATACATGTACCCAGTTATCAATCAATATGAGAAAGTACGTAAGACTTTATCGAACACATACAGGTGAATGGACCAGAAAGGCAGAAAATGATAGGAAGAAATGACAGAAAGCGAAGGAACAAGGCAGAAACAAAGAGAATGACAGAAAAGAGGAAATTTCTAGCATAGAACTTCCAGAAGGTGGTGATACTATTTGCACTGAAAGAAAGAGCCCTCGGCATCCCTACGGGGGTGAGACAGTCTCCCTAGAAAAATATTCATGAGAGTCATGTAATTTAAATTCTACGACGTTACATACACACTCAAATTGAACAAAACGGTTTCATTACGAGTTGACTTAAGTAAACTATGTAAAGTTACATTGATTCCGGTGGTATTTTGATGGTATTAATTTCCATTCTAAGATTGTGTAGTACGGGACAACAAAGTAAAAAAAAAGTGTAGTTCATCTTGATTTGATGTGATATAAGTGATGTGAAATCAGTTTTACCTCTTATGTAATCCATACAGTGATGGTAAGAAATCTCAAAAACACCAGTCTGAACTTTCCAAAGAAAACCCTGTTGGAACATTTTGGTTTTTGCTTGCACCTTCAACGATGGGGGGAGGGTGTGGAGGTTAATGTTTTATGATGATGATGGATCTGCGGGGACTCGGGACTTGGCCGACACGCACACTCCAATCGTTTGGGGCTAAGTTTGGGAGTTTTCGTGTTATTTTTGGCAATCTTCATAGGACATAGACCCTGGAGTTTTCGTGTTATTTTTGGAAAGCTTCATAGGACATACACCCAGGAGTTTTCGTGTTATTTTTGGCAAGCTTCATGGGACATAGACCTGGGGAGAAAAAATATTGGACGGACTTGTATGGTGGCTGAGGACAGAGAGGGTGGGAGATGTACTTGCAGCGACAAGGGACAGATTCGTATGGAGGGCCATGATCGCCAACGCCATGCGGCAAGACACATGATGATGATGATGATAGGGCATTAGTGATAGCCTATGTTTGTTTCAGTGACAGAGTGATACAAGCACAGACAAGAGTACATAGAAGGCAATGTAATATTAGGTAGAACCTCAAGACTTTTTCAGCGCTCTGGGTTTGTAGGACACGATCATTTTAAATCTTTTTCTTTTTCTGTCATATGGCGTCAATAGCGTTGGGTACACGCTATCTTGAGAAACTGAAACTGTCAATCCAACATACGTTCATGCAGCGACGTACTTACACTGTCACCTCGCGCGCACACACACGTACACACACACACACACACAGATACACATAAAGACGTACACACACACGCATACACACACGTACACGCACAGACACACACACACACACACACGCACACATAGACACACACACACATACACACTAATACACACACACACAGACACACACATGTACGCACACACACACGTACACACACACACACACACGCACGCACACACATACACACACACATACACACACACACACGTACACACACATACGTACACACAAACATACGTGCACTCGTTCATCTCCAGCCATCGCAAATTGATTTCTGCAGCCTCTTCGTCTTTAAAACAAACCTTTAAAGAGGGCAGTATAGGTGTACACAAAGAAGTGAGTGCCAAGCACTTGAAATATGAGTTCTGCAAGATGGTTAAGCCATCATTTTAAAAATTTTTTTGTAAAAAAATTTATACAGAAATCTAGATTTTGTGTTTTTCAAGGTCATTATGAGTTTGAAGAAGCTTCTATAGAAATAAGACTTAAATGCGAATCGAGGACAATGATAGACTCTCGCAATACAGAAAATAGATGTTCCGGAAAAAGTGCTGTTCACACACTTTCCGTAACCCTTTGACTCCCGTATCCTATTCGCCAACTGCAAAAACAACTCTTTGACTACCTCACCCTATCCACCAGCTACCTGCAGGAAGTTGGTGGATAGGGTGAGGGAATCAAATGGTTAAGTTTTTGCTTTGCTAGCATGGTTGACAATGTAGGATTAGGTGGACACGGTGCAGGAGTCAAAGGGTTAAACAAATACTGAGTATAGGCACTTTATTTTTATCCGTGTGTCGTTGACCTGGCGCCAGGACTTCAAAGATATAGTTTTCATGATTCCCCATACAGCCCAGAACCTTGACAAAACTTTGGTAAAGACTCACCCATTAACAGCTGAGAAATTTTTTTGGTCCCATTTTCTAGGCCACTTTAATGGCCACAAAGTGGTACATTTTTTTGTGTAATACAATGATGATGATGACGATGAAGATGATTATCATGACGCTACGGAGTTCCATCTAGGATCGAGACTGTGTGACAAGGCTGTACCCTACGCTTACTATCGTAATACATCCTGGCGTCAACCAGGCCCGAGAAGATTTCAGCAACACCCTCAATGATACATCCCTGAAATGGAAAAAACTCGACTGTGTGGTCCCAGTTTTCCCAATGAGCCCATAGCACGCTCAATTCTGGATAGGAGTCGGTCGGAGCCCAAAAATCCCACAGTGATTTTCGAAGGGAGTGATGGGGATTCGAACCCACAACCTTCCAAGTCGGTATCCGTTGTGCTAACACTACACCACGGCAACTGGTACCTGAGAAAATCTTGCTGATACATTTCTGTAAAAAACAGACAGGCAAACAGACAGACAGACACACAGAGATCTCTATCCGGTCGATATGAAAGAATCTCCCCACTTTTTCTTTCTGTTCTCTCTCTCTCTCTGTCTCTGTGTCTGTCTCTGTCTCTCTGTGTCTGTCTCTGTCTCTTTTCTCTCTCTCTCTGTCTCTCTCTCACTCTGTCTGTCTCTCTGTCTGTCGGTCTGTCTCTGTCTGTCTCTAAGAAAGGGAAATTGAAAAAAAATGAGTGTCAAGAACTAAGCTAAGTGCCGACAATGCTGGTACTTCATTGACATAGTAAGCCCTTTAAGAGTCACCTGAGGTGTTGAATGACAGACTGGAGTCCTTTAAATGACACTTTGGCCTATCAGCTATCGCCTGTTAGTCAGCCAACAACCGCCTTCAGGGTTGAAAAAGGAGGGACAAAAATGGTGGGGTGTGGAAGAAGGGAGAGGGTGGAAGCTGGAGGTAAGAACTGAGTTTGCTTAACCCTTTGACTCCCACACCCTGCCTACCAGCATCCTGCATTGTCAACCATGCCAGCATAGCAAAAACTTAACCCTTTGACTCTCGCAGCCTGTCTACCCGCATCCTGCATTGTCAACCATGCTAGCATAGCAAAATCGTAACCCTTTGACTCTCACAGCCTGTCTACCAGCTTCCTGTATTGTCAACCATGCTAACATAGCAAAAACTTAACCCTTTGACTCCCTCAGCCTATCCACCAGCTTCCTGCATTGTTAATCATGCTAGCATCGCAAAAACTTAACCCTTTCATTCCCTCAGCCTATCCACCAGCTTCCTGCAGGAAGCTGGTGGATAGGCTGAAGGAGTCAAAAGGTTAAGTTTTTGCGGTTAGTGGATAGGGTGCAGGGCCAAAAGGTTAAAACGTTTCGTCTGTTCCAGTTTTTGTTTCATTTAAATCTCCTTTTGCCTAAAGATTATTTATCTCGTGTGTTCATTTACTCGTTGTCAAGGTTCATCAGTTCGCGTCCTTTCTTTGTAAAGAGTACTGAAGACTTAATGCGTGTGGAAGTTTTAATCCGGTAATGCGATTGTAACTCTCTCTCTCTCTGTTGGGGAGCACGAGATAAATGGGGATGGGGTAGGTATGCTGATGTTTAGCTCTGCTGATTTTCCACTGTTGCTCCACTATTCATCGTTGAAGAAACAAATACTTTGTGAGGTGGGTGCATCATATAGTGAAGAGTGACGAAATAGTGCACAATGTGTAACCTGGCCACTTACAGGGACAGAATTGGTCTTTTCTGTGGCGGTGTGCTGGTGAAGCTGAATGTGGGTTTAGAGGTCACACAGGTGAGAGACGCTGCAGGAAGTGACATGCCTATATCAACAACAGACATTGTGTCATCATTTGTTTTTTGGTGCTCCTTGTCCTGATATGCATGTAATTTTTTTCTAACTTTGAGCAATTGATTATTCAAAAAACTGTGTCACTGGACGAGAAAGTTCAAAGGTCAGGAACAGTGTATTGTGAATTTGTGTGCTGCAAAGATGACAGCGTCGATTCAAATTTACCGCTCGTGGCGCACGTGCCAGCTGCTGGTTTGCGTAGTCAATAAAACGTTCTCTATGTGGAAACTGCGCCTCAGTGGGGATATCGAGGAAAACCCCGGCCCTGACCCTGCACCCAACCAACCACAAGATGGAAGGGATACAGAAGAAAACGAAAGTCGGCCAACTGTGGCAAGTGGCATGGATGAAATTCTCGCTAGAATCACCGACACGATACGACAGCAAATTCTCGAGCAGACTGACCTAATAAGGGGTGATCTAGGCGGCATAAAGGATGAGCTGAATGAAATTAAAGGACAGTGTGCACAAATTAACAGCAGATGTGACAGACTGGAAAAAGAACAGCAAGATTTGACTGACAGTGTGTCAGCGATGATCTCGGACATTAACAGTGTGTGTCAAGAGGTACTGGATGGCAGAGAAGAAACTAACAAATTGAAATCAACAGTTCAAGATTTACGAGATGAAATCTCAAATATGACTTCAGAAATCGACAGATTAGAAGGGTTTTTGTAGAAGAAAGTAAATTAGAATGTTATAATGCTGTGGCAGTATAGCTAAATAAGAATGTCCTTAGTACTGACAAAGATGTTGTTTTAATTGGTTGTTATGTTGCACCTGAAGGTAGTCCTCTGTACAATAACACAGAATTGAAAGATGGAGTAGTGATGTTGGAGGAAAGTATATTGCATGCTGTACGACAGGATGATGTGTATCCGATGATTTGTGGCGATTTAAATGCAAGAACAGGATTGTGTCAATCAAAAGGCGAAGAAATGATAAACTTTGAGTCAAATTTTAGTCTATATTGTGATGATCTTGATGAAAGATTTTCCAGGCATTCTAAAGATGAAACTGAAAATAACTTTGGAAATTCCTTGTTAGACTTATGCTTTATGTTTGATCTTGACAATATGAATGGATTTGTGATGGCGACAGAGAGGGAAAATACACTTTTGTATCACCGAATGGATGCAGTGATATTGACTATTTTCTTGTCCCTGATAAATTTTCACATAACTGTAACATGATTGTAAGCGATTGTCTTGATTCTTGGCATTTGCCACTAGAAATGACATGGAAAAATGGAATGCAAAAATGTTCAGAAACTCAGGAATCACGCATGCAGGAAAAAAAATATTTGATCAGAAGAAAACGCATATATATTTGAGGCGGAACAAAATTCAGATGATTTTAACAATCGCTTTCATGAGGCTTATCAGTTAATGAATGTTGATGTAAATAGCTGTGTAGATATTTTTGCTCAAGCAATGCATAGTGCAGCCCCATGTATGGTCAGAATGGTAGGCAAAAGAAAGAAATGTTTGGATGACTGGTTTGACCATGAATGTCAGTAGAAAAAGAAACATTGTTAAAAAGCTTTCAGAAGAACAGATTAGAAAGTTTTAAAAAAAAAGAAGTGAAAGATCTTTATGTGAAAGAGCAATCTGAATATGAGTGACCCGTTTTCACGAAATGAGTCCTAACTCGCAATCAGCGAAAAGCGTAGAGGCCAGGAAAAGGTGTGACGGGTCGATTTTGTCAATTTTTACTTTTCGTCAAAAATGGAATATTCAATCTTTAAATTACATGTTCATGCACTCAACACTTTATAATTCAATCGGAAAATGTATTTGAAATGCGTTTTAACCAGATAACGGCATGCTTTTTGTGTCAGAAAAAGGGATATATAAACTTAAATAACAAGACAATTACATCAGATTTTCACAGCAATGTTTGTGTGCTATTGTGGCATGATGTGTTTTACCATGGTACAAAATTTGGTAAAGATTAGTGGAGTATAAATATTATATATAAATACCTGTTGCTAAGGTAAAACTTCACTGAAGTGGTGAAAATTTTAAGACTTGATTTTCTCAAAATGGCTGTTTGCTATGTTACACACTTCAAACACCCATAACTTCCTTATTCATAGGAGTAGAATAATAAATTTCATGTGAAAAGAAAGTTAATAATCTGGACATTTTGAAAATCATAATATCTTAAAATCTGTTATTTTCCACCTTAGGACTCACTTTGTTAAAACGGGTCACATAAAATTGAAACGATAAAAGAAACGTGAATTTGAAGAAGCAAAAATAAATAAACTCAAAGACTCTATTAAAGACTCAAAATTATTCTGGTCGGCAATCAGAACACTTAATAGAAAAGCCATAATCTATAACGAAATAAGCCTTAATCAGTGGCATGAACACTTTAACACAATATTTCAAAGTTTTGGATCCGGGGCAGAAATTGAAGATGATGGCAATCTGGAAACAAAATTTAATGAGTACGAAGAACCATTATTTGATGATGCAATATCAGGAAGGGAGATAATCGACAGTATTAAAAGACTGAAAAATGGTAAAAGTGCCGGACCAGACAAAATTCTGGGAGAAATGTTAAAGCTGGATTAGAGCTGGATTCATCATTCCTGCCTTAAAGGTACAAAAATCTTTTTATATAGGTAAAGGCTTCTCTATTTTTACATCAGAATTATACGCGATATTGATGGCTCTTAACTATATTAATAACCTCTCATACGATATCTGCAATATACTATTGTGTGTTGATTCTAAGTCAGTGTTACGTAGCTTGAAACAAACAGAAAATGTAACTACAAAATGACATTATATTTGAGATCAAACATTTGATACATTGTATTTCATCCACTAATCGCCTTCAAAAGGGACAAAAACCTCAAAGATCTGTTTGTGAGATCCAAATTAAAAGCAAAACAAGTGCCAAATTACCCTAAACCTTCAGGATGCAAACCCTGTGAAGACAAGAAGTGCAAAACCTGTCCTTTCATCAACACTTCCATTTCAGTCTCTGGACCATCAGGCAGCTTCAACATCAAATCAAGCTTCAACTGCAAATCAACCAACATTGTTTACATCCTGTCATGCTCAGTGTGCTCCAAACTGTATGTGGGTGAGACATACCGCTCATTGGATGACCATTTTGTGGAACATTTAAGATCCATGAAACTGAACTACAACAATCCAATAGGCCAACATTTCAATAGCCCTCAACACAGCTACGTTCATGCACAAATTTCAGCAGTGTGGCAAAACACCAGAGACCGACAATACAGGAAATACATGGAAAACTGCATCATCCACCGACTGGGAACAGTCCAGCCGCCGGGCCAGAACACCCGAACTGCCGACACGTAGCAGTGCACTGGGCCCTCTCCTTGTCCTACTAATCACTAGGCCTACTGTTTCCCCCTCTTCTCCCTCACCCCACCCCCACCAGTAGCCTACTGCTCTGTCATTTTTATTTTCCACATCATTTTATTTCCCACGTCATTTTATTTTCCACGTCACTTTTATTTTGCACGTCACTTTCATTTTCCACGTCACTTTCATTTACCATTTTTCATTCACTGGACAAAGAGCCTGGGCTCGAAACGTTGTACTTATATTACTCCAAAGGATCTTTCACAAACAAGCTACTTTTTAATGTTTCATTGGAATGAAGTTTCGGACAAATTAGCAAAAGACGCGCATGCAATAATGCAAATACTGTAACATTCCATAACATACGACTATCAGTTCATGAACTTGGTTCTGTGTTAGAATGTTCAGTTTATACAAATTTCTCCAATACCCTTACTGCCCCAGACAGCTAGCGTCCTTGATATACAAACTAAGGCTTAACTCTTGGAAAACAAAATATACACAGAATGTATGTATTTGTTCGAAAGCATTATCTGTCCACCATCTGCTGTTTGAATGTCCTATCTTACTTACGACATAGAAATAACAATCTCGATTTGTCATGTACTGACTCTAGAGACATCCTTTACAACAAAAATAATGATATTTCGGTAGTCCAGCTGATTCTCAGATCCCCTGTTGACAGATTGTTATGAAGAGTTAATTAATTGTTGTTTGTTATTAATTGACACCGTTAACTCATTGTTCTGAATTATTAATTGTAATTGTTCCCCTTCTTACATTCAAACTTCCACTACCCCTTCCCATCCCCATCCCTCCCTTTTTTTTTCTTCTCTATGTGTGTCAATGTGTGTGTGTGTGTGTGTGTGTGTGTGTGTGTTGTGTGTGTGTGTGTGTGTGTGTGTGTGTGTGTGTGTGTGTGTGTGTGTGTGTGTGTGTAAAATCACTATTGTGAACAGACATTAAATAAAAGATTCCATTCCATACCCATTATCCACCAGACAGAGATGTACGGGAGAATTAAACCCAGGACCTTCTGATAAGAAGTTTTAACGTTTATGTGCTCGCCTACCGCCTCCTTCAATATGCCATGTCTTACAGAAACTTCAAGTACGTGAGGACCATCTTTTTGAGGGTGCTGACTATGCAAAAAGTCAGGAAAAGAAGATTATGTCTCTAGTTTTACTGCAGAGGACTGCAAGCAGATCTGGGTGAGTGTGTATGGAATTGTCCGACTTGATGAATCCCTCGTGAACAAACTCCAGACTCTGATAAGTCTACAGTCTTGTGGTTGGATTTTCTTTACTCCTCAGCTTTGGCCAAGAGCGCTATTTGTTTTGGGCTGTAATGTGCTGAGCAGCTCAACTGAAAGCCCATTCATTCTGGGAATGCAGCCCACTGAAAACCTGTGAGGATTTGAAGAGAAACCAGGGGAATTGTTGTAAAGGTCAAACAGAGTACGTGGGTGTTGTTGGTAAAGTGGTGAAGGAAGCCAGCAACAAGAAGTCTTCTTTTTCTTCTTGTCTGTCCGCTTTATTGTCATGACTGGAGATTCTGGGAGGTAGTTGAGGGTAAGTAGCGAACTGGAAAATCCTGACGTAGCGAAATGCTGTGTGATTTTAAGCTCTCCTTCATACCGTCAAATCTATGTCTGTCTGTCTGTCTGTCTGTCTCTCTCTCTCTCTCTCTCGAAATGCTTGTGATCTCAAGCTCTTTATTATACCGTTAAACCTACGTCTGTCTGTCTGTCTGTCTGTCTGTCTGTCTGTCTGTCTGTCTGTCTCTGTCAATGCCTCTCTCTATCTCACTCTCTCACCAACTATAGCAAAAATTATTACTTTCTGATTTCCTTAAGTATTAAATCTGATATCACTGAGTTGTTAATATGCATTTCTTTTTCAGTTTGTCATAGGTCTTGGCAAATATGTAGATTGGCAACAGCAAGTTTGAAGAATGGCTTTTAGCTAAAAACTTCTACCGTACCAGTCGCCGTGGTGCAGTGGTTAACGCAACGGACTACTGACTGGAAGGTTGTGGGTTCGAATCCACATCGGTCCCTTCAAAAATTATTGTGGGATTTATCGGCTCTAACCGGCTCCTACCCAGAGCTGGGCGTGCCATGGGCTCACTGGGAACACACAGTCGAGTCACATCCACTTCATGGAAGCGTCATTGAGGGTGTTGCTCAGATCTTCTGACTAGCACCGCAGATATCTGTATCTCTCGGGTCTGGTTGACGCCAGGATATATTATGATAGTAAGCATAGAGTACAGCCCTGTCACGCAGTCTCAATCCTACATGGAACTCCATAGCATCATGATTATCATCTTCATCGACATCATCATCATTGCATTGTCAAGGAAAAAAAAACTGTGCCAGCTTCTGTGGCCTTTAAGGTGCCGCAAAAAATGGGACCAAAAAAAAAGTGAGCGCAAAGGTAACCTCCCTAGGTGCGATGATCCTTTAAAAAAAATCTACCGTTGGGAAATGAATATCATCGTCATCGTCAGGTCTTCCTTCGTCTACTTCTTGTTTTAAACCTAGACATCGTTTTCGTAATAATTTGCATGCTTTTTGGGGCCAGCTGGTGCAGCTGTATTCTGGCCAGATGACCAAACCACCTGTTTACTGATGAATATGATGGTGGGCTGGTATTGCACCCACTATTTCTTTCATCTTGGTTTTTAATTGATCATATCGCCGCCCGGAAATAATACTGCCGTAACTCGATTTTTTCCATTTTTGAGATTTTTGGACTACTACTACTACCGCACATGACGCATCTGTTGACAGGGGTCTCGGAGGTCAACTGCTAAAAATAAACATGCTGCAATCAAAATACGTTCAGTGTAACTCAGCTTCGCCTCTTTTTCACGTAAAGAACACAATATCAAGTTGAGATACGTTACTTGAATCTGGAATTTTGAGCATCATCTGGAAATACAAGTGCCGTAAATCAACTTACGGTTTTAGTATTACAGGATTTATATAAAATCTGTGAATGAGAGAGTCGGAAGAGAGTTACATTTGTAATATCTGAAAGTACATGCCGCATTATATCGTTTTTATCATTTTTGAGACCTTCATACGGTTTCTGTATTGTAAGTCACATCTACGTTGCCTTTCAGCATCTGCTGTGTCTGCATTTTAAGCCACATTTTGCACGATTTAGTGACCAGCACAGTGCCCGGTGTTGTTTCATCACAAGGAGAAACAAGAAGACATTTATGTAAGTACCAAACAACATAATCTAACATGTATAGTAATAAATAGATCTGTCACCATTTCTGGTGTAGTTGAATGCTTTCTTCTCTGATAATTCCAAGTCAAAGCTATGTAGATTATCAAAATGCTCTCACTTATCTGCCATGCTGTTAGATAGCGGGTATCTAAATCTCAGAGCCATATTTTTCTCACATGTTAAATGACTGATGATGCCAGTAAGGTCAGAAAGAACAGCATAGATCGTGAGTTTAGTTTGTGTGTGGCATATCTTTGTGTGTGTATGTGTATGTGTGTGTGTGCGTGCGCGCGCGAGCGTTTGGGCATGCATGTGTGCATGTAGTAATCACAATGTGTGTGAAGAGAGCTAATGTCAAATTAATCTGCAATGCACACTCACTGTCGAATTTATCAATCATACAATCTTATAACTTTTATTGATCATAGACTACCAGTAGCTATCTTCCAGCACTCTCACATCTGGAATTTTCTATCACAGATTATTTCACTTTGTTATTGTGGTTGTGTTACAGCTATATCCTGTGCCATGGGCGTCCATGTCTACGGGAGTTACCATCAAGGAGCAAGCAGGTTTGCTGGCAAGGGGCGACAATGTACTGCAATGGCAATGAGGGCTCTGGCGCACCACTACATCAAGAACGTGGCGTCATGGACTACCCACGACATGGACTGCATATTGGAAGAAGGAGACAAACTCTACATGGACGTTACTGCTGTTTATGATGTCACATTACTTCTGCCGAGTGACGTTGTACAAAGTATTGTGATTGGTGATTATAAAATAGGTTTAAATGTTCACAATGTTCATAATGGTGTACTTAGTGATACAACAGGGTCCTCTGAACAGACAGGCTCTGACTGTGATGCTATTACCACAAATACATTGCAGCATGCTTTGCAACAAATTGATCGCTCAGGTATTATGACAATTGGAAATGTATTTTCTTCTTATGCTCTGGGTATTATCAAGGAGCAAAACGGATACTATGTGTTTGACTCCCATAGCAGGGATAAGCAAGGGCTGTGTGTTGTTGATGGTGTTGCATGCGTTACTCAGCATGAAGGTTTAGAAAATCTGATGACTTTCATCCATGATTTGTCTCAGTCTCTTCAGCTGAATAAGGATTTTTTGTTTGAAGTTGTGAATGTGGATGGTTGTTTGGAGAGGGTAGGAGGGCAAGTGTATGTCTGAAGGCGATTGTAGTACCAATATGGACTTGAGCTTTGAGTTTGAAAATGAAGATGACATTCCCCTAGTTCTGCTGAGAACTAAAATTGCAGAGACATGCAGTAATCTTGATACCAAACACGTGGTTGAATCTGATGTTGATGATGATGTCCCACTTTCGGCATTCAAACAATCTATGTCTAAAGATGCTATTGAATCAGACATTTCTTCAAATTATCTCAGTGATGATGATGAATATATACCACCTAGGAAAGAAAGAAATCTTGAATGCTCTTCCTCAGACTTCAGCAGCGATGAGTACAATGCTGACTCTCTGCATGAGACCCCACGGTGCATTGATACACTTTCTACAATGCCACCTTCTGAAATGCCTGATCCTGATAAAAACCCTGATATGGTACCTGTAGATCTGATGGTTACTGACAAAACCAGTGATCATGCAGATGTCTATCCCTGGGAAAATAATGCAAATGACGAATCATTTACATCCACTATTGCAGGATCTTCTCTAGCTGCAAATCCATCTCCAATTCAGACACAGACTTTGAGGCAGTCCAGGAAAAGAAGCCGGAATGTTGATGCCTGGAAAATCAACGAAAGAAAGCGCTTAAGAAACAGCGGGGAATCGTATGTAACAAGAACAGGAAAAGTTCAACGGAAACGTGAAATGAAGTCTGGCTGCAGGGACAACTGTAGAAACAAGTGTAAAAGTAACATATCTGAAGATGAAAGGTCAAATATTTTTCACAACTTCTGGCAAATGGGCTGTTTAGAAAAACAAAGGGATTATTTATGCAAAACTGTGGAAAAAACTCAGAAGAAAACTACTCAAACAAAACCGTGTTCCAGGAAAAATTGTACTTATCAGTACCATCTTGACATTCAAGGAAAAAGCATAAAGGTATGCAAAAAGATGTTTCTGGACACCCTAGACATTAGCGACACTGTTGTTGCCACAGCGCTTGGCAAAGTGACTTGTCTTGGCACTTGTGATGTCGAAAGGAGAGGAAAACATTCAAAAAGAGGCAATTCCAAGTCTGCTTAGAAGGAGGAAATAAAGAAACACATAAATAGCTTTCCACGAATTGAAAGTCATTATGCAAGGAAAGATTCAAAACGAGAATACCTGGAAGGTTCTCTTAGTCTTCAGAAGATGTACGACATGTATGTTGAAAAGCGACAAAAGGAGGGATGCACGTCACCTGCCAGTGAAAGCACATACCGCAATGTATTCAACCACGAATTCAACATCAGCTTCCACAAGCGCATGAAAGACCGTTGTGATATCTGTGCTGCTCATGAAAATGCATATGCTACTGAAACAAGTAAACAAGAGTACAAGGAACACATTCAATTGAAAGAAAACAGTAGGGAAATGAAAAACAGAATAAAAGCAAAGCTAACAGAAGATCCTAGCCTTGCAGCTGCAGTTTTTGATCTGGAAGAAGTTCTTCCTACTCCATCCAGCGTTGAGTCATGCCTATACTACAAGAGAAAACTCAACACTTACAACCTGACAGTATATGACTATAGAAATGGTCAAGGTTTTTGTCATGTCTGGCCAGAGACAGTAGCACTTAGAGGATCAAATGAGATAGCATCATGTGTCTACAGATATCTGGCACGTCTCAGTGAGGAGGGCATAAAGAATGTTGTATTATTTTCTGACAGCTGTGGAGGACAAAACAGAAATAGAAACTTTCTGACTATGCTGTGGTATGCGCTTCAAAACTTCCAGTTGACAAAATAGATCACATTTTCTTTGTGACTGGCCACAGTCAAAATGAAGGGGACAGCATGCATTCTCTTATTGAGAGGAGAAGTAGGCACATACCTGTATATACACCTAGCCAATGGGCCCAGCTAATGAGAGCAGCAAAACGACAAGCACCTGCTTACATTGTGGGAAGAGATGGACCAGTCAGATTTCTATGATTTTAAGGAAGTGGCCAGACTGCTGAAAAAACTTTGAGCAGGATACCCAAAAGGAAAAAGTTAAATGGCTCAAAGTAAAACAGTTCAAGCTCTCAAAAGAAGAACCAAATATTGTGAGGGCGTTTTATGACTATTCAGACAAGTCCTGTGAGCTGAATCTACTTCAAAAACTGAGAACAAAGCAATATGTCCCCGATCCTGCTAAAATTGCCTTGGAAAATATTTCCCAAAGCTTTTATCCAATCAGTCAGGAGAAATATGCTGATTTGATCAGCATCTGTGAAAAAAATATCATCCCTCCTGCACATCATCAGTACTACAAGTCTTTGACCCATGATCACTAGCTGCATCTGTTGTGCTTCATGAGCTGAATCTCAGCCATGACACAGGCTTTCTTGTAACTCGACATCAGCATCTGAAATTGACATCTTTTCTTTTTTTAATTGCACAGTAGCAACTTTTTTTTAAGTGAGGATATATTCTGTTATGCTCTTGAGATTGATTACATACAGAGACAGGCAGACACACACACCACACACACACACACACACACACACACACACACACACACACACACACACACACACACACACACATACAAACAAACAAACAAACCAGTGCACATAAACACACATGAACAAACACATACAGAGGAGAGAGAGAGAGGAGAGAGAGAGAGAGAGAGAGAGAGAGAGAGAGATATGCACAATGACAAGTCCAAACGAAGCTTTGAGATTCTGATATCTGAGACACAAAGAAAAAGCTAGTCTTATAGTTGGTTTTGTCACCTATCAGTCGATCAGATATACTATGGCTCAGAGATATAAAAATGCTAAACTAACAAACAAAGAAAACAGGACAAAACGAAGCAGAATGCAATTGATGTAACTCTGAACCACAACCTTATCTGCCGAAATATCAGTCAGTTTCCGGATACAACTGCTGTAAGTACTCTTACATTAGTATTGGTTTGCACCAGTTTTCCGAGACAGTTGACGTAACTCAACATACCGCAGTTTTCTTTCCAGATTACATGCAGAAATATAACGCTCTTCAAACTTTTAACAATAAACATAGTTTAATTTCAAAAATAAAGGCACAGGCCAGTTTCTTTGGTTTTGGTGATACTTTGAGCAAAATTTGACACAAATATGACCAAAAGTTACTGAAATAATCAGTTTTTTCCTTCTCCTGTAAAATGATAAATTTAGACTTACGGCACTATTATTTCCAGGCGGCGATATACGATCTTGTTGACGGTCATTTTTAAACGTCACATCTCACAGGTGGTATAGTTTGGGGCTCCAGGGGCGTTGTCAAAATTTAGGGTTTGGCACATGATTGGGTGAGGATGAACATGGAATGAATGGGCCATGAGAATTTATGCATCTTAATGCAAGAATAGTTCAAGATTTTTCAATAAAGTTTGCCAATATATGTAACATATATATTGAACACCTGGCATTGAAAAACAACTAACCAACCAACTGACCCAACCAACTAAACAGCTAACCAACCAACCAAAACCAGCCAACTAGTCAACCAACCAACCAACCAACTAGCCAACCAACCACAACCAACCAACCAACTAGTCGACCAACCACCAACCAACCAAACCAAAACTAGTCGACCAACCAATTAACACACCAAACCAAACCAAAACGAAACAATACAATGTCATTCCTCTCATCATCGTTTGTTTTGATGGCCTATTTAGGACATGTGAAGAAATAAAACTTGTAGAAGAAAACAAGTCACCTTCAGCTCATCAGTTTGCACATTCACACAATAAACATAACTAAAGAGACGCACAGAGAGAGGAGGCGGGGAAGAGAGAGAGGGGGAGAGAGAGGGAGAGAGATGTATAGATAGATAAAAAAATAGAGAAAAGAGAGAGACAGAGAAAGGCAGAGAGGAGAGAGGGAGGAGAGAGATAGCGAGAGAGAGACAGACAGACAGACAGACACAGAGACGACAGAGAGACACAGAAAGAGAGAGAGAGAGCAGAGACACAGAGAGACCACAGAAAGAGAGAGAGAGAGAGCACGAGAGAGAGGCACAGAGAGAGAGAGAGAGGCACAGAGAGAGAGAGAGGACAGAGAGAGAGGAGGACACAGAGAGAGTCAAGACTCAAATGACTCAGACCAAAAGACACCGGTAAAAATATCAAGAAAGGCTAGGGGTAGGAGATGGAAGCTAAATATCTAACGTTTGCCTGTATGACGACACACCAAACTGGTAAACGGTCTCATCCACTAATACACACACATACGCGCAAGCACAGACATGTGTGTGTGTGTGTGTGTGGTGGTCTTTCATTTAATGTCTATTCACTTAAGTGATTTTAGACAACAACAACAACAACAACAACAAAAATTCATGAGGAGTGAAGAGTATACTTGGAAATGGTTAATCTTCAGGAAAAAGAAATGAACCAGAAAACAACTGTGCCGAAGACGAGAAGGAACAAAATCACAAGACGTTATCATAATTAACGATTGAAACAATAAAATTGGTTAACCATAACATTGAACATGTGAAATAACGGCGTGTTAAAGATAATTTGCTATAGGACTTTTTGACAGGCTAACAAAAAATTCATATGTTAAGGATGGTGAGGCAAATATATCAGAAACTGTCTTACTCTTAGATAGTGCAGGAATATGTCTTTTCACCCGAACGCATGAAAGAAATATGACTATGTGTTATCTTTTTTCCACACAGACATACTATATTCCTGGTGTATTTTGTTTTAAATGCATCAAGTTTCCACCTATACATAAGGGATTGTATACTTCTGCTGGCAGGAAACTGCTTAAGAGTTTTGCTAATTTCAAAGTTCATATAACAGTTTTCATACTTTTTCTGTTTATCTTGAAACTGCTTCCATACATAGGAGTCCACTAAGGTATAACACTCATGCAATGAGAGGGAAAGTTGTACACTATTTGAATCTGGGGAGCTCTTTGCCCCCCGTTTGGCAGCCCTATCAACCATATCGTTATAATGAAAAGAACTATGAGATGGTATCCAGCAGAAAGTAATATCAATGCCTCTTAAGGATAAACTATTAATCAAGTGAGTAATTTCCAATATCATTTCAGATCTTGTTTGTAATTTTGATAATTCAAGAGCTTGAAGTACAGATTTTGAATCAACGCAAAAAGTATCTTGGAAATATCTTGGGAAGTGTCCTAGGAAAATTTATCATATAATTCAAAGCCATTAAGATTGCAAAGAGTTCAGCGGTAAAGACAGATTTATTAAGTCCTATATAGAAGGATTTCTCAATTTTGAGAGCAGGTATTAAAAACGCTGACACTGCTTGTCTTTCAATTATTGATCCATCAGTGTAAACTTTCAAGTGATCGGAATAAAAATCTTCTATATGACATTTAACTTGACTTGCCAGTAAGTTGATATTATCTTCTTTTTTTAAGTCAGTGTGACATATGTCAAAACGTGCTCTTTGAAGTTCCCAACTGGGTACAGGTGAAAAGGAAGGTCTTGAAGTGACAGGATCTGCTTCTAGATCTATTCCAGAGCCTTTCATAACATCAGTTGTATATGTTGCTAGTGTGACCTGTGAGGATATTGATTTAGCTCTTTTTGGAAAGTCGGAGTCTGATCTTATTTTTGTCTCTGTTTCAATGCTGTTTTCTATGGTGGTGTATCTTAACAGAAATTTAGTGGAAGCGACTTTCCTTTGTGTGTGTGTGTGTGTGTGTGTGTGTGTGTGTGTGTGTGTGTGTGTGTGTCTGTGTGTGTGTGTGTGTGTGTGTGTGTGAAAGAGAATGAGAGAGAGAAAGAGACAGACAGACAGACAGACAGACAGGCAGGCAGGCAAGTAAGCAAGCAGGCAGGCAGGCAGGCAGGCAGGCAGAGACAGCGCCAGAGAGAGAGAGGGTGGGGGGGGGGGCTGATACCGGCAGAGAGAGAGAGACTGACAGACGGGCAGACGGAGAGAGACGGTGAAAGCGAGAGATAGAGAGAGAGAGAGAGAGAGAGAGAGAGAGAGAGAGAGAGAGAGAGAGAGACTGACAGACAGGCAGACAGAGAGAGACGGCGAAAGCGATATATATATATATATATACGTACAAAGATATGTCAAAATCAATTTTCATTGCACTTCCAAAGAAGACAGGGGCTATAGAATGCAAACTCCATCGCACAATCAGTTTGATGAGTCATGTAACCAAGATCCTATTAAGAATAATCATGATGAGGACAAGGAATAGAATCAAAAGAGAAATAGCAGATGAACAGTGTGGATTTGTGGAAGGGAAAGGAACTATTAATGCCATATACACCCTAAGAACTATCATAGAGAGGTCAATCGAGGTGAACAAGGATTTATATTTATGCTTTGTTGACTATACCAAGGCTTTCGATCGGGTAAGACAAGAAGAATTGATCAACCAACAGAAAGACTCAATATTGATGGAAACGATCTACTAATAATCAGAAATATGTATTGGAAACAAACAGCTGCAATGAGAATAGAAAACGATATAAACTCTTTCCAAAACATCAAAAGAGGAGTCAGACAGGACTGTGTTTTGTCACCAGATCTGTTTTCACTTTACAGCGAAAACATCATGAGAAACCTAGAGGAAGACCCTGGATTAAAGGTTGGAGGAAAAATGATAAACAACATTTGATACGCAGATGACACCGTGTTAACTGCAGAAAATGAAAGGGACCTACAAAACCTTGTGAATATCTTTTCCTTATCTTCCTTATGAATGATCTACTTGTGTCTGCCTCCATCAAGACTGTCTCATTTGTTTTCTTTGCTGTCCATGGAACTCTCAACATCCTTCTTAGAAACCACATCTCGGCTGCCTCAATCTTGTTCAGGCTTTGCTTGTTGACTGTCCACGCCTCACATCCGTACAACAGTACTGGTTCTATATAACATTCAAGAACTCTCTTCCTGATGTTAATTGATAGGCATTTGTTGATAAGAATGCTTGTCATCTTCTTCAATGCTGTTTTGGCTTGGCCGATTCTGCTGGCTATTTCCGATGTGCATCTGCCGTCTGATGAAATGACCGTTCCCAGGTATTTAAACTTATTAACCTATGTCAAGGTTGTGCCATTTGCTGTTATTTTGCATGAGGGGATTTCATGTTTTTTACTGATCACCATTATTTCAGTCTTCCTGCTGTTTAGTTCCAACCCCTTACCTTTGCTTTCTATTTCTAGTATATTCACAATGTTTTGTAGGTCCCTTTCATTTTCTGCAATTAGCACGGTGTCATCTGCGTATCGAATGTTGTTTATCATTTTCCCTCTAACCTTTAATCCAGGGTCTTCCTCTAAGTTTCTCATGATGTTTTCGCTGTAAAGTAAAAACAGATCTGGTGACAAAACTCAACCCTGTCTGACTCCTCTTTTGATGTTTTGGAAAAAGCTTCTATCGTCGTCTATTCTCATTGCAGCTGTTTGTTCCCAGTACATATTCCTGATTATTCGTAGATCTTTTCCATCAACATTGAGTCTCTCCAGTTGGTTGATCAATTCTTCATGTCTTACCCGATCGAAAGCCTTGGTAGAGTCAACAAAGCATAAATACAAATCCTTATTCATCTCAATTGACCTCTCTATGATAGTTCTTAGGATGCATATGGCATTAATAGTTCCCTTCCCTTCCATAAATCCACACTGTTCTGCTATTTCTCTGTTGATTCTATTCCTTGTCCTCATCATGATTATTCTTAACAGGATTTTTGTGACATGACTCATCAAACTGATTGTGCGATGGAGTTCGCATTCTATAGCCCCTGTCTTCTTTGGAAGTGCAATGAAAATTGATTTTGACATATCTTTGGGGATTTTTCCAGTGTTGTGAATTTCATTTAGGAGGACTGTTATTTTTTTCAATACCAAATTCCTCCAGGGCTTCAATCATCTCTGTAGTAATGTTGTCTGGTCCTGGGGCTTTCCTGGTTTCATCTTTTTCAGTGCTGCTCTAACTTCATCTTTCATTATGAATGGTCCTTCAAAGTTCTCTTTTATAATGTGGTCTTCGTTTCTGTCATCCTCAAAAAGGTCTTTAATGTACTCTCCCCATCTGTCCAGTATTTTGTCTGTTTCCATGATAAGCGTGCCATCTTTCGATTTTAAGCAACCAGTTGATGTGCATGTATTTCTCCTGTGGACAATTTCTTCAGTTCGTCTGTACATACCCTGAGGATCCGTTTTGTGTTGGTCTTCTATTTCTTTGCATTTTGTGTTCAGCCAAGCTTCCTTAGCTTCATTGCACCTATTCCTGATCTCTTTGTTTATCTTCCTGTATATCTCCTCTTTTCTCTTTACCTTCCTCCTTTCCTCCATCAAGCCCAAAATTTCATTAGTCATCCAGCTCTTTTTTTGCTTTTCTATCTGCCTTAGGGATTTCTTAACAAGCTTCATTTATCAAATTTCTCAACTTTGTCCATTGTTCCTCACTGTCACCAACGTCTTCCAGAGCACTGAATTTGTTTTGAACATGTACATTAAATTTTTCACGTATCACTTCATCTGTCTTTAAGAGTCCAAGGTTTAGTTTCTCTCTGTCTGCTTGTCTGCCTCTCTCTCTCTCTCTCTGTCTCTCTCTGTATTGGCCCCCTTCTCTCTCTCTCTCTCTGGCGCTGTCTCTGCCTGCCTGCCTGCCTGTCTGTCTGTCTGGTCTGTCTGTCTGTCTCTCTTTCTGTCTCTCTCTCTTTCTCTCATTCTCTTTCACACACACACACACACACACACACACACACACACACACACACACACACACACACACACACACACACACACAAACACACTCACACACAAGGCATGTCATAGGCAGGTTGTATCCATGTATTGTGATGCAACATGTCAACAGCGGATGTGATGCGTCTAGTGTGTCGGCTAGTGACTGCGTGCTTATCACCTCTCACTTTCAGCCTGCACCGCTGGCTAGCACTGCTGCTTGCAGCTATGCGAAAAGAAGAGCA
>JAPXFY010000020.1:10921415-10926415 GCA_030674185.1 Monoplex corrugatus
ACACGTTATTGGTGAGTTTGGAACAACTATGAGACACGCTATTGGTGAGTTTGGAACAACTATGGGACACTTTATTGGTGAGTGGAACAACCATGGGACACGTTATTCATGAGTTTGGAACAACTATGGGACACTTTATTGATGAATTGGAACGACCATGAACAACTATGGGACACATCTTTGGTGAGTTTGGAACAACTTACCATACACCACTGGTGAGTTTGAACAACTTAAGATACATCACTGGTGAATTTGGAACAACTTAAGATACAATATTGGTGAGTTGGAATAATTATGGTATACGTTATTGGTGAGCTTGGAATAACTTAAGATACATCACTGGTGAGCTTAGAACAACTTAAGATACATCACTGGCGAGTTGGAACAATTTAAGATACATCATTGGTGAGTTTGGAACATCTATGGGACACATCATTGGTGAATTTGAATAACTTAAGACACACATCATTGGTGAATTGGAACAATTACAGGACACCTGTTTGGTCAAAAATAAAACACAAAATAGGGGAAAAACACCAACTGTTCTTGCAATAAAACAGAAATAGCCTTGTCATGGCATGTGACTTTTTATCTATTGAAAGAAAGACCACATAAATTATGTACGAACGACACCACCATCCCCCAGCACACACTCACTGATGTCTTTTTCACTGTAAGGGAAGAGGAATATTGCAGATAATTGGCAATACATTGGCAGTTTGAACTTAGCTTGAAACAAGGTAAATGGTGATATGTTCTTATTTGGAAAGAAAGTTTAATACTGATAGGTAGTTAATTGAGAGAAAATAAAGTGATGATGTAGAATTATCCGGGCAGGAAGTAAAAGGGGGATGTAAAACTTTCTGTAAAGAAGATAAAATGTCAATGTAAAATCATCTGGTAAGAAGATAAACTGGCACTCTGAAGAAAATAAATTGGGAGAGGAAAAGCATCTGGAGAAAAAATATGCAATCCGAAAATGACCTGGAAATAGATAAAATCGTAGGATAATGTAAAATGGCAATGTGAAATGATTGGAAGGATGGTAAGCTGCGGATGCCAAACTTTTACCCATGAAACAGATGAACTGGTCACCCTTTCACTGGAGCGATCCTCGAAGACAACCCAATACAGCTATATGACTTTACTGTTAGAGTGTGATTGGCTGTACTGCTAGATGTTGGTTAATCCTAAATCTTCAGTCGAGAGGCTAGTTTGTCTGGCTTGCCTGACATTGTCAACATCCTGTTTCGGACTGCAGTACAGGTATGGGCCTGCTTCTACTGAGGGGTTTCTGTGATATATGCCATATGGGAAAGGTGATACTGCTATGCACTGAGAAAGGTTATCTCCAACTTGATAGTGTGGCGACCATGCCCAACCAAGGGGGACGCTAGTGGCAGATGATGGATGATGGCCTTTAAATATGGAGGTTAGCCACAAACTAAGCCAAGTTCATCTGACAAAGAAACAGTCCCAGACTCTTCGGGTCCTGCACCTCTAAAAAAAAAAAAACACCTTCAGCTGGCTTCCAAGCTCCATGGCAACCGACAAGAAGAGGAAAAACAAAACAACAAACAAAACAACAAAATAACAAACAAACAAACAAATAAACAAACAAACGAAACCCCAGTCACATTTGTTGCCAGGTATGGCCCGACCATAGAGGCGGCGAACAAAAGAATCACAATATTTGTATATCAACATTGTCACGGAAAACGGTGACATGACGATGCTAAATCATCTTGGAAAAGAGGTCATATGGCATGGAACTGATGCTGCTATACTTTAAAAACATGTTTTGTGCCATTCTATGCCATGCTGTTATTCTTGCCATTCTATGCCATGCTGTTATTCTTGCCATTCTATGCCATGCTGTTATTCTTGCCATTCTATGCCATGCTGTTATTCTTGCCATTCTATGCCATGCTGTTATTCTTGCCATTCTATGCCATGCTGTTATTCTTGCTATGTCTTTATGATCGGATATGGAATTATTCATCAACACGACAGCTCACTATCCGCCTATAGTTCAGATTATTCTTCGTCAGTGGACTTGGCTAGCCTTGTATTCGCGTTTATGAGTTACTGGGAAAGAGAGAGAGAGAGAGAGATACAGAGAGAGAGAGAGAGAGAGAGAGATACAGAGAGAGATACACAGACAGAGACTAAGAGACAGAGGAAGAAAGAACGATGAAATGCAACGAACCTTTATTATTCAACGATACAGACATTAGCACGTAAGACAACGGATTTCTGCTGTTGCTACCTTACTTCAACACTATGAAAAGAAAATAGGATTCCGGTATTATAAAACAAAAACAAAAAAGCTGAAATTCAAGCAAAGTAGACAAACAGAAATCTAAGAGAGAGAGAGGGGGGGAGGGGAGAGAGAGATAGAGAGAGAGAGCAACAAAGAGAGAGAAAAAAGAGAGAGCAAGAGAGAGAGAGAGAGAGAGAGAGACAGACAGACAGAGACAGAGAGAAATAGAGACAGACAGAGACAGAATATGTGTGTGAGTGTGTGTTTATGTATGTGTATGTGTGTGTATTGTGTGTGTGTGTTTTGTGTGTGTGTTACAGAGAGGAGGGAGAGAGAGAAGAGGGACAACAGACAGACAGATAGACAGACAGACAGACAAACAGACAGACAGACAGGGGGGTTATCCTGTCCTTGATGCTGAAAACAGAGGGTGAAGTGGCAGTGTGCTACACAAGATGAGTGGACAGTATTCTGATGGCGTTGTTTGTCATAGATGATGTATGCAAACTGTCTGTAACAGCACCACTTAGGATAATGCACAGTCTCTGTTCCTGTTATTCAGTTTAGCACATGCTGGAAATAGGTCTGAAGACCAGACTGATCCTCACAGATCTCTCTTTCAGACGATTATTACTATGTGTGTTCCTTGCACACTAGGCACACAAAAAGTTTAGAAAGGCGACCCCCCAAAAAAAAACCCATCCACCATTGCGACGGGAAACATTGCCCACAAACAAAAACAGTTGAATAATTTATATCAAACAAACAGAAACGTACGCTTTAACCCTTTGACTCCCGCAACCTATCCACCAACTGCAAAAACTTAACCTTTTGATTCCCTCACCCTATCCACCAGCTTCCTGCAGGGAGTTGGAAGATAAAGTGAAGGAATCAACGGGATAAATTTTTGCTTTGCGAGCATGGTTGGCAATGCAGGATGCTGGCAGACAGGGTGCAGGAGTCAAAGGGTCAATTAAACCAGATTCTGATGACAGCATGACGAAGTCTGACACGATGAATACGATAGTCAAGTGGGTAAATGTCGGAAATTCTAATCGGAAGGTCCTGGATTTAATCCATCAAGACACTTCACTTGGTGAGTAAAAGGTGGCGAATTTTCCACGCCCTCCCCACCCACCCCCGCCTCCTGTCAACATGTGTGCAGACCTACCAGCGTCTAAACCCCCTTCCGTGTGTATAAACATGTGGAATACCAAAAATTTGCTTGTTAAAAATCCTGTTAAGTCATACCAAGGACTGGCTTATAAAACTATGAAAAACCCCGCATGCAAGTCCGCCGGAGATGCAGATTATCCATCAACACACTTCAGCAAGCTCACCTCACCTAACAGCTTGAGTTCTCTGTGCTCCACTAAAAGTCCAAGTCTAATGCTCAGTGGGTTAGATGGAGTTTGGAGAGAAGCGTTAAACAAGAGCGATTTATAGATTAGGAAATGAGAACACAGAAATCTGGTTCTAGTGGCGAATTAGGCAAATACGAGTGGTCCGTCTTGAAACAGAACAGGTTCCTATTATCTGCTGAATATTGTCTGGGTGTAATATCTGAATTATCCAAGCACGTTTGGACAGAAAAATATTTTTTTGTTTATCTGAGTGTCTGGAATTTGTTCTGAGTTTCATTTGGGGGCAGTAACTTTCTGAAGTGTAAAAAAAAAAAAAAAAAAAAAAAAAACTAGACGTTTTTGTTGATTATTTGTGTTGTGTTACATTGTTTTGGATTGAATTATAGTGTATATTGTGTTGTACTGCATCTCACACGCCACAAACAAATTTTCGCATGATATGTCGGCTATGCTATTCTCGGAAAAGTACCTTGCCATGGTATGGCGCCATTTGCATCCTTTTCCCTTTTCTGTCTGCGTGCATTATTATAAATATGAGCGTATTAATAGCGTAAAAGCTATATTTTATCTCAACACAAGTTAGAAATATTTACTGATGACAGTTCAGAAATGGCAGCCTAAGTGACAAGACGTTTAGATCAGTCTTTGAAAAAGAACGAAAAACAGACAGACAAACAGACGGACAGACAGACAGGCAGGCAGAAAGAAAGAAAGAAAGAAAGAAACAAACAAACACACAACGAACATGAAAATGTTAAAAAAAAAAACAATTAAAAATGTATAAAACACAGAGCAAGTCTCTCTTATCCACTGAATATAGTCCAGGGAATATCCCATTTATCCAGAAACGTTCGGGCAGCAAGTAGCTTTTTATCTCGTCTGAGTGTCTGGTATTTGTTATGGATGTCATCTACGGACCGTAACTTTATGAAATGTAACAAAAGCAGATCATTTTTGTTGTATTGTATTGTATTGTATTGTATTGTATTGTATTGTATTGTATTGCACTGTGTCGTATGCATCACACAGGCATTTTCCGCGCAAAATGCGGTCTGCACTCTTCTTGCTAACAGTACTTTACCATCGTATGGCGCTGTCCATTCTCTCTTTCGAGTATTTTTGTTTACGAATGAAAGTGGATGATTTTCTGTAAAAAAAAATGCCAATGACAATTTCTTTGTTGCCGTGGGATCTTTAACGTGTGCAAAGTGCATTCTGCGCACATACATTTGGTTTATCGACTCCTTTAGGCCACTACTCAGTGTCTAAAGGAGAGGACTGACTGAATAGCCAAAAAAAAAAAAAAAAAAGAAGAAAATCTGTCCACATTCCAGAAATCTAATAAGAAACCTGTCGGTGGGCGCACTTAGTTT
>JAPXFY010000020.1:10931415-10951415 GCA_030674185.1 Monoplex corrugatus
TCTGAAGCACTTGCTGGAAATGTATATAAAAACTCTGTTTCAAAGCGTTTGAAGGACTCATCATCATGTGCCCTGCCGCATGGCGTTGGCGATCACAGCCCTCCATAATTATGTTTCTATCCCTTGTTGCCTCAAGCACATCTTCCACCTTCTCTGTCCTCAGCCACCCTGCAAGTCCGTCCAATATTTTCTCCCTGGGTCTACCTGGCGCTCTCTTTCCCTCCAGCTTTCCTGTTGTGACCAGGTGCTCTGATTCCCCTTTCCTCATAAAATGGCCTAAACATGTCTTTTCTTAATCTTTTCTTAATCTTCCTCATGAATGATCTTCTTGTGTCTGCCTCCATTCTCAACATTCTTAGAAACCACATCTAGGCTGCCTCAATCTTGTTCTGGCTTTGCGTGTTGACTGCCAACGCCTCACAACCGTATAACAGCATCGGTTCTATATAACAATCAAGAACTCTGAAGGACTGGACAACATAAACAAAAGTGAACTTTACATCTTCAAAGCTGAACGATATAGTGGACACCAAGCATTAGCAATACAATTAGTATAAACACTACTGTATCTCATTGTATGTGTTGGCAGTGGACAGATGCCAATTATTTTACCAGCACTCTACGCCTTGTTTTACTGATATCAACTGACAGATGCTGGGCCTCACTAGAGCTTGCTTTAAATTGTTTTTTTTTAAGTTTTTTTTTAAGGATCATTGCACTCAGGGATGTTATCTTTGGGCTCACCTTTTTTTCCCGTCCGTCCCATTTTCCTCGCCACCTTAATGGCCACAGAAGCTGGAGCAGTTTTTACAATGCGATGATAATGATGTCCATGAGGATGATAATCATGATGTTATGGAATTCCATCTAGGATTGAGACTGCGTGAAAGGGCTGTACTCTACGCTTACTATCATAACATATCCTGGCGTCAACCAGGCCCGAAAGATACAAACACCTGCGGTGCTGGTCGGAAGATTTGAGCAACACCCTCAATGACGCATCCGTGAAGTGGATGAGACTTGACTGTGTGGTCCCAGTCTTCCCAATGAGCCCAGAGCACGCCCATCTCTGGGTAGGAGTCGGTTAGAGCCGATGATTTTTGAAGGGATTAATGAGGATTCGACCCCACAACTTTTCCAGTCGGTAGTCCGTTGCGTTAATCACTAAATTACGGCGAATGGTCTGCTTTAAATTGTCAGTATGAGTGGAATTTGTCAATGGATTCCACTCTTAGATGCCATTTCTGCTTTCTCCAATGCAAATGACGTTGTTTCAACTAATGCAGAAACAAGAGATGCAATTGCATTCCGACACTTTCCCAGACAAATCAAAATCCTAGTCTGTATTATGTTAATCTAATCTTAGTAACCCAGGTTTTCTTACCTTGTTTATGTAAATGTGAAGCGAGGGAGAGGAGATGGGCACCGCCCTCATAATGTTTGCCCTGAGAAAAGTTTAGGTCTCTACCACCTCACTCCCCTACGACCCAAGGGCTATGGGACTATCCAGCTTATGTAAATGCAATGACATTGGTTAACCCTTTCAAGGTAATCGACTCATTTTCATTCTTATTAACTTAATCCAGTACTGGACTGATCTGTTAGAAGCCAGTATAAACGGCGGAAATTTTCCAGTGTAACATATATCATGTCACTCAGTGTTCTTTGATTAACACCAAAGAAATCTTTTGCATGCATACGTATGTGGACATGAAGACTCATACCTGGTGACTAGGACCAGTACACCCTACTCATCCGTGGGATCGACAGGGGAGTCTATCATCCTCATCGTCATCATCGTCGTCGTCATCGTCATCATCATCGTCGTTGTCATTGTCGTCGTCATCGTCGTCGTCGTCGTCATCATCATCATCATCTTAGTCGTCGTCGTCGTCATTGTTATCATCATCATCGTCACCATCATCATTGTCATCCTCCTCCTCCTCATCATCATCATAATCGTCGTCGTCGCCATCATCATCACCACAAGGGCGAAGGCTGGACGTAAAACAACAACGACAACAACAAAAAACCATCAACCAAAACCCCCCAAAAACAAAGAAAAAGTACTAATTTGCTTATGCAAGCATCCTCAAAAATTAAGAAGAAAAAAAGTGTTCTTCTTCTCTCTCTCTCTCTAGATCTATTCTCTCCTTTCTCACCATTTCTCCCAGTCTAGACTGCAATGCTGTCTCACCGATCAAGATCAAGTGTCAGACACCGAGGCACTACTTCATGCTGAGAGCAATGCGTGCTGTTGGGGGGAAGCGTCCTTTGCCGACCAACACGATAAACTAAAAATTCATTGGAAGCAAGGGACTCCACCTTGAGGCAAGGTAACGGGCAGAGTTAACGAACTTGTTTGTATGCTAATTTGTACGCCACTGTAATGAGTCTGCCGTGCCGGAATGTGAACCAGGCTAGTCGTTAGTGGAGAACAGATGACTTGTTTCAAGCATGCCTTGGGTTACTCCCCCTCTGTCCATTGTATTTTACCTATCTGCTGTCCCCCCATTGAGGATGCCGGGGGCTCTTTCAGAATAAATTAGTATCTCCGCCTTCTGGAAACGCTGTGCTAGAAATGTCCTCTTTTCTGTCACTCTCTTTGTTTCTGCTTGTTTCTTTGCTTTTTGTCATGTCTTCCTATCATTTTCTGCCTTGCTGGTCCATTTACCTGTAAATGTTCGATGAAGTCTTGCACACTTTCTCTAAATATGGATAATTGGGTACATGCATTGAGTGCAATATGATATGCGGAGGCAATTTTAGGTAATATAGGTTCGTTTTTTATATGTATGTTTTAGTATCCTCAGTTATGTTTAGAATTTGTATTCATGTTTGTTCTTTCTTAAATCCGTTGTATGACAAATTGGAGTGGTCAACGCCAGGATGATCTCCTAAGATTATGTGCGCGAATACATTGATATGTATACTTAATTTTCTTTTCTTTTCTCCTCTGTTGAAGTGTTGTGTATGTTTTGAGAGATTGAAAGCTGGATACAAGGTTTCCCACACGTGCTGGCATTTGATGGATACAAGGTTTCCCACACGTGATAGCATTTGCTGGAGAACTCCCATCTGTATTCTCCAACTATTTCACCACCAAAATACAAACTCTTCGTGACAGGCTTGACAGGACACCCTGTCAACCATGCCCACCTGACCCTTCCTTCTCTGGCACACCTCTTACTACTTTTACCCCAGTCTCACAAGAAGAAATTCTCAACACAATCAGATCCATGTCGTTCAAAACCTGCGAACTAGATCCTCTTCCAGGTTCTCTCTACGCCGACTGTCTCCTACTCTCCTCCCATTCATCACTGACATCATCAACACTTCTCTTCAAACTGGAACTGTCCCTGATTCTTTCAAGTCTGCTATTGTTCACCCTCTCCTCAAGAAACACAATTTAGATCCAAATGAACTGAAAAATTACCGGCCTATCTCTAATCTCTCTTTCTTGTCAAAACTCCTTGAAAAAGTCGTCCTCAACCAGCTGAACTCTCACCTGTCTGCCAACAATCTTCTCAATCCTTTCCAGTCAGCCTACCGCCAGTGCCATAGCACTGAAACTGCCCTACTACACATTCTCAACAATCTCCTCCTTGCAACTGATACTGGCAAAGTCTCTCTCCTCACACTCCTTGATCTGTCTGCAGCCTTTGATACCATTGATCATGGTATTCTCCTTTCTAGACTTCATCATACTTTTGGCATCTCTGACATTGCTCTGTCTTGGTTCATTTCATACCTATCCAACAGAAAACAAACCGTTCTCATCAATGGCACTTACTCTCAACCTGCATACCTGACCTGTGGTGTTCCACAAGGATCTGTCCTTGGCCCTGTTCTTTTCACTCTTTACACCTCCCCCTGTCCACCATCATCAACTCCCATTCTATAAAACACCACTTCTATGCTGATGACACCCAACTTCAAGACAGTGACTCACCTGATAATATACAGCGCCTGTTGACTCGCACCACTGAGTGTTACTCGGACATTAAGAACTGGATGACACACAATAGACTTCAGCTTAATGACGACAAAACAGAAGCTATCCTCATTGGCACCCGTCAGAAACTTTCTCAGCTGCCTCCTCTTTCTCTCCCATTATGTAACACATCAGTCCCAATTTCTGATTCAGCTAAAAACCTTGGTGTCTGCATTGACTCTACCCTCTCCATGAACAACTTTGTTTCTCAAACTGCCAGATCTTGCTACTATCATCTCCATCGTATAAGGCTGATCAGGAAGTATCTCTCTGTCGAAACAACTGCAAAACTCGTTCTCTCCTTCATAATGTCTCGCATTGACTATTGCAATTCACTCCTGTCTGGTCTTCCTGCCTCCACCATTCACATCCTACAGCGCATTCAAAACAATGCTGTACGCCTTGTACTCAAAAAGAAAAAAGCTGACCACATATCTCCTCTCCTGGCACAACTTCACTGGCTCCCTGTATCAAAGCGCATACAGTACAAACTAGACACCATGTGCTACAAAAGCCTCAATAACGCAGCCCCCGATTACCTGTCAAGCCTACTTGAGATCTATCTTCCCTCACGTACCCTCCGCTCTGCCTCCGATCCTCTGACTTTTCGCTTTCCACGCACTAAGCTCAATACCTATGGTCCACGAGCCTTCTCTGTTTCTGGTCCACTCTCCTGGAACAAACTTCCTCTCTCAGTCCGTCAGCAACCTACTTTTGTCTCCTTCAAGTCCGCTCTCAAAACTCACCTTTTCTCCTCCGCATAAAATCCTAACCCCCCTCTGCAGCCTGTCTCCGCTCGGAGGGAATCACATGGTTATAATATATAATTGTATATGCTATGCTCTCTATAATTTTCCATTGCTTTTATTCTTGCTTTTATTGCTTTTATTCTTTCTCCCCATTTATAGCCATGCGTGTGTGTGTGTGTGTATGTGTGTGTGTGTGTGTGCGTGCGTGTGTGTGCGTGCGTGCGTGCGTGCGTGCTTGCGTGTGTGTCTGCTTCAGCGCTTAGATTTGATTTTATCAAGATTTTGCGCTATATAAATATTGTAATTATTATTAAATTATTATAGAAGGTTTCCCACACGTGTTGGTATTTGCTGGATACGTTTTCGCACGTGCTGGCATTAGCTGGATACAAGGTTTCCCACACCTGCAGGCATTTGCTGGATACGTTTCCCACTCGTGCTGGCATTTGCTGGATACAAGGTTTCCCACACGTGCTGGCAGTCCTAAGTCTCTCTGTATCACGCGGATCCACATCCGTCTACACGCCTTACTACAAAGCGTCAACATCCATCCCTTTCATCTATCATCAACAATACAATCCATGTTGAATGAAACAAGTTTTCAAACTGATAACAGAGCAGCCCTATTGGCGCCAATCTACCAGAGTAGGACACTCACAGCCCATCATGACTGGAAGGATTCGTCACATCTGAAAGACCAACAGATATGACTAACCACATATAATAGTAGTCATCAAAATAATGAAAAAAATCGCATAAACACTCCCCCCCACCCCCCACCCCCCCTGGGGATGCCGGGGGTTCTTTCAGTATAAATAGTATTCCCACTTTCTGGAAAATCTGTGCTAGAAATGTCCTCTTTTCTGTCACTCCCGATGTTTCTGCCTTGTTCCTTTGCTTTCTGTCATTTCTTCCTACCATTTTCGATTTTCTGCCTTGGTGGTCCATTCACCTGTGTGTGTTCAATAAAGTTTTACGTACTTTTTCTTAGGACTGATGATTGGGTACATGTACTGAGTCCATTTTTGGCTCTAGAGAGGTGAGATATGCGGAAACAATTTTAGGTAAACTAGGCCCATTTTTATGTATGTTTTGGTGTCCTTAGATACGCTTAAATTTGCATTCAGGTGTGTGTTTTTTAAATCCCCTTTGCGATAAATTGGATGGAGTGGTCAACGCCAGGGGGACGTGCTTAGATTATGTGAGCAAATGCATTGATATGTGCACTTAATTTTCTTTTTTTTTTTCCTGTTAAAGTATTGTGTATGTTTTGAAGCGGTTATAGCCCTGATAAGGCTCTACGCAGTCGGCTGGGCTTTAAACAACAATAACGATAAGCATAAAATTCAGTGTAAGTGGACGAAGCATGTCAGGTCTGCTGGCACGAATGGACCGCACTGAAACGATATACAATCACTTTACATAGGCCCATCAACATAACTCACCCTCTCCACTCCCTTCCAAAAGCAATTCATCTCCATCATTCACATCCCTCAGTTCATTCTCAACAAACGCACCCCCACCCACCCAGCTCACCATTCTCTCTCGTCTATCACACCAATTTATACGCTTTGTCTGTCTCTCTTCCTTGCCCTCTTCTCCTTTCCACAACACTTCATTTCCTGGCGCAACTGTGATTTCTCATACAGGAAAATCCCCCAATCTTTGACGTATTGCCAATGTTTACATCTGATTAACGTGGCTCTGGGTTTCCCCTCACGACTTGTTTTCCGGCTACTTCTTTCAGTATTTCTTATGAAATCAGACGATTGGCGGTATGATAATGCAGGGTTTGTTTACGCCATTTACGTCTATGTAATTGTAATCTTAAATGTCTACCAGACTCAAACATTTCACATAGTGGCGAAAAATTCTTCAGATTACTTATTATATACATATGTCTGTTAAAACTATCATATAAACAGCGAAAACATTTAGTGTTCAAATTGTTCCGCAATTTCGACCATTGGGAGCAGTTACTTTATTCAGATGATTGATAATAAGACAGACATGATGGTCAGGTCAGTAAAGGCTGGACTTTCTTTTGGAGGGTCCTTGTTTCGATCTGTCTGGCAGAAGATCCTCAGAGGAAACACCCCCGTCAAGCAAGTGTTTCGGCCCTTAACTCTTGACACTCTAAGGTCCTCTTAACAGAAAGGGACAGTTGAGATGTTTTCATTTTTGTCGCGTCCCTGTAGGGACTGGAACCTGAAATGTGATGCGAAGACATCTGCACATGGAGCGGACGGCACTTGCAGGAGGACTGTTTTTTTGGGGTTTTTTGTTTCTCGTGCAGCTTGTGAGAATTAGCTAGCCGTAAAAATTATTCCAGTGGGACTTAGTGCTACTGTTGACAATAGTGAGGATTCGTCATCATCATCATGTGCCCTGCTGCATGGCGTTGGCCCTCCATATGCATCTATCCCTTGTCGCCGCAAGCACATCTTCCACCCTGTCTGTCCTCAGCCACCCTGCAAGTCCGTCCAATACTTTCTCCCTGGGTCTACCTGGTGTTCTCTTTCCCTCCAGCTTTCCTGCTGTGACCAGGTGCTCTAATTTCCTGATCCTCATAAAATGGCCTATACGTGTTGTTTGTCTTTTCCTAATCTTCTTTATCAATTATCGACTTGTGTCTGCCTTCGTCAAGACTGTCTCATTTGTTTTCTTTACTGTCCATGGAACTGTCAACATTCCTCTTAGATACTAGATCTCGGCTGCTTCAATCTTGTTCAGTGAGGATTGGCTAGACGTAAAACAGGTCCAGTGAGACTTTGTGCTACTGTTGAGAATAGTAAGGATTAGCTAACCGTAAAAACATGTCAAGTGGGACGTTGTGCTACTGTTGAGAATAATGAGGATGAGCTGGCCATAAAAACAGGTCTGGTAGGACTTTGTGCTGGTGTTGAGAATGGTGGGGATTCATCATCATCATCAGGTGCCTTGCCACATGGCTTTGACGATCATGGCCTTCCATCTGTTTCTATCTCTTGTTGCCTCAAGCACCTCTTCCACCCTCTTTGTCTTCAGACACTCTACAAGTCCGTCCAAAAGCTTCTCCCTGGGTCTACCTGGTGCGCTCTTTCCCTCCAGCTTTCCCGTTGTGACCAGGTGCTCCAGTTCCCCTTTCCTCATAAAATGGCCAAAAAATGTTGCCTGTCTTTTCCTAATCTTCCTTATGTATGATCTTCTTGTGTCTGCCTCCATCAAGACTGTCTCGTTTGTTTTCTTTGCTGTCCATGGAACTCTCAACATTCTTCTTAGAAACCACATCTCGGCTGCCTCGATCTTATGCTGGCTTTGCTTGACTGTCCACGCCTCACAACCGTATAACAGTATTGGTTCTACATGACATTCAAGATAACATTCAAGAACTCTCTTCCTGATGCTAACTGATAGGTATTTGTTGGTAAGAATGCTTTTCATCTTCTTGAATGCTGTTTTGGCTTGGCTGATTCTGCTGGCTATTTCTGATGTGCATCTGCCGTCTGGTGAAATGATCGTTCCCAGGTATTAAAACTTATCAACCTGTCTCAAGGTTGTGCCGTTTACTGCTATTTTGCATGAGGGGATTTCATGTTTTTCACTGATCACCATTATTCAGTCTTCCTGCTGTTTAGTTCCAACCCCTTACCTTTGCTTTCTATTTCTAGTATATTCACAGGTTTTGTAGGTCCCTTTCATTTTCTGCAATTAGCACGGTGTCATCTGCGTATCGAATGTTGTATATAATTATTCCTCCAACCTTTAATCCAGAGTCTTCTTCTAGGTTTCTCATGATATTTTCAATGTAAATTGAAAACAGATCTGGTGACAAAACACAACCCTGTCTGACTCCTCTTTTGGTGTTTTGGAAAGAGCTTATATCGTTTTCTATTCTCATTGCCATTGTTTGTTCCCACTACACATTTCTGATTATTCGTAGATCCATCAATATTGAGTCTTTCTAATTGGTTGATCAATTCCTCATGTCTTGCCCGATTGAAAGCCTTGGTATAATCAACAAAGCATAACCATATCCTTATTCATCTCGACTGACCTCTCTATGATAGTTCTTAGGATGCATATGGCATTAATAGTTCCTTAGCCTTCCACAAATCCACACTGTTCATCTGCTATTTCTCTTTTGATTCTATTCCTTGTCCCCATCATGGTTATTCTTAATAGGATTTTTGTTACATGACTCATCAAACTGATTGTGCGATGGAGTTCGCATTCTATAGCCCCTGTTTTCTTTGGAAGCGCAATGAAAATTGATTTTGACATATCTTTGGGGATTTTTCCAGTGTTGTGAATTTCATTTAGGAGGACTGTTATTTTTTCAATACCAAATTCCTCCAGGGCTTCAATCATCTCTGCAGTAATGTTGTGTGGTCCTGGGGCTTTTCCTGGTTTCATCTTTTTCAGTGCTGCTCTAACTTCATCTTTCATTATGGGTGGTCCTTCAACGTTCTTTTTTATAATGTGTTCTTCGTTTCTGTCATCCTCAAAAAGGTCTTTAATGTACTCTCCCCATCTGTCTAATATTTTGTCTTTTTCCATGATAAGCGTGCCATCTTTCGATTTTAAGCAACCAGTTGATGTGCATGTATTTTTCCTGTGAACAATTTCTTCAATTCGTCTGTACATACCCTGAATATCCGTTTTGTGTTGGTCTTCTATTTCTTTGCATTTTGTTTTCAGTCAAGCTTCTTTAGCTTCATTGCACCTATTCCTGATTTTTTTGTTTATCTTCCTGTATATCTCCTCGTTTCTCTTTGCCTTCCTCCGTTCCTCCGTTGCTCCGTTCCTCCATCAAACCTAAAATTTCTTTTGTCATCCAGTTCTTTTCTGTTTTTCTATCTACTTCAGGGATTTCTTCACAAGCTTCATTTATCGAATTTCTCAACTTTGTCACCAACGTCTTCCAGAGCACTGAATTTGTTTTGAACATGTACGTTAATTTTTTTACGTATCACTTCATTTGTCTTTAAGAGTCCAAGATTTAGTTTGATGTTGCTTTTGGTCTGTTTCCTTTTCCTTAATTTCAGCCTAAATATTCCCACTACAGAACTGTGGTCACTGTTGCAGTCTGCGCCTGGTAGTGTTTTTTGCTGACAGTAAAGAATTTCTAAATCTTTTATTAATCAGGATGTAGTCAATCTGATTTTTGGTATTATCTCCTGGACTCATCCAAGTCCATTTTCTTCTATTAGGCTGCCCAAGCCAGGTGTTTCCTACTATGAACTCATTCATCTGTGCCCATTCTACAAGTTTCCCTCCCATTTCATTTTGTGTACAAGGCCATGAGGTCCAACTATATCCTTCCATCCTATCCTGTCCCAATGTAGCATTAAAATCTCCCATTATTACTTGTGATTTACGCTGGGCCTTGTCCATCTCTAATACTTCATAGAAGTTGTTGATGTCGTCCTGAGTACTTGTGGATGTTGGTGCATACACCTGAATGATGTTGATATCAAATGGCCTGCCTCCCAATTTAACCAGCAAAACTCTGTCAGACACAGCCCAGTATCCCTTAACTGCTTTTGAATTGTCCCTGTCCATTATGATGCCTACTCCTCTTTCATGTGAGTTTCCACCAGAATATATCACTGTATACTCTCCTGATGTTATCATACCTGCCGCCTTCCATCTCACTTCCACTAGTCCTAAAATACTAATGTAAAACCTTTCCATCTCCATTTTGATATTGTCTAATTGACCTTTTTGCAACAATGTTCTAATGTTCCATGTTGCGATTTTGGTATTTTTTCTGAGGTTGAGGTTGATTGCAGTAGCTTGCTGACGGTCTGGTGTCACCTGTGCAGCATGACGGTCCCTACAGGACGAAGGTGCTCCATAAGAGCACCTATTTATGTCGTTATCTTCATTTTTCTTTTGTCTGGCCATTATTGTTCTGGGGAAAATACGATGGTGGTTTACGATCTCTCCGCTAGCCTTTGTCGTGGGGATTAGCTAGCTGTAAAAACATGTCAAGTGGGGCTTTGTGCTACTGTTGAGAACAGTGAGGATTAGCTAGCTGTAAAAACATGTCAAGTGGGGCTTTGTGCTACTGTTGAGAACAGTGAGGATTAGCTAGCTGTAAAAACAGGTCCGGTGGGGCTTCGTACTACTGTTGAGAACAGTGAGGATTAACTAGCCGTAAAAACATGTCAAGTGGGGCTTCGTACTACTGTTGAGAACAGTGAGGATTAGCTAGCCGTAAAAACATGTCAAGTGGGGCTTCGTACTACTGTTGAGAACAGTGAGGATTAACTAGCCGTAAAAACATGTCAAGTGGGGCTTCGTACTACTGTTGAGAATAGTGAGGATTAGCTAGCCGTAAAAACATGTCCAAGTGGGGCTTCGTACTACTGTTGAGAACAGTGAGGATTAACTAGCCGTAAAAACATGTCAAGTGGGCTTCGTACTACTGTTGAGAATAGTGAGGATTAGCTAGTTGTAAAAACATGTCAAGTGGAACTTTGTGCTACTGTTGAGAACAGTGAGGATTAGCTAGCCACAAAAACAGGTCCAATGGGACTTTGAGCTGCTACGAGGGTTCTTTGGCAGTGAGATGTCTTCAAGTTTTGAGTGCCAAGTCTCTGAGCTTTTGAGTCCTGTTTGCTTGCCACCACTCTCTCCGTCTCCTACCCTCCGTCTCTGTCTTTTAATACAGGCGAAAAACACAGACACACGAACAGCCATACAGGCCCACCCATCAACCACCCATATCCCTTCCCCACTTACAAGCAAACACACACACATATACATACACACACACACGCACGCACGCACGCACACACACACATATACACACACAGACACATGCATGCACTCGTATACACACACACAACACACACACACATACTTACACGTATACACACACAGGCAGGGACACACACACACACACACATACAGACAACACAGACATACACGCACACACATATGCACACGCACACACACACAATATGAGAATAGTAAGGACTAGCTAGCCGTACAAAACAGGTCCAATGGGACTTTGTGCTGCTACGAGTATTCTTGTGCAATGAGATGTTTTCAAGTTTTTGAGTGCCAAGACAATATCAGATGATATGATATATTATATTATATTATATTATATTATATTATATTATATTATATTACATTACATTACATTACATTACATTACATTACATTACATTACATCACATCACATCACATCACATCACATCACATCACATCACATCATATCATATCATATCATATCATATGATATGATATGATATGATATGATATGATATATATTTTATTATATTATATAATATAATATAATATAATATAATATAATATAATATAATATAATATAATATAATATAATATAATATAATATAATATATATATATATATATATATATTATATTATATTATATTATATTATATTATATTATATTATATTATATTATATTATATTATATTATATTATTATATTATATTATATTATATAATTATATTATATATATAATATATACATACAGTACATACATACATACATTTACATGATGTATACTCACACACATACACATTTACAAAATACGTACTCATGGTAGTATCTTTGGCACAGCGACCCCTGTTGTTGGTATGGACGCTGACCACGGCCCCCAGGTTCACATCCCCTTCGTGCAGGGACTCGAAGTGACGGCTGAAAATGTCGGGGGGGAACCCCGCCACGAGCACCAGTCGCCATAGCAACACAAGGCAGACTCCGGGCACCGGCCCGCATCTTTTTACAGCTCTCTTCCCAAACAACATGGCGCGGCTGTCAGGGTTGTCAAACAAGCATCAACAGCTGTATTTCTCTCTGCCAGAATGATGGAGAGAACTCGGGCTGTACGCTTGCCGTGGTGCGCCTGTAAGCATGGCAAAAACATTGGGGTTGAAGCTCACACAAAATAAGAAACAGTAAAAATAATTCTTGTTGTTGTTGTTCTTCTTCTTTTTGTTCTTTTTTGTTCTTGTTCTTGTTCTTGTTGTTGCTCTTGTTGTTGTTGTTGTCTTCTTGTTGTTCTTCTTCTTCTTCATCATCATCATCATTATCATCACCGTCTTGTTGTTGTTGTTGTTGTTTTTTGTTCTTCTTGTTCTTGTAGTTGTTATTCTTCTTCATGCTCTTGTTTTTCTCGTTCTTGTTCTTTTTGTTCTTGTTGTTGTTCTTCTTCTTATTCTTCTTGTTCTTCTTGTTCTTGTTCTTCTTCTTATTCTCCTTTTCCTTTACTTCTTGCTCTTGTGTTCTTCTTGTTCTTGTTGTTGTTGTTCTTCTTCTTCTTCTATTGTTACCATCTATATGGTCAGGCCATATCTAGCAATGATGGTGCTTGTTTTTGTCCAGTATCTGTCGGCCGTCGTGAGCTTAGTGGCCAGACCGGTTGTAATCGGCAGCGATGAATACGTTGTTGGAACTGTTCATATAAGACAACTTTTACCTTCATATCTAGGCATATGAATTGTTCTATGATGGCTAGCCAAACCAGCACTTTTTGTACCAACCAGTCGCCGTAGTGTAATGGTTAACGCAACGGACTACCAACTGGAAGGTTATGGGTCGAATCCTCATCAGTCCCTTCAAAAATATATCATTGTGGGATTTTTCGGCTCTAACCGGCGCCTACCCAGAGTTGGGCGTAGTATGGGCTCATTGGGAAAACTGGGACCGCACAGTTGAGTCTCATCCGTTTCACGGATGCGTCATCGAGGATGTTGCTCAAATCTTCTGACCAGCACCGCAGATGTCTGTATCTCTCGGGCCTAATTGACGCCAGGATATATAATGATAGAACCCTGTCACGCAGTCTCAGTCATAGATGGAACTCCATAGCATCATGATTATTATCCTCATCCATACCACCGTCATTGCATTGAAAAACAACAACAACAACAACAACAACAAGAGTGCCAGCTGCTGTGGCTATTGAGGTGGCGTAGAAAAATTGGAGCACAAAGGTAACTTCCCTAAGTGTCATGATCCTTAAAAAAGCAAACCCCTTTTTGTACCATTATTCGTATTATCTATCTTGAAGAATGAAAAAAGATAAATAAATGAAGGAATGAAATGTAGATGATAAGCTATTCTAATCTCCTTTAATAAAAACAAGACAAAACAAAGAAAAAACAACAACAGAAAACCCAGTTCTGTACTTCTCAAGGTCGGTGTGACTTCGAAAACACACACACACACACACACACACACACACACACACACACACACACACACACACACACACACACACACACACACAACACACACACACACACACCACCACACACACACACTCGCACTCACACACACACACACACACACACACACACACACACACACACACACACACACACACACACGCACTCACACACAAAAACAAGATGTTGAGCTAGTGTATGCTCATACGTGTTGAGTGTACATGTATGGAGGACAATGGAAGTGGTGACTGTAAACATTTTGTTTTGTCCATGTGACAATGATCTAGGTGCCTGTCTCCCTACTCCATAGAGACGGAATGACTGCAGTATATGTTCAAGCCGTTAGATCATCTTAACCCTGACTCCCCAACCCTGTCCACCAACAACAAAAACTTAACCTACAGGAAGCTGGTGGATAGGGTGAGGGAATCAAGGGGGTTAAGTGTTTGCTTTGCTAGCATTGTTTACAATGCAGGAAGCTGGTGGATAGGGTGAGGGAGACAGACAGACAAAGAGACAGACAGACAGACAGACAGAAGGAGACAGTGAGTGTACGTGCGTGCACTCACGCGCGCGCGGGCGCGCGTGTGTGTGTGTGTGTGTGTACGTGTCAGAATACATGCCTGTGTTTTCATATCGACAGTAATGTGACCCTTCCTGATTTGTGTTTTATTCGTTTTCTTTATTGAAGAACACAAATCCAATATAAAAAATATGTAATAAGATTTCAAGATTCGACGAATTCTTTGGAATACACAATTGTTGCATAAGCATGTGCCAGCTGTTCACCATTTTTCATTGAACCAGCGCTTCGGCCGTTTCGGATTTCTGATGAAGTGTGTTTTTAATAGATCAAAATTGGTTATGCATTCAATGGAACAGGCAGCTCAAATCTCTACAACATCAAATCCCACACAGTTTAAGGCGTCGATTAGGATGTAAAGTTAATGACAATGACAACTTGTACAGTGGCATGTCTCACAAGATATCTAAGCACTTCGCAAAAGACAGACACACGTAAAGAAATGCTTGTCAGCCCATTATGCTGCGATGGACAACAGATACGCAATGATAATACATGTTAAACAAGCAATGAAAATGAATAAGAATAAATAAATCTGCTTCTAAATGCCAATCGGCTAAGGAACAATGACAACAACAACACAACAACGACAACAACACAACACAACAACAACAACAGAAAAGGAAAGCCTTTACAAGTACAATGATCATATTCTCTCTCTCTCTCTCTCTCTCACTCTCTCTCTCTTTCTCTTTCTTCTCTTTCTCTGTCTCACGGCACAACCCAACACAACCCTACCCGACCTGACCTAACCCAACCCGACCCAATCCCACACCATACCACACCACACCACACCCACACCACCCACACAACACCACACTACACACACACACCACACCACACAACACCATACCACACCACACCACACTACACCACACACACAACACCACACCACACTACACACATCATACAACAACACCACCACACCACACCACACACACCACACACACCACACCACACCGTACTCATACCTACCATACCATACATACCATACCATACCATACCATACCATACCAAACCACATCACACCACACTACACCACACAACACAACACCACACCAACCACACCAACCACACCACACCACACCACACACCACACCATACCACACAACACCATACCATACCATACCACACACCATACCATACCATACCATACATACCATACCATACCACAACCACACCACACCATACCACACCACACACAACCAACACAACACACCACACAGCCACAACACAACACAACACAACACCACACCACACCATACCACACAACACCATACCACACCAAACCATACCAATACCATACCATAACCATACACCATACCATACCAAACCATACCATACCATCACCATACCACACAACCATCACCATACCATACCATACCATACCATACCATACCACACCACACACACCACACAACACCACAACCATACCACACCACACCACACCACACCCACACACACACCACACAACCACAACACAACACACACACCAAACCACACCAAACCACACCATACCACACCACACCACACCCACACAACACACATACCATAACCAACCATACCACACCAACCATACCATACCATACCATACCACACCATACCACCACCCACACCACACACACCATACCACACCACACCACAACACAACACAACACCACACCACACCATACCACACAACACCATACCATACCATACCATACCATACCATACCATACCATACCATACCATACCATACCATATCATACCATACCACACCACACCACACAACACCACACCATACCACACAACACACACCACACCACACCACACCAACCATACCACAACACAACACAACACACACAACACAACAACACACCACACCACAACACGACACGACACGACACGACACAACACACCAAACACACCACAACACGACACGACACGACACGACACGACACGACACGACACGACACGACACGACACAGCATAGTACAACACAACGCAACACAACACAGCGCAATACAACACAACACAACTCATCAAGGCACAGCACAGCACAGCACAGCACAGCACAGCACAAGCACACCACACCACACCACTCCACAACACGACACAACACGACACGACACGACACAACACAACACAACACAGCACGACACGATACGACACGAACTCGACAAGAACTAAAACACAACACAACACAACACAACACAACACAACACAACACAATAGAATGCAACACAACATGGCACAGCACACCACAACACATGACAACACAAAATAACACAGCACACCACAACACATGACAACACAACACAACACAACACAACACAACACAACACAACACAACACAACACAAGCTGTTTGTGGTCGTTGTTACGTCAAACCATTTAAAGCTGTTTTCCATTTTATGGAAGAAGGAGACCATTTGAACAAGACTTGGCAATTCTCCTTGTTGAGATGTTGAAACTAGGGGAACTGAAATAAAAGAGAAAGGAAGACTGGAACTAAAGAATTAAATTGGAGAGGAAAGACGGGTGGGGTGTGTGGAAATTAGTCTCATTCCACAGTTTTCGTTTCGTCTCTGACGAAAGATGTCTGCTAATAGCGGCAAAAAAAGAAAGAGAAACCAAACAGGAAGGATATTTTCACTGACAATGTGATGCCTCGTTTTACTGCCTCCATCTGTTGTTAAACTTTGACTTTTTGTTTTCATGTTACATTTGTCACTACAATTTTCATGCTTTAAAAAAAAAATCCCCATTCTTCATCTCATTATTATTTTTTTTCTTTTTGAAATATCACGTTTAGACAATAGGGAAGAGAAGTTTATTCAGATCGACTCTGTGCGTGTGAGTTTGTGTGTGTGTGTGTGTTGTTTGTTTGTTTGTTTGTTTGTTTGCGTGTTTGCTTTTGTGTGTGTGCGTGCGTGCATGCGTGCGTGTGTGTGTGTGTGTGTGTGTGTGCGCGTGCGTGCACGTGTTCGTCTGCATGTTATGTGAGACTGAGACTCTCTCTTTGTGTGTGCGTGTGTGTGTGTGTGTCTGTGCGTGCGTGCGTGCGTGGTTGTGTGTTGTGTGTGTGGTGTCTGTGTGTAAGTGCGTCTGTGTAAGTGTGTGTGTGTGTGCGTGAGTGTGTGTGTGTGTCTGTGTGTGTGCGTGAGTGTGTGTGTGTGTGTGTGTGTATTTAAGTGTGGTGTGTGTGTGTGTGTGTGTGTGTGTGTGTGTGTGTGTGTAGTGTGTGTGTGTGTTGAGTGTGTGTGTGTGTTGATGTGTGTGTAAGTGTGTGTGTGTAAGTGTTTGCATGTGTGTGTGTGTTTGCATGTGTGTGTGTGTGTGTGTGTGTGTGTGTGTGGTGTGTGTGTGTGTGTGTAAGTGTGTGTGTGTAAGTGTGTGTGTGTGTGTGTGTGTGTGTGTGTGTAAGTGTTTCATGTGTGTGTGTGTTTGCATGTGTGTGTGTGTGGTGTGTGTGTGTGTGTGTGTGTGTGTGTGTGTGTGTGTGTGTGTGTGTGTGTGTGTGTGTGTGTGTGTGTTGTGTGGTTATCTGCATTTCTGCGATTGTGTGTGTGTAATGAAAAAGCACACAAATACATCTATACACAGACAGTGGTGAAACCTAATTGTTCTTATCTTTTTCCCTTGACTGTTTTTCTACTGTTACTCAAATGTTACAATTCTTTTTAAACTTGGACAGATAATGCCCTTCCCATCTTCCCTTGACCTTTTCAACATCTTTTCCATAATATTCCACCCATCTTCCCTTGACCTTTTCAACATCTTTTCCATAATATTTCACCTAGATGATAATGTCTGGCTATGAACATTTATATGAATAGACGTAAACCGAAATAAAGAAAGGACGAAAAAAAAAGTGTGATATTTACCCTGGTATAGATCACGTGTGATCAGTGAAATATCTAGGACGTTAGGTGATCTCTTGTTTTTGTCCAAGTTTGGTGAATTTATCTCTTTGTTGTCTTTTGTTACATGTCATAGACAGGTTGTATCCATGTATTGTGATGAGAAAAGAAGAGCAGATTGCGCAAGTCTCTTCCTGTCAGTACATAGCCTCTCCATCAGCAAGCCCTACGTTATGCCTCATTGGCGACATGTGGTAACTGAGCACCTCACGGACTCAGGATAAATCTCGAGGGACTCAGAGGAGGTCTGGCCCCCAGACGTGCGGCATTCAGACCCACCGGCGTGTGGATATGCCCTGGTGCCCACGAACCAGATCCCCAAGCTATGGGTAAATAGCTCCACTGCCTTGTGGACATCTCGGGAGAGAATAAGGCTATGGGAGTTAACCCTGACAAAAAAACCGATGGAAGGCAAGGGGAAACCACCATCCTAGTTTCCCTAGGACAATTATGGACAAAAGAAAGATGGAAGATGAAGATAACGACGTGAATAGCTGCTCCTGTGGAGCACCTTCGTCTGGTAGGGACTGTCATGTGGCACTGGTGACACCAGACAGTCAGCCAGCTACTGCGACCAAATCCACCAAACTCAAACTTAGAAACACCAAGATAGCAACATGGAACATCAGAACTCTACTGCAGAAGGGAAAATTAGACAACATCAAAATGGAGATGGAAAGGCTTTACATTAGTATCTTAGGACTAGGGGAAGTGAGATGGAAGGGGGCAGGCATGATAACATCCGGAGAATACACAGTGATATACTCTGGTGGTAATTCACATGAAAGAGGAGTAGGCATCATAATGGACAAAGACAAATCAAAAGCAGTTGAGGGATACTGGGCTGTGTCCGACAGTTTTGCTGGTCAAATTGGGAGGCAACCCATTTGATATCAACATCATACAGGTGTATGCACCAACATCCGCAAGTACTCAGGAAGACATCGACAACTTCCACAAAGTATTAGAGATGGCCAAGGTCCAATGTAAATCACGAGAAGTTACAGTCATAATGGGAGATTTTAATGCTACAGTGGGAAAAGATAGGGTGGAGGATATAGTTGGATCTCATGGCCTTGGTACACAAAATGAAAGGGGAGGGAAACTTGTAGAATGGGCACAGATGAATGAGTTCATAGTAGGAAACACCCGGTTTGAGCAGCCTAATAGAAGAAAATAGACTTGGATGAGTCCAGGAGATAATACCAAAAATCAGATTGACTACATCCTGATCAACAAAAGATTTAGAAATTCTTTGCTGTCAGCAAAAACACTGCCAGGCGCAGACTGCAACAGTGACCACAATCCTGTTGTGGGAAGGTTTAGACTGAAATTAAGGAAAAGGAAACAGACCAAAAGCAACATCAAGCTATACCTTGGACTCTTAAAAACAGATGAAGTGATACGTAAAAAATTTAATGTACCTGTTCAAAACAAATTCAGTGCTCTGGAAGACGTTGGTGACAGTGAGGAACAATGGACAAAGCTGAAGCTTGTGAAGAAATCCCTACGGCAGATAGAAAAGCAAAAAAGAGCTGGATAACTAATGAAATTTTGGGCTTGATGGAGGAAAGGAGGAAG
>JAPXFY010000020.1:10956415-10961415 GCA_030674185.1 Monoplex corrugatus
TGCAATTCATCACGACCACAACAGCAGAGGGATTTGTGGTTTCAAATACTACCATCCTATTGGTTCCAAATCAAATAATTAATCATTGGTAGTCCTGAAGTACAAGAATTCAGGCTTGTCTCTTCCATTTGGTGAGCTCTACTGTGGTGACATGTGCAAAAAGAGCAAGAACAATGAAAGATAAGCGTTTTTTCTAACATTCTTCTATTTGGTACTGTTAGAGCTGAGCTATCTGCTTTTACAATAGCATTAGGGATAAGTGATGAATAATGAACATGAATAGGTGCTTTTTCTAACATTCTTCTGTTTAGCACTGGTTGAGTATAAATCTGCTTTTACAACAACATTAGAGATGAGTGCAATTACAATAAAAGATAAATGTTTTTCTAACATTCAGGCGATTGTTTTTATCCTCCAGCTCTCTTCACATTAATCTTTCTGAATGTCAAAATCAGTCTTTTTGCTTTCTCCTTCTGTTTGTATTTAATCTTGCTGGCACTCCCTGGTTGTAGACCACCCTGCAGCTGGGCTGTGTGATTTCTTGATTTGGCATGGGGAACACTTAGATCTGAAAAAACAGGAAGAAACTTATTTCATTTGTCTTTTTAATTGTTTACATACTTATTCATTATGATGATGATGATGATGATAATAACAATGATAACAACAACAACAACAATAGTAATAACAATAATAATAATAACAACAACAATAGTAATTATAACAAATAAATAAATAATATAATCATCATCACCACTATCAGTTTCTGCCGCCTGTGCAAACACAGTGCACTCTTGCTCCTCATGCTTATCTTACCAGGGTAGGCCTATGTGGCCTTGATGAGAAACCAGACAGTGAACTGACCGGATAGATCTAGCCTAAGTCAGCGCTTGATCTTAGATTTCTTTAAGCGCGCATCCATTATATAATATTCGTTCGAAAATTTATCAGTAACTAATTAAAAACAAACAAACAAAAATTACGTCAATCATGACATTTATAACGTTTTGCGTCCACAAAATATCATTTCATAGATAAAATTGCAGTCGAACCGGGCCTGCAAGCAGAAGTCTCGCTCGAAATTTTATTTAGGTCAGCTGGCGCGATACGTACTTCCCAGCAGCAGGCTTTTGCTTGCTGACACTTGGTGCAGTTGGTCGACTCGTAATATGAATTGTTTAAAACTCAGTGACATAAGAAATACATAACAAGGTTAGAGAAAGGGTTTCAAAACACTACCAAAATATTACTTACCTTGAAACTTGAGATATGAAGTCTCAAACTAGATACGGGCCAGAGCACGTATAACTGGACTTCCATACGTTGTCACGTCCCTATCGAAGCGGTACGTATCGATAAAATCGCGCGAGAAAATGCGGTACGTAGTCGGTGCGTTACGTATCTGGTCTGTATTGGATACGTGACGTGTAATCTACAGGTCTCCAGTAACTGGTTGTTTGGTGTTTTGATCGACTTAATGTTGGTTTAATTCGTCAGTGAAACCAGACGTGACACGACCAGAAACACTAAGATGAGAGGAATGATGGGAACGATGTCAGTCCACCATCATATTCATGAACAGAGAAAATTAAATCGCTTGGCTATCTGACCAAAATGCAACCTCAGTCAAGTAACAGTCGATGAAAATGAACCATTACTGTCGTAGTTTTGAATTCTGAATAATTATTTAACAACAATAACAATAACAATAACAACAACAACAACAATAACAACAACAACAATAACAATAACAACAACAACAACAATAACAATAACGAAAAGGCAAAGGCATACTGTGTCAAACTATATATATGTATATATTCCCTATTACAACATAGAATAATTGTTTCACTCTTTCTTTGAAAATGTGCACTACTGGCCATTGGTTCATGAGGGGGTGGGGTGGGGGTGGGTGGATGTTTTGTCTATAAACAGACAGACATTATGTACTGAGGAACAAACTGTTGGACAGACATTTGGGGTCCATCTGAATCACCCATCTTCTTTTGTTAAATGGTATGGGGAAAAAAACAACAACAGTGTCTGGCGCTTGCTGAAATACCACGATATATATAGACACCATAGTAATCGGTCCTAATAGTGGAACCAGAGCTGGTCATGTCTATAATGCCATTGACCTTGACAGATTAAAGAGCCTGTCTGGGATGGAAACAGACCCCGTGCCTGAACAGGACAGACCAACACCAGACAGAATGTGTGGCCTAGCGGTTAATTAACCCTTTGACTCCCGCATCCTGTCCACCATCATCCTGCATTGTCAACCAATCTAGCAAAGCAAGAACTTAACCCTTTTACTCCCTCATCCTATCCACCAGCTTCCTACTTAGTCCTTTGACTCCTCCACTCTTGATGTAGGAAGCTGGTGGATAGGATGAAGGAGTCAAAGGGTTAAGTTTTTACAGTCAGTGGATTGAGTACGGGAGTCAAAGGGTTAAAGAGCCTGTCTGGGAAAGAAACAGACACCGTACCTCTACAGGACAGACCAATACCAGACTGAATGTGTAGCCTAGCAGTTAACCATCTGACTCCCGCACCCTGGCCACAGTCATCCTGCATTGTCAACCAATCTAGCAAAGCAAAAACTGAACCCTTTGACTCCCTCACCAAAAAGCTGGTGGATAGGATGAGGGAGTCAAAAGGTTAAGTTTTTGCAGTCGATGGATTAAGTGTGGGAGTCAAAGGTTAAAGAGCCTGTCTGGGATGGAAACAGACCCTGTATCTTTACAGGACAGACCAACACCAGACGGAATGTGGGGCCTAGTGGTTAATTAACCCTTTGACTCCTGCACCCTCCTCACCAGCATCCTGTATTGTCAACCATTCTTATCATCATCATCAGGTGCCTTGCCGCATGGCGTTGGCGATCATGGACTTCCATCTGTTTCTATCTCTTGTTGCCCCAAGCATCTCCTCCACCCTCCTCGTCTTCAGCCACTCCACAAGTCCGTCTAGCATTTTCTCCCTGGGTCTACCTGGTGCTCTCTTTCCCTCCAGCTTTCCCGTTGTGACCAGGTGCTCCAAATCCCCCTTCTTCATAAAATGGCCTGTAAATGTTGCCTGTCTTTCCTAATCTTCCTTATGAGTGATCTACTTGTGTCTGCCTCCATCAAGACTGTCTCGTTTGTTTTCTTTGCTGTCCATGGAACTCTCAACATTCTTCTAAGAAACCACATCTCGGCTGCCTAAATCTTGTTCTGGCTTTGCTTGCTGACTGTCCACGTCTCACATCCGTACAACAGTATTGGTTCTATATAACATTCAAGGACTCTCTTCCTGATGTTAATTGATAGGCATTTGTTGGTAAGAATGCTTGTCATCTTCTTGAATGCTGTTTTGGCTTGGCCGATTCTGCTGGCTATTTCCGATGTGCATCTGCCGTCTAATGAAATGACCGTTCCCATGTATTTGAACTTATTAACCTGTGTCAAGGTTGTGCCATTTGCTGTTATTTTGCATGAGGGGATTTCATGGTTTTTACTGATCACCATGACTTCAGTCTTCTTGCTGTTTAGTTCCAACCCCTTACCTTTGCTTTCTATTTCTAGTATATTCACAAGGTTTTGTATAGGTCCCTTTCATTTTCTGCAATTAGCACGGTGTCATCTGCGTATCGAATGTTGTTTATCATTTTCCCTCCAACCTTTGATCCAGGGTCTTCTTCTAGGTTTCTCATGACGTTTTCGCTGTAAAGTGAAAACAGATCTGGTGACAAAACACAACCCAGTCTGACTCCTCTTTTGATGTTTTGGAAAGAGCTTACATTGTTTTCTATTCTCATCATGGAAGTCCATGATCGCCAACGCCATGCGGCAGGGCACCTGATGATGATGATGATGATGAAGATACACAGATACACACGTCATTTACATGTAACCAAGATTACTCCAGGCTGATAAAATACCAGTATAAAATACAGACCAGGTAAAACGTAGCCTAGGTAGGGCCTCAGGACCTGGCCAGCTCATGGGTTTATGTGCAGGCTTAAGATATGTGCCATGATCACCATACACATGGCACCTGTGACGTTAGCGCATATGGAATTCTTTCCGAGGGCGGAGACATCATCTTGAGAAAGTGAAATGAACGGAAAAAAATCTGTTCCTTATGAGTAATTCTGTGATGCAGTTTATTGATCTCTTGTTAAAACTTCAAAATGACGTCTGAAGGGACATCTTTGAAGACATTATTGAATAAGATTGTTTTTAAGGAATCATGCTATGCAGTGCTCATGTCTCACCTCATGCAAGTCCCAGTATTCAATAAGAAGGTGCTTTTATGCTGAGTAGCTCATCACAGTATACACCATTGTGCTTCTTCGTGTTTTAAAAGGTATGAGTGACTGTAGAATGTGTGACCTGTGTGTAACCTGTACAACACTGTCTCCTTCCTGCTGTTGCCAAGAACAGAAAAAAATCAAAAAATCATTATCAACATTTTACTGAATGACAGAAAAGGAGGAAGTTAAACAGAGAGAGAAAGAGAGAGAGAGAGAGAGAGAGAGAGGGAGGGAGGGAGAGAGAGAGAGAGAGACAGAGACAGAGAAACAGAGAGAAAGAAACAGAGAGAGAGAAAGAGAGAGAGAGCTTAGATGATTTATTCCTAGAGGCCATGGCCACTCAGAAGGATAACAAAAATGACAAAACCGACATTAAAAAAGTGATTTGTATATCGAAACGTTATATATATTAAATGCTTCGTAGAGGTGAGCAGTAAAGTATTGTACAATACCATCGAGAGAGAGAGAGGCGGGGGCAGAGACAGAGAGAAAGACATAGAGAGAGAGAAAGAGAGAGAGAGGGAGAGAGAGAGAAGAGAGAGAGAGAGAAGGAGAGAGAGAGGAGAGAGAGAGACACAGAGAGAGAGAGACACAGAGAGAGACAGAGAGAGAGAGAGAGACAGGAGAGAGAGAGAGAGACAGAGAGACGAGAGAGAGAGAGAGAGAGAGAGAGAGAGAGAGAGGGGAGAGAGAGAGAGAGAGA
>JAPXFY010000020.1:10966415-10973915 GCA_030674185.1 Monoplex corrugatus
AATCATGAAAAGAGAGATGAAAATACCCATCTAATGCACAAATCATAAAAAGAAAGATTACAATAACCATTTAATGCACAAATCATAAAAAGAGAGATTAAGATATGCATCTAATGCACAAAGCATAAAAAGAGAGTTTAAAATATGCATCTAATGCACAAAGCATAAAAAGAGAGTTTAAAATACCCATCTAATGCACAAAGTATAATAGAGAGATTAAAAGACACATCTAAAGCACAAAGTTTGATAGATTAAAATACCTATCTAATGCACAAAGTATAAAAGAGAGATTAAAATACCCATCTAATGCACAAAGTATAAAACAGAGATTGAAATATCCATCTAATGCACAAAGTATAAAACAGAGATTAAAATACCCATCTAATGCACAAAGTATAAAACAAAGATTAAAATACCCATCTAATGCACACATTATAAAACAGAGATTAGAATACCCATCTAATGCACAAAGCCTAAAAATAGAGACTAAAATACCCATCTAATGCACAAAGCATAAACGAAAGATTAAAATACCCATTTAATGCACAAATCATAACAAGAGAGATGAAAGTACGCATCTAATGCACAAAGCGTAAAAAGAGAGATAAAAATACGCATCTAATGCACAAATTATAAAAAGAGAGATGAAAATACACATTGAAATCATAAATCATAAAAAGAGATGAAAATACGCATCTAATGCACAAATCATGAAAAGAGAGATGAAAATACCCATCTAATGTACAAATCATAAAAAGAGATATTACAATACCCATCTAATGCACAAAGCATAAAAACAGATATTAAAATACCCATCTAATGCACAAAGCATAAAAGAGATATGAAAATACACATCTAATGCACAAAGCATAAAAGAGATATGAAAATACCCATCTAATGCACAAAGCATAAAAACAGATATTAAAATACACATCTAATGCACAAAGCATAAAAGAGATATGAAAATACACATCTAATGCACAAAGCATAAAAAGAGAGAGATTCAAATACCCATCTAAAGAACAAATTATAAAGGAGAGAGTAAAATACCCATCTAAAGCAAAAGTATATAAAAGAGAGATTGAAATACCCATATAATGCACAAAGCATATAAGGAGAGATTAAGATACCCATGTAATGCACAAAGTATAAAAAGAGAGATTAAGATACACATCTAATGCACAAAGTATAAAAAGAGAGATTAAAATACCCATGTAATGCACAAAGTATAAAAGAGAGATTAAAATACGCATCTAATGCACAAAGCATAAAAAGAGAGATTGAAATACGCATCTAATGCACAAATTATAAAAACAGAGATTGAAATACGCATCTAATGCACAAATTATAAAAACAGAGATGAAAATACGCATCTAATGCATAAATCATAAAAAGAGAGATGAAAATACGCATCTAATGCACAAAGCATAAAAAGATAAATGAAAAGACGCATCTAATGCATAAATCATAAAAAGAGAGATGAAAATAGGCATCTAATGCACAAATCATGAACAGAGAGATGAAAATACCGATCTAATGCACAAATCATAAAAAACGAGAGATTAAGTATGCATCTAATGCACAAATCATAAAAAAGAGAGATTGAAATACCCATCTGATGCACAAAGCATAAAAAGAGAGATTGAAATACCTATCTGATGCACAAAGCATAAAAACAGAGATTAAAATACCCATCTAATTCACAAAGCATAAAAGAGATATGAAAATACACATCTAATTCACAAAGCATAAAAGAGATATGAAAATACACATCTAATGAACAAAGCATAAAAAGAGAGAGATTCAAATACCCATCCAAAGAACAAATTAGATGAAAATAGGCATCTAATGCGCAAATCATGAACAGAGAGATTAAAATACCCATCTGATGCACAAATCATGAACAGAGAGATTAAAATACCCATCTAATGCACAAAGTATAAAACAGAGATTAAAATACCCATCTAATGCACAAAGTATAAAACAGAGATTAAAATACCCATCTAATGCACAAAGTATAAAACAAAATTAAAATACCCATATAATGCACACATTATAAAACAGAGATTAAAATACCCATCTAATGCACAAAGTATAAAACAAAATTAAAATACCCATATAATGCACACATTATAAAACAGAGATTAAAATACCCATCTAATGCACAAAGCATAAAAGAAAGATTAAAATACCCATCTAATGCACAAATCATAACAAGAGAGATGAACTAAGTAACATAACTTTTGAGAGTCACGGAGTTATATTCCATGTAGAATTTCTCAAACCCAACACGGTTTGCGCTACCCATTCAGCTAGCATAGACGCAGTAACAAAGCATAAAGTGGATAAACTCAGAACATACGCATCTAATGCACAAAGCATAAAAAGAGAGATGAAAATACACATTTAAATCATAAATAATAAAAAGAGAGATGAAAATACGCATCAAATGCACAAATCATGAAAAGAGAGATGAAAATACGCATCTAATGCACAAATCATGAAAAGAGAGATGAAAATAGGCATCTAATGCACAAATCATGAAAAGAGAGATGAAAATAGGCATCTAATGCACAAATCATGAAAAGAGAGATGAAAATACGCATCTAATGCACAAATCATGAAAAGAGAGATGAAAATAGGCATCTAATGCACAAATCATGAAAAGAGAGATGAAAATACCCATCTAATGCACAAATCATGAAAAGAGAGATGAAAATACCCATCTTATGCACAAATCATATAAAGAGAGTTTAAATTCGAATCTAATGCACGAATCATAAAAAGAGATATTAAAATACCCATCTAATGTACAAAGCATAAAAAGAGAGATTACAATACCCATCTAATGGATAAAGCATAAATCAGAGATTAAAATACCCATCTAATGAACAAAGTATAAAAGAGAGATTAAAATACCCATCTAATGCACAAAGCATAAAAAGAGAGATTAAAATACCCATCTAAAGAACAAAGTATAAAAGAGAGATTAAAATACCCATCTAATGCACAAAGCATAAAAAGAGAGATTAAAATACCATGTAATGGACAAAGTATAAAAGAGATTGAAATACACATCTATGAACAAAGCATAAAAAGACGCACTGACAAACATAATGATGATTATTTAAAGCCCATTCCAACGTCAACAATTCCATTACCCTGCCACCACAGTAAACTCGTCTTGCAGGCATCTGAGGAATGGCACAGACATTTTCTGACGACCAATCGCCGTTGTGTAGTAGTGGTTAGCGCAAAGAACCACCGACTGGAAGGTTGTGGGCTCGAATCCCCATCAAAAGTCATTGTTGGATTTTTCGGCCCAAAATGGCTCCTACCCTGTTCATGATGCTATGGGCTCACTGGGAAAACTGGGATCACAGAATCGAGTCTCATCCACTTCACGGATGCATCATCGAGGATGTTTCTGAAATTTCCTGACTATCACCGCAGGTGTCTATATCTCTCGGGCCTGATTGACGTCCAAATATGTCATGACAGTAACGTAGAGTACAGCCGTGTCACGTAGTCTCAACCCTAGATGGAACTCTATAACATCATGGTTACCAATCTTCATCGTCATCATCATCACGGCATCGTAAAAGCTGACCCAACCAAACATCTGTGGCCAGTAAGGTGGCGTAGAGAATGAGAAGAAGAAAAAAGATGAGCACAAAGCAAATTGCCTAAGTGTGATGATCCTAAACAAAATTCTGACAACAAAAAGAATCTATTTAATATTATGTTGGTGGCAATTATCCGATGAACTATTCTTAGTTGCAACCATTTTAGTGTAACATAATTTAGTCTATGAATTTTTAGAAAAACCTTTTCCCACGAATTATTGATGTTGAGTTTCTCTGACCACCTTAAACAACATTTGTACACTCATTATTAGCCTTGTTACACTTGGCACAGTCAAAACACTACTCGTGTTATTGTTCATTTGAATTCTGGTTGTTCTTAAACGTTGTTTGATTGAAGATATCCATCCATTATAAGTGACAAAATTAATACGGCAATCGTTGTTAGCTTCAAATTCATCATAGGTAAAAAAAAAAAAAAAACAGAAAAAAACCAAAAAAAAGCCATTTTCTTTAAGAAAATGTTTGATGGAGTGTATTCCTTTCTCTATTAGTTTATTATCCTTGATTGTTTTGTTATCCGACTTTATTTTGTCGTTATCAAAGACATGTTCAGCTAACAGTTCACTTGAATTCTTAGGTGTTTCATGATTACAAAATATTATGTAAGCCTTAAATGTATAAGCCCAGAACATATCGTTCTCATGAAATATGAAAGGACCGCAAGTACACAAAACAACAATTAACAGTACAAACGTTGTAGTCAGGCAAGCAAGACGTAAGACTTCAATCAGAAGCTCCGGTGTTCGATTCTGCCTGGCACCCACCTGCCTGGTGGTCAAAGACTGGAGACTGTTCCAATCTGCCAGATATGCGGACCTGATAGTGCCTAAACATCCCTTCAAATATACGTGTTACCAGTCCTGTAAGGTATGTTAATTAATGTTCGGTGGCTCATGAAAACAGGAAAACACACACACACAACAAACACACACACACACCACACACCACACACACACACACACACACACCACACACCACCACCACCGGAGAACGCACTGTGTGGGCGAAACAACATGTTACACATGTGTCGGAGGAAATTTGAAACGCTAAAAATAGCCAAAGAAACAACACGAAAAATCCCAAACCAACGAACGAACGAACGAACGAACGAACGAACGAACAAACGAACAAATGAACGAACGAACGAACAAGCAAACGAAAACAACGAACGAACGAACAAACGAACGAACGAACGGACGAACGAACGAACGAATGAACGAACGAATGAACGAACTAACGAACGAACCAACAACGAACCAACGAACGAACGGAGAAATGGAGAAACAGACAACAGAAAAACAAACAGACAGACAGAAAAACAAACAGACAAACAGACAAACAGACCAACAGACAAACCAAACCCCAACATCACATCGTAATCACAAACAGTAACAAACAGCAGATAGTATGTAGCACAGCGGGATAAAACACCCTCGGAGAACGCATGAAACCTAGGTTCAAATCACAGATTGGACAGGGGGATGGGGATGGTCTCTTTCCCCCTCCCTATCCCCCGCTTCCCCAATTTCGGCAAGGTATTAATTAATTAAGTGCTGGTCTGGACAGTTAACTTTTCGACCGAGAGGATAAACCGCGATGTTGTGTGCAGTACGTCTCTGGCACAGGAAAGAGCCCGTGGCCACAAAACAGATGTCTCTGGCCAAATTCTATGGACACATCCACCGTGATAGGAAAACGCACAATACACGCGCACAGGAATAAAACGAGTGGCGTTGTACTCGAGCTAAGTAGTTTTCTTGGGACAACAACCTGCATTTTTGCCACGGGAAGATTCTGCTGTGATATTGGCTCATTTCAACACTCCAAACACACCTCCAAATCCCCGAAACTAAGGTTAGGGTCACTATGACAGTAGGGCATGAAGGGTCACAATATCTGAGACAGTGTAAGCCAATCCAATCCAACCAAACTCAACCCAATCCAATCCAACACAACACAACACAACTCGACCCAACCTGACCCAACCCAATCCAACGCAACTAACTCAATCCAATCCAACCCAACACAGCCCAGCCCAAAACCAACTCAACCCAACCCAACCTAACCCAATCCGACCCATTCCAACCCAACACCATCCAATCCAATTCAACCCTACCCAACCCAGTCCAATCTAACATAATCCAACCCAACCAAACCAAACCAAACCCAATCCAATCCAATCCAATCCAACCCAACCAAATCCAATCCAACCAAATTCGACCCAACCCATCCCAACCCAAGCCAAGCCAAGCCAAGCCAAGCCAACCCAACCTAACCCATCCCAATCCAACCCAAACGCAACCCAATCCAACCCAACCCAATTAGACCCATTCCAACCCAACGCCATCCAATTCAATTCAATCCAACCCAACCCAACCCAATATGACATAATCCAACCCAACCCAATCCAATCAAATCCAACGCAACACTACCCAATCCATTCCACTCCAAAACAATCCAGCCTAACCCAATCCACTCCAATCCAACTCAGTCCAACTCAACTCAAACCAATCCAATCCAATCCAACCCAACCAAACCGAACCCGACGCGACCCACCCCAAACCAATCTAATCCAATCCAATCCAATCAACAGCAACGACAACAAATCACACGTGAGCTGAACGTTGTCAGAAAAATGCAACAACAACAAATAACTAACATTTAGGAAGAACACAGAAAAATAGGAGTGCAATTCGCAAAAAGGGGATGTTGTTATATAAATCACATTTTATATAAGCGCTGCTCTCCAAACTCATTTGTACTCACCCTATATTACACATAATCAAACTATTTTGTTCTAGTGGAAAACTCAAAACTGTCTGGCGAGCTGACCACCACATTCCATTACATTCTTGCACATTCTGCATCTTTGGCAGGTGTTTTCATGTTTCCATAAGCCCACCACTGACATAATAACGGATTCACTAACGTAGATAGCTGGTAGTCTGCATGCAAATATTGGGCTCCATTTGGTAGGCTAGAAAATGCCAGGGGTAAAACGTTGCGTGATATTCATTGTCACTTATCACAAAGAGATGGGATCTAGCTTTTGGTCTGTCCTTGTGGGTGTTATCTCTCCTTGTGTTCAGTGTTTTCTCACTCTCTCTCTCTCTCTCTCTCTCTCTCTCTCTCCACACACACACACACACACACACACACACAAAGAAGGTCTAGACACTGACAGGGGTGCACACATGTTGACCAGGGAGATCAGAAAAAACTCTCCACTCTTTACCCACCAGGTGGAGGTGGCTAGGCGGATAGAAATCAGTACCTACCTCTTGCTATTGGAAGTCCAACGTTTCCACACATGACTACTGCGCAGTACACAGTCTCAGACTTTGAGTGGAGCATGGAGAACTCAAGCTGTTAGGCGAGCTGACCACATTCCACTGTGTTGTTGCATAGTTTGTATATTTGGTGGTGGGTGTGTATGCTGGGTGTTTTTGAGTTTCCAAGGGCAAACCAATGACATGATTTACCGTATCATTAACGTGTGTATTTGATATTCTGATCGTATATACACACGACAACAAGGGATATATACATATGGAAGGCCATGATTGCCAACGCCAAGCAAAAGGGCACATTATGATGATGATAATGATGGTGGTGGTGGTGGTGATGATGATGATGATGATGATGACGACGATGATGATGATATACACACGAAAGGGGTTTAAACTATTGGCAGGTCGACATGTTCATCCTTTACCCACCAGACGGAGAAGTCTTGGCGGATCGAACCCAGGACCATCTGATTGCAAATCTGACGTTTACCCAGTGGACCACCGTGCTTCTCTTTATAAACAAACAAGCAAGCAAGCAAGCAAACAAACAAACAAACAAACAC
>JAPXFY010000020.1:10978915-11016415 GCA_030674185.1 Monoplex corrugatus
AGGCTCCTCAAACCAGGTGTTTCCTACTATGAACTCATTCATCTGTGCCCATTCTACAAGTTTCCCTCCCCTTTCATTTTGTGTACCAAGTCCATGAGATCCAACTATATCCTCTACTCTATCTTGTCCCACTTTAGCATTAAAATCTCCCATTATTATGGTACCTTCTTGTGATTTACATCGGGCCTTTGCCATCTCTAATACTTCGTAGACAGCATAGCTCTGAGAAATTCTGAGACATAGAAGGTCGCCACCTCTCGTCTTCTCCTTGCTCCAACCAACGTCAAGGTTGTTATCCATGGAGAACACAGTATCCACCACAGCAAGTTCTACAATTAAACTCATTTTTCAGACAAATGAACAGGCAGACAAACAAACAGACAGACAGACAAACAAACAAACAAACATACATACAAACGAGCGAAGGAAGGAAAGAAAGAACGCACGAACAAAACAAAACACAACACAACACAACACAACAAAACAAAACAAAACGGGGTGTGTGGTGGGGACAGCTTGGGTCAAATATTTGCCACAGTACACGTGTGTGTGTTCGTGGTCTTTCATTTAATGTCTATTCACTTAAGTGATTTTAGACAAAAAAAACAAACAAACAAAAACAAACAAAAAAATTCATGAGGAGTGAAAAGTATACTTGGAAATGGTTAATCTTCAGGAAAAAGAAATGAACCAGAAAACAACTGTGCCGAAGACGAGAAGGAACAAAATCACAAGACGTTATCATAATTAACGATTGAAACAATAAAATTGGCTAACCATAACATTGAACATGTGAAATAACGGTGTGTTAAAGATAATTTGCTATAGGACTTTTTGACAGGCTAACAAAAAATTCATATGTTAATGGTGGTGAGGCAAATATATCAGAAACTGTCTTAGATAGTGTAGGAATGTGTCTTTTCACCCGAACGCATGAAAGAATATGACTATGTGTTATCTTTTTTCCACACAGACATACTATATTCCTGGTGTATTTTGTTTTAAATGCATCAAGTTTCCACCTATACATAAGGGATTGTATACTTCTGCTGGCAGGAAACTGCTTAAGCGTTTTGCTAATTTCAAAGTTCATATAACAGTTTTCATACTTTTTCTGTTTATCTTGAAACTGCTTCCATACATAGGAGTCCACTAAGGTATAACACTCATGCAATGAGAGGGAAAGTTGTACATTATTTGAATCTGGGGAGCTCTTTGCTCCCCGTTTGGCAGCCCTATCAACCATATCGTTATAATGAAAAGAACTATGAGATGGTATCCAGCAGAAAGTAATATCAATGCCTCTTAAGGATAAACTATTAATCAAGTGAGTAATTTCCAATATCATTTCAGATCTTGTTTGTAATTTTGATAATTCAAGAGCTTGAAGTACAGATTTTGAATCAACGCAAAAAAGTATCTTGGGAAGTGTCCTAGGAAAATTTATCATATAATTCAAAGCCATTAAGACTGCAAAGAGTTCAGCGGTAAAGACAGATTTATTAAGTCCTATATAGAAGGATTTCTCAATTTTGAGAGCAGGTATTAAAAACGCTGAGCCTGCTTGTCTTTCAATTATTGATCCATCAGTGTAAACTTTCAAGTGATCGGAATAAAAATCTTCTATATGACATTTAACTTGACTTGCCAGTAAGTTGATATTATCTTCTTTTTTTAAGTCAGTGTGACGTATGTCAAAACGTGCTCTTTGAAGTTCCCAACTGGGTACAGGTGAAAAGGAAGGTCTTGAAGTGACAGGATCTGCTTCTAGATCTATTCCAGAGCCTTTCATAACATCAGTTGTATATGTTGCTAGTGTGACCTGTGAGGATATTGATTTAGCTCTTTTTGGAAAGTCGGAGTCTGATCTTATTTTTGTCTCTGTTTCAATGCTGTTTTCTATGGTGGTGTATCTTAACAGAAATTTAGTGGAAGCGACTTTCCTTTGTTCATCAAGCGGCAATAATTTGATCGCATTGTATGTGCGAAGACAAGAGGCATGCATTGGAAGACCCAGCGCAAGTTTGAAACCTTTACAATCTAAGCTCTGCAGTTTTGTTAATAAGTGTTTCGGTGCACTGAAGAAGATTTCTTGGGCATAGGTTAATTTAGATCTAATAAGCGATTTACAAAGATGAACAAGTGTTGATATATCTTGTCCCCATATCTGTTTGCGAACTATTTTTAAGAAATTTAAACTTTTTTGAGCTTTTGTTAATAAGTATTCAATATGCTGATTCCAAGATAATTTCGCTGTAAGAAAAACTCCTAAGAATTTAATCGACTCGTTATATTGAAGAAGAGTATCTCCCAGTTTGACGTGGATATTTGCTGGTAGCTCCACTGTTAAACAAAACTATCTTGTTTTCCACTGATAAATGCAGTCCATTTTCTACCATATATCGTGCTATTGTATCAAGCTCTAATTGATAACATTTACGCGTATGGTAGAAAGAAACTCTAGGGAGAGCTAGACAACAGAAGGTCTTCAGAGAAGTAACCCCCTTTAGACAAGTGTTTCGGCCCTGAATTCCTTACACTCTCGGGGGGCCGGGCCACATCCAGGTCATGACTCCTGGATGCCCTTCTGCTGTTGTCTATTTTTTTTTTTTCCCACGCCGGGGATCGAACCTGGCGATTCTGCGCTTCAGAACTGCGGTACGCGGTTTTACCAATGTGCTAACGGGGCACACATCATCTGTAGGGAATTTAATCCTTATGAAGTTCACTTTTTTGGTTCCTCCTTGCCCAGATCCAGCTTGAGCTCCTTTCTGCTGCCTCTGCCATCGCTTTAAGGGCTCTAGTCCTCTTCTTCCCAGAAATGGCGAGTTGTTTCATGAGATCATAAGCGGAGGTGCCCACAAACCCTCTTGCCCCGACCTCTATGGCGAAGATTTTGACCCGCAGACCTGCTTTCTTCAGGGTGCTGGCAAGACCGGCGTATTTTTCGGTCTTGTAGATATGTGCTTCTTCCATTCTGCTTTCGTATGGCACAGTGAGTTCTATCAGAATCACTTGTTTCGAGGAGTCAGAGTGGAGAGCGATGTCTGGTCTCATGCCTGTCTTGCTGATGACATCTGGGTAATTTCTCCACTCTGGGAGGTCTGCTGTACACTCCCAGTCGACTGCTCCATCCAGAAGACCCTTTGGCAATGTGCTGGTTGCCATAGCCCTTTCGGGCCAGACCTGTTTCCCTCCTGCTTTGTAGAACGTTGTCATAGCAATTGGTGCGTTTGGGGTCATGGTTTTTTCGCTAACCACATCTGTGATCACTTTCAGAACTTGGTTGTGCCTCCATGTATACCTTCCTTGGGCTAGCGCTACTTTGCAAGAGCTTAGGACATGTTCCACTGTTTGTTTCTTCTGACAGAGCGGACATGCTGGGTCGTCTGCTTTCCCCCATTTCACTAAGTTTGCATTCGAGGGGAGCAGGTCATATACAGATCTGAGGAGGAAGCTTATCCTTAGAGGAGCCATGTGCCACATATCGTTCCAGCTGAGACTTCTTTGGAGTGCACTGTCCCATGTTGTCCATTGCCCCTGTTGACCTTGCTGGACTGCCTTCTGCACTCTTTTGACATCTTCTTCTTCCTTCAACTCCTGTATGATCATGTCTCTTTTTTCCTTCCCTTTGGCTTTGGACCACCACTGCATTTTTGTTGCTCCCAGTCCCTGTCTGTTGGTTTGCGTGTGTCCAATTATTTCTTTGATGCTGAGGTTTCTCTTGGCATTGTTTACAGCCTCTTGGACTTTCCACTTTCTGCCAGTTCTCAGCTTTGGATGAACTGCTCTCACGATATTGTCCTCCGATTCCTCCAGCATGCTCAACAGTCTTGCTTTTCCAACTTTGTATTCCTCCACTATGGATTTCAGAGGTAGCTTCAGCATTGCTTGACGACAGTAGAATGCAACATCAGTGAGACCAGGTGGGACACCGAGCCATTTTCTTGTGTATTTGTTGATTTTGGCTTCCATTGCTTCGACTGTGCTGGTGCAAATGTCATAGATTAGCAGTGGCCACAGCAGCTTTGGTATCAGCATGAACTGTAGACACCAGACTTTGTATTTGCCTGGCAGTCCGCAGTTATCTATTTTCTTCAGGCCTTCTTCTGCTGTTTGCTTGGTTTCACATCCCCTTTGTGTGTCTTTCAGGGAGTCATCATACCATCTTCCGAGACTTTTTACTGGCTCTTCTGTGACAGTGGGGATGGCTTGGTTGGCTACCATGAATTTGACTGAATCTGCCACTTTTCCTTTTCGCAGTGAGAGACTTCGGGATTTCTTAGGTTTGAACCTCATTCTTGAAGAGGCCACCAGCTCATCCAGCTGCTTTAAGATTTGGTGTGTCTCTTCCTCATCCGTGGACAAGACTGTTGTGTCATCCATGAAAGCTTTCAGAGGAGGCATCTGGTATCCATCTCCCAGATTCACTGGACCTGAACTCTTCATTGCAGCTTTCAAGATGACTTCCATTGCCAACACGAACAGTATGGGAGAGATTGCACAGCCCATTGCAATGCCCACCTCTAGGTCTATCCAGTCCGTGGTGTATTCTTTGGTAGAGAACCGCATTGAGAACCCTTGGAAATATTTCCTCAGCATTGTTCGGATGTTTTCTGGGATGTGATACATTTCAAGAGCCAGCTGGATCATATCGTGTGGAACTGATCCATATGCATTCGCCAGATCAAGCCAAACTACGTCAATGTCTCTCTTCTCTGTTCTTGCTTTTTGGATGGCATCCCAAATCAACGTGGCATGTTCCAAGCATCCAGGCATTCCTGGTATGCCTCCCTTTTGGACTGACATATCCAGATACTTGTTTTCAGTCAGGTATTTTGTCAACCTTGCTGCCATAACAGAGAAGAAGATTTTCCCCTCGACGTTCAGAAGTGATATTGGCCTGAACTGATTGATGCTGCTGGAGTTCTGCTCCTTCGGAATGTACACTCCTTCAGCTCTCATCCATTGGTCGCTGATCTTCTGGTTCCTCCATGCTGATCGAATCATCTTGTGGAGCCACTCGAGCACTTTTGGGCATTTCTTGTAGAGCAGGTATGGTATTCCGTTTGGTCCAGGTGCTGACTTGGCTCTGGCTTTCTTTACTACGTTCTTCACTTCATCCAGTGTTGGTGGTTTGTTATTGAATTTTCCTTCTGGCGCTGCAGGCCAAACCAGATTTTGGATTTCAAGTGGTGCCTCGCGCTGAGAATCGGAATATGTTTCCCTGAGATGCTGCTCTAGGGTTTCCTTGCCCACTGTGAGAGTCCCTGATTTGGGTTGTTCAAACAGCTTTCTTGCAAAGTCAAAGGGATCTTTGAAGAAACGATCTTGAGTCTTCTTCTTTTTGCTCTTTCTTCGCCTTGCTGATTCCACTTTGCTGAGAGCATTGTGTTTGGCCTTCAGATCTTTCCAGAGTTCCAGGAGCCCTTGCTTCTCGAATTCTGAGGCAGTTTTCATTCGCTTTTTAAGCTTCCTTTTCTCCCTCCGGATGCTCTCCATCTGTTGCTGTCTTCTGGATTTCTGGGGAGGCGTTTTTGTCTTTGGCTGCTTCACTCCATAAGTGTCCCTGCAGATAGAGTATATGATGTCTCCGTATGTGTCAAGTTTGTGTTCCAGCGTACTGTTCCCTATTAGCGCATTCAGCTTAAGGACAAGTTCCTCATCTAATTTCTCCCATTGTTCTTTTGCACCGGCAGGCGGCAAATTGAGTTTTCCACGTTTGGCGTTAAGAGCTTGTGCAAAATCCGCATCAGAACCGTCAGCGTGGATGTCCTCGGCACTATGGTTTAATTCCTGGCCTTGGTCATCCAACGTCTCACCTGCTATCGCAGTGCGCTGCTGCTGGTTCGTATGTGTCTTCAAACAGCCCATTTTTGTCCTGTGGATCTTCATGCCGCGTTTGGTGGTGAATCTCCTTCCACACGCACACGGAAATTCCAACTGGTCATTAATCATGGTCCGTTGTGCGTTTCCAGTCGTGATGGAGTCAGTGCCGATGGATTCATCATTCTCTCCCCCTTTCGGTGAATCCTGGGAGCATCTTTCATTTGGAAAACTCGTGGCATGTTATCAAAGGCAAGGTGGGAAGCCAACCCACAAAGCCCGCAGATCTAGTCTTTCCCAGTGTCCTTCGGTCTTTCCCGAATGTCCTCCGAACTATTCCCGGAAGTCAATGGACTGACCATGTGCAGGTAGAAAGAAACTCTAGGGAGAGCTAGACAACAGAAGGTCTTCAGAGAAGTAACCCCCTTTAGACAAGTGTTTCGGCCCTGAATTCCTTACACTCTCGGGGGGCCGGGCCACATCCAGGTCATGACTCCTGGATGCCCTTCTGCTGTTGTCTATTTTTTTTTTTTCCCACGCCGGGGATCGAACCTGGGCGATTCTGCGCTTCAGAACTGCGGTACGCGGTTTTACCAATGTGCTAACGGGGCACACATCATCTGTAGGGAATTTAATCCTTATGAAGTTCACTTTTTTGGTTCCTCCTTGCCCAGATCCAGCTTGAGCTCCTTTCTGCTGCCTCTGCCATCGCTTTAAGGGCTCTAGTCCTCTTCTTCCCAGAAATGGCGAGTTGTTTCATGAGATCATAAGCGGAGGTGCCCACAAACCCTCTTGCCCCGACCTCTATGGCGAAGATTTTGACCCGCAGACCTGCTTTCTTCAGGGTGCTGGCAAGACCGGCGTATTTTTCGGTCTTGTAGATATGTGCTTCTTCCATTCTGCTTTCGTATGGCACAGTGAGTTCTATCAGAATCACTTGTTTCGAGGAGTCAGAGTGGAGAGCGATGTCTGGTCTCATGCCTGTCTTGCTGATGACATCTGGGTAATTTCTCCACTCTGGGAGGTCTGCTGTACACTCCCAGTCGACTGCTCCATCCAGAAGACCCTTTGGCAATGTGCTGGTTGCCATAGCCCTTTCGGGCCAGACCTGTTTCCCTCCTGCTTTGTAGAACGTTGTCATAGCAATTGGTGCGTTTGGGGTCATGGTTTTTTCGCTAACCACATCTGTGATCACTTTCAGAACTTGGTTGTGCCTCCATGTATACCTTCCTTGGGCTAGCGCTACTTTGCAAGAGCTTAGGACATGTTCCACTGTTTGTTTCTTCTGACAGAGCGGACATGCTGGGTCGTCTGCTTTCCCCCATTTCACTAAGTTTGCATTCGAGGGGAGCAGGTCATATACAGATCTGAGGAGGAAGCTTATCCTTAGAGGAGCCATGTGCCACATATCGTTCCAGCTGAGACTTCTTTGGAGTGCACTGTCCCATGTTGTCCATTGCCCCTGTTGACCTTGCTGGACTGCCTTCTGCACTCTTTTGACATCTTCTTCTTCCTTCAACTCCTGTATGATCATGTCTCTTTTTTCCTTCCCTTTGGCTTTGGACCACCACTGCATTTTTGTTGCTCCCAGTCCCTGTCTGTTGGTTTGCGTGTGTCCAATTATTTCTTTGATGCTGAGGTTTCTCTTGGCATTGTTTACAGCCTCTTGGACTTTCCACTTTCTGCCAGTTCTCAGCTTTGGATGAACTGCTCTCACGATATTGTCCTCCGATTCCTCCAGCATGCTCAACAGTCTTGCTTTTCCAACTTTGTATTCCTCCACTATGGATTTCAGAGGTAGCTTCAGCATTGCTTGACGACAGTAGAATGCAACATCAGTGAGACCAGGTGGGACACCGAGCCATTTTCTTGTGTATTTGTTGATTTTGGCTTCCATTGCTTCGACTGTGCTGGTGCAAATGTCATAGATTAGCAGTGGCCACAGCAGCTTTGGTATCAGCATGAACTGTAGACACCAGACTTTGTATTTGCCTGGCAGTCCGCAGTTATCTATTTTCTTCAGGCCTTCTTCTGCTGTTTGCTTGGTTTCACATCCCCTTTGTGTGTCTTTCAGGGAGTCATCATACCATCTTCCGAGACTTTTTACTGGCTCTTCTGTGACAGTGGGGATGGCTTGGTTGGCTACCATGAATTTGACTGAATCTGCCACTTTTCCTTTTCGCAGTGAGAGACTTCGGGATTTCTTAGGTTTGAACCTCATTCTTGAAGAGGCCACCAGCTCATCCAGCTGCTTTAAGATTTGGTGTGTCTCTTCCTCATCCGTGGACAAGACTGTTGTGTCATCCATGAAAGCTTTCAGAGGAGGCATCTGGTATCCATCTCCCAGATTCACTGGACCTGAACTCTTCATTGCAGCTTTCAAGATGACTTCCATTGCCAACACGAACAGTATGGGAGAGATTGCACAGCCCATTGCAATGCCCACCTCTAGGTCTATCCAGTCCGTGGTGTATTCTTTGGTAGAGAACCGCATTGAGAACCCTTGGAAATATTTCCTCAGCATTGTTCGGATGTTTTCTGGGATGTGATACATTTCAAGAGCCAGCTGGATCATATCGTGTGGAACTGATCCATATGCATTCGCCAGATCAAGCCAAACTACGTCAATGTCTCTCTTCTCTGTTCTTGCTTTTTGGATGGCATCCCAAATCAACGTGGCATGTTCCAAGCATCCAGGCATTCCTGGTATGCCTCCCTTTTGGACTGACATATCCAGATACTTGTTTTCAGTCAGGTATTTTGTCAATCTTGCTGCCATAACAGAGAAGAAGATTTTCCCCTCGACGTTCAGAAGTGATATTGGCCTGAACTGATTGATGCTGCTGGAGTTCTGCTCCTTCGGAATGTACACTCCTTCAGCTCTCATCCATTGGTCGCTGATCTTCTGGTTCCTCCATGCTGATCGAATCATCTTGTGGAGCCACTCGAGCACTTTTGGGCATTTCTTGTAGAGCAGGTATGGTATTCCGTTTGGTCCAGGTGCTGACTTGGCTCTGGCTTTCTTTACTACGTTCTTCACTTCATCCAGTGTTGGTGGTTTGTTATTGAATTTTCCTTCTGGCGCTGCAGGCCAAACCAGATTTTGGATTTCAAGTGGTGCCTCGCGCTGAGAATCGGAATATGTTTCCCTGAGATGCTGCTCTAGGGTTTCCTTGCCCACTGTGAGAGTCCCTGATTTGGGTTGTTCAAACAGCTTTCTTGCAAAGTCAAAGGGATCTTTGAAGAAACGATCTTGAGTCTTCTTCTTTTTGCTCTTTCTTCGCCTTGCTGATTCCACTTTGCTGAGAGCATTGTGTTTGGCCTTCAGATCTTTCCAGAGTTCCAGGAGCCCTTGCTTCTCGAATTCTGAGGCAGTTTTCATTCGCTTTTTAAGCTTCCTTTTCTCCCTCCGGATGCTCTCCATCTGTTGCTGTCTTCTGGATTTCTGGGGAGGCGTTTTTGTCTTTGGCTGCTTCACTCCATAAGTGTCCCTGCAGATAGAGTATATGATGTCTCCGTATGTGTCAAGTATAATTAAGACAGCGCAAAGGAGTTTTTCTTTTCATATTTTACCTGCATCCACATGCATAAATCGTCAGCATATTGAACTAAAACTACATGTTTAGAAATTTTACTGGGTAAGTCATGCATTAATATCATGAAGAGAAGGGGAGCAATAACGGATCCCTGAGGGATACCCATTTGAATAAGTCGTTCTGTGGAATACACATTTTCAATCCTCGTTTGAAATACTCGGTTTTCTAAGAAGCATTTGACATAATCAAAAATGTGACCTGTCAGCCCAATACTTTTCAATTTGAGTAATAATCTGGAGTGCCATACTTGGTCGTATGCTTTAGTGATATCAAAAAATGTAGCTAAAACACATTGACGTCTGGCAAATTGTTGTTTGATATTAGTGGTTAGTTTTGTAAGGAGTTCCACTGGTGACCTGCCTTTTCTAAATCCTGCCTGATTCACTGGTAATATTTTATTCTTTTCACAGTAGTGCATCAATCTCTTTAAAATTATTTTCTCCATTAGTTTACATACGTGCGATGTTATTGCAATCGGCCTGTAGTTTTTCAAGTCAGTATTACCTTTACCTGGTTTTAGCACAGGAACCACTATTGATTGTTTCCAATAGTTAGGCAGTTTGCCGCTGTTCCAGCATTTTTTAAACATATTGTGTAGCAAGATTAAAAAATTTTCTGGTAAATTTTTCAACATCTCATTGGAAATTGCATCAAATCCTACTGATGTCTTTTTATTTGGAATTGATTTAATGGCATCTTTTAATTCTTGGAACGTGATTGGTGCATTTACGTAATGCATATTATCTGGTGCAGGATCCTTGTATGTGTCGGTCTTTTCTTCTTGTACCCTATAATTTCTACTAGAGGCAGGAAGTCCTTCTACTCGACAAACCTCAGCAAACATGTCTGCAACATGTGTGTTCGTGTATGTGTGTGTGTGTGTGTGTGTGTGTGTGTGTGTGTGTGTGTGTGTGTGTGTGTGTGTGTGTGTGTGTGTGTGTGTGTGTGTGTGTGTGTGTGTGTTAGTGTGTGTGTGTCTCTGTGTGTGTGTTTGTGTGTGTGTGTGCGCGCGTATGTGTGTGTTAGTGTGTGTGTATGTGTGTGTGTGTGTGTGTTCGTGTATGTGTGTGTGTGTGTGTGTGTGTGGTGTGTGTGTGTGTGTGTGTGTGTGTGTGTTAGTGTGTGTGTGTCTGTGTGTGTGTGTTTGTGTGTGTGTGTGCACGTATGTGTGTGTTAGTGTGTGTGTGTATGTGTGTGTGTGTGCGTGTGTGTTTGTTTGTGTGTGTGTGTTGTGTGTGTGTGTGTGTGTAGGGGAGGGAGAAAGAGGGAAAGAGAGAGAGGGAGAGCGAGACAAGATTACAACTTGGTCAGGGGTCACACGCCTAGGAGGTATCATCTGTGTGTGTGTGTGTGTGCGTGCGTTCGTGCGTGCGCGCGCGCGTGTATGTGTGCATGTGTGAGTGTGAGGCTGTGTGTGTGAATGTGCGTGAGTGTGTGTGTGTGTGTGTGTGTGTGTGTGTGTGTGTGTGTGTGTGTGTTTGTGTTTGTGTGTGTTGTGTTTGTATGCTGTGTGTGTTTGTGTCTGTGTGTTTTTGTGTGTATGTGTGTGTGTATGTGTGGTGTATGTGTGAGTGTGTGTGTGTGCGTTTGTGTGCATGTGTGTGTGTGTGTCGTGTGTGTATGTAGATATATATTTGTGTATGTGTGCTTGTATGCGAGTGTGTACGAATATATGCATGTGTGTGCATGTGAGTGCGAATGTATGTATGTGTGTGTATGTGCTAATGAGTGTGTGTGTGTTTGTGCGAGAGTGTGTATGTGTGTGTGTATGTATGTATATGAGTACATGAGAGGATGTTGGTAAATGCCTGAATGTGCGTGCGCCTGTTTGTGTGTGTCTGTGTACATGCATGTATGCATTTTTCTGTGTGTCTGTATAAGTGCACTTGTCAAGTCTGTTTACGCACGCGCGTCAGAGTATGTGTGTTTGTGTTTGTTCGTTCGTTCGTTCGATCGTTGATTTAATGTCTTTTCACTATAAGTGATATTAGACGGGGGAGGGAAGGAGGGGGAAATAAAAAATGAATAAACAAAATACAATAAAATGTAGAACGATAGTTGGACGGGTTGGATTGGGGCAGAGGGGAGACAAAGTAAAAAGACATAAGTAGGTCGGAGAAGAGAAAAATGGAACGAAAACTTAACACTAACAATTAGCTTCAACAATGTGAATGGAAATTGTAACACTAAAACACAAACCGCATAAAGTTAAAGTAATGCATTAACAGGACTGTGAACTAATGATTCTGAAATTTTAACTAACAAAGATTGATCTGCTGTAACTTTTTGGAAATGAGTTTCAGAATAGTTTTCTTGTGTTAACATTTTCGGTAAAAAAGAACGTAGCATTTTGCAGTAGAATAAACGGTGAAACAGTGTGAACTGTTCGCCGCAAACGCACTTGACATTTTTACAATATTTTGTTTTCAATGCGTGCAGCTGAATACGAAAACGAACAGCAACAATCGATCTCAAATGATACATGGAAGAATACTGCAATTGTTTACACACATTTTGAACGGAAAGTTGTATCATTTGTTGTGGCACAAACTATTCATTTGAATGTTCATGAAATCGAGTCCATGAGGCTGATTCGAGCAAGTTGCAAGCTTCTTTTACGGAAGTATGAACATGTAATTCTATAGAATTATCAGAATTCTGCGCATCTTGCTTAGCCGCTCTGTCAACTACTTCGTTGCCGTGAAGACCAACGTGAGAAGGCACCCAGCATAAACTGATATCTGTACCTTTTACCCTTAAACGATGTATAAGATGATTTGCCTCAATAATTAAATCAGGTCTTGTGTCGGTATCAAAAGACCGTAAGGCATATATAATACAGATTTTGAATCAACAAAGAGAACTACTTTGAAAGACACGGGTTTAAGATTTACTAGATAATGCAATGCTTGTATAATAGCGACTAATTCCGCTGTAAAGATAGATATATTTACCCCAATGAAAAACGAATTTTTTATTTTAAATTTTGGAACATAAAATGCTTCTCCAGCACATTTATTTTCTAAGACTGATCCATCGGTAAATATATGAAGGTGGGTACGGTATTTTTCATCGACGTGTTCTCTTGCTGTGGACATCGAAATGTTGACGTTTTCATATTTCTAAGCGTCTGCATAATCAATATCAAAAGAGGCTTTTAGCATTTTCCATGTAGGGATTGGCATTGTTGATGGTGTCTCAGCTATTTCATCCATATTTATGTTAGACTGTTTGACCAAGTCAGATATGTAAGTTGCCAGTCATTTGTGATGAAATGCTTTTTGCTCGCTTTGGAAAGTCAACATCAGACCTGATTTTAATTTCCTTACTCACAAAATTGTCCGTTTGTGAAGTAGTTCTAACAGCAAATTTTGTTGTCGCTAGCTCACGATAGTTGTTCAGAGGCAGAATTCCAGCAACTTGGTACGTTTCCAGATTAGAAGCATGAGTAGGGACACCTAGAACAATTTTAATGCTTTTGCAGTCTAAGCTTTGTATCTTCTTTAATAAATATTTTCGTGCATGAAGAACACTTCTTGCGCATAGGATAATTTAGATCGTACAATTGCTGTTGATAGTTGAATTAATCCATTCCCCAAGGTAATCTGCTTATTATCTTTAGACAATTTAAGGCTTTTCTTGCTTTTGTTGAAATATAGTCAAAATGGACATTCCAGCTTAATTTCGATGTCATAAAGACTCCCAGAAATTTTACAACCTGTTTGTAATGTAACACTTCACCAAGCAATCTGAAAATAGGCAAGTTACTTGAAGTACCACCACGATTAAATAGCATCATGTTAGTTTTTTTTCCGGTGACAACGACAGACCATTTTCTAACATATAGTTTCCAAGATTATCAAGATCAGGTTGATACAACTTCCTAATGTAATTCTGTGCTCTCTGTGGAGTTGTCATTTTTAAAGTAGTATTCATCCAAATACATATATCATCAGCGTACTGTGCCAAAACAACACGATTTGAGAGTGCTTTAGGAAGATCCTGTATAAGGATATTAACTAAAAACGGTGCTATCACTGAACCTTGTAGAATTCCCATGTCAAGATGTCGTGAAGTAGAATAACTAGTTCCCACTCTTGCCTGAATAGTTCTATTGGCTAAAAAAGACATAATGTAATCATACATATTGCCAGATAAATCAATAGATTTCAGCTTGTACAATAAACGCGTATGCCAAACTTGATCGTAAGCTTTTTTCACATCAAAAAAAGTAGCTAAAAGACTTTTTCTGCGGGCAAACTGTTTCTTGATGTGAGTTGTAAGTTTAAACAGGTGCTAAACTGTGGATCTCCCTTTTCTAAAACCTGCTTGATTGACTGGAATAACGTTATTTTTTTATCACAGTAATGTACAAGTCTGTTTGATACCAATTTTTTTCCATTTGTTTGCTCTTATGGGACGTCAACGCAAAAGGTCTGTAACTGTTTTTATTGTTTTTAGGCTTTCCTGCTTTTAATACTGGTATAAACAATAGACTATTGCTTTCCTGCTTTTAATACTGGTATAACAATAGACTATTGCCATAACTGTGGTATAGTACCACTAACCCAACATTTCTGAAAAATTTTGTGTAAGAAAATAAAACAGTTTTCTGAAAGATGTTTAATCATTTTAGTTGAAACTGCATCGACACCTACCGAACTCCTTTTGCTGTGTAGAGACAAGATCGTGTTTTTTAGCTCTTCTAAGGTGATTGGAGAATTAAACCAGAGATCATTCTGAGCTATTGGATCACTGAAGATAGGGTTGTTAGCTGCCATTTCTCTGCAGTGTTTACAGGTAGGAGACAAACCATCTACTTTACTATTTTCCGCTAAAAGTTCCACAAAAGTTTCAGCTTTGCCCATGTCGGAAGGAAATTTGTGACATGTGTCAATCATTATTGGACACCTAGGTAAGTTGGCTCCATTTTTCATTTGATTCATTTTTGTCCAGACTTTATGGACATCCTTGAATTCTGAAAATTCTTTTTTGCAGTACGATGCCCAATAATTTTTCTTTGCTTCAGCGATGATTTTATTACACTGGGTGTTAGCTTTTTTCATTTCCATGCGATCTTCAGGTTTTCTTCTTTTGATGTAGATTTTGTATTTCTCTTTTTTATACTGAACTGCTTGCTCACATGCCTCCGTCCACCGAGCAATACCCAAACGGTTATTGGACTTCAAAGTTTTGAGTTTCGGGATGGAGAGGTATGCAGCAGCTAGAACTTACTCCTGGAATTTAGAAAACAACGTCTACATTTTCACGTTCATAATGTGTGTAATCTTGATTAGCAAGAGCAGTCCGAAACAAGGACCAATCAGCGCGTGTGTAATTATATTTTGGTATAATATCAGGAGTGCTGTCTTTCATCCTGATGTTTTCGTTAGTTAGTGTTATGAGGATAGGTAAGTGATTACTTCCTAAAGTATCTCTGTGAATGTCCCAGGTACAGCATGGTACTAATTCTGGTGATATTAAAGACAGATCGATGGCTGTTGCCCGATGTTTGGAAACAACAGGAATTCTAGTGACACTCCCATCATTCAAAAGGTAAAGCGAACTGTCAATTATATTTTCTATTTAACGATTGTTTGACACAGTAAAACAGTTTTTTTCCCAAAACGGGGAGCGGGAATTAAAGTCTCCACTTATTAGCCATTTACCGTGCTGCAGATCCGGAATCGTGCACAGCCATTCTGTGTTGTGGTCATTTGGACCTGTTGGCAGGTAGACTGACAAAACGTTCAGGATAAGAGAATTACTGAATTGTACTGTGGCGGCACAAGCGTGTAAGTCTTCAGTTGATGTTAAAACTGGGGAAGTACATGTGATACTGTAACTGTGGCTACCTTCTTCCCGGGATTCCCATAGTCATTCACTGGGGGAACATCTCGATACGTCCCAGGTTCGACGCGTCCCAGGTTCGATACGTCCCAGGTTCGATACGTCCCAGGTTCGACGCGTCCCAGGTTCGATACGTCCCGGGTTGATGCACGCGCGCGCATGTGCATGTGTGTATGTGTTGTGCAGCTGCGTGTAAGTGTATGTGTGCGCACATGTGCGCGCGCGAGCGCGTGTGTGTATGTGTTGCGCGCGCACCCCCACACAACCACACTCCCCACACCCACACACCCTACACCTACACCCCCACATCACCCACACCCCCACCCCACCCCCACACCCCCACTAACCCAAACATACCACACCCCCATACCCACACCCCCACACCGACACACCCACAACCCCCACACACCTCCATATCCACACCACCAACACACCTACACCCCGAACAACCCCACACACCCCACCCCACACCCACACTCCAACATCACTCACACCCACACACCCACCGCCACACACCCCCACACCACGCACATACACCCCTCACACCACACACCTCCACGCCACGCACACACCCACACACCCAAACCCCCACACCACCCAGACAACCACAGCATCCACACCCACATCCCCTTCCCCACCACACCCACACACCAATCCACTCACACCACCGCACCCACACACCACCCACAACCCCACACCACCCATACCCCTACCACCTACCCACACACCCACCACCCAGTGGGTGTAGGGGTGGGGGTAGATGTGTGTGGGTGTAGTGTGTGGTTGTGTGGGTGGTGTGGGTGGTGTGTGGGTATGGGTGTGTGGGGTGTGTGTGGGTGTAGGATGTGGGGCTGTAGATGTGGGGTGTGTGGGTATGGGGATGAGGGTGTGGTTGTGGGTGTGTGGGGCTATGGGGGTGTGGGTGGTGTGGGGTGTGTGGGTGTGAGTGGTGTAGGTGAGGGTGTGGTGTAGGTGTGGGGTGTGTGGGGCTATGGGGGTGTGGGTGGTGTGGGGTGTGTGGGTGTGGAGTGGTGTAGGTGAGGGTGTGGTGTAGGTGTGGGGTGGGGTGTGTGTGTGTGGTGTGTGTGTGTGTGTGTGTGTGTTTGGTTGGTGGGGGTGTGGGTGGTGTGGGTGACGTGGAGTTGGGGTTGGGTGGTGTGTGGGTGGGGTGGGGTGGGGGAGGGAGTTGGGTGTGGGTGGGGTGGGTGGGTATGGGTGGTGTGGGTGTTATGGGGATTTGGGGTGTGTGGGTGTGGATGAGTGGTGTGGGGGTTTTGGGGAGTGGGTTTGTGGGTAGTTGTTTGGGTGTGTGGGTGGTGTGGGGTGGGGGAGGGGGTTGGGTGTGAGTGGGAGTTGGGTGTTGTGGGGTTGGGTTGGGGTGTGTGTGTGGGGTGTGGGGTGGCGGAGGGGGTTGGGCGTGTGGGTGGTGCGGGTGTGGGTGTGTGGGGAATTTGGGTGTGTGGGGGGTGTGTGGGTGTGTTGGTGGTGTGGGTGTGTTGGTGATGTGGGGGTGTGGGTGTGGGGTGTGGGTGGTGTAGGTGTGAGGTGTGTGGTTGTGTGGGGGTGCGCGCGCAACACATACGCGCACGCGCTCGCGTGCGCACACATACACAAACACACAGCTGCACAACACATACATATATGCACACACGCGCGCGTGCACAACCACACACAGACACACGCGCGTGTGCGCGCGCGCTCGCATCAATTTAGGACGTATCGAACCTGGGACGCATCGAATCTGGGACGTGTCAAACCTGGGACACTTCAAACCTGGGACGTATCGAGATGTACTCTTGGTGGATAACAATAATTTTGGAAATAGGGAAGTTTGGTTGGTATAAATATAACATTAAGCGACTGCAGGATCAAAACTTCACACTGATTTGATGCGAGGAAATGTTCCAGGTATACTGAATTGGTGGAAATGAATAGATCTACAATTCCATTGTAAAAAAATGATTTCCATTGTTGGCTAATCTTTTATTTTCAATTGACGGTGATTTGTTTGATAATCACCAATGCTTTGGTTTTCTGTGTACGAGGAAAATGGGCATAAAAAATTGATTACTTTTATACTACGAAGTAAAGTAGAAAAAATGTAGCAAAACTATGTAGAAAAGAAGTCCTACCAATCAAGATAAGAGTTAGATCTAGAACAGAAACAAATTACAAATACATAAAACAATAGTATTGTTGTTGTTCGTCCGTCGTGATCGACGATGACCAAGGAGCATCACGTTTCATGTGTCCGGCTGTGACTGATGAGGCCGATTCGTGCGCGGAAGGCTCGGCCGTAGATGAGACACATGTATTGTGCTGGATTCTGGACTTGGGAGTTGGCTCGGGATTTACGCAGCTCTCGTTTCTTTTGTGCTCCACTGATCCTGCTTTGTTCGTAGGAGGCGGCACCTTCGCCAGCACGGCTTCTCCATGATGAGCGGTCTTGTGTAAGGACCTCCCATGTCTTGGTGTCGATGCCGAAGTTTTTCAGGGACGCTTTAAGCGTGTCCTTATAGCGCAGCTTTGGCCTTCCTCGCGAGCGTTTGCCGTCTGCTAGCTCACCATAGAGCAGTCTCTTCGGGAGACGCGTGTCTTGCATACGCACGATGTGTCCGGCCCATCTGAGTTGGGCTCTTCTGAGCAGGGTGTAAATGCTAGTCATTCCGGCCTGATCGAGGACATCTGTGTCAGGTATTCTATCCTTCCAGGTGATCTTCAGGAGCTATCTGAGGCAGTTGATGTGGAATCGGTTGAGTTTCTTGGCGTGGTGCTGGTATACAGTCCATGTCTCACAGGCATACAGAAGGGATGGCAGAACGCTGCCTTGTATACCTTCGTCTTGGTGGACAGTTTGATACCTCTCCTGTCCCATACCGATACCCTGAGGCGTCCAAAAGCTGAACTTGCTTTGGCAATGCGTGTGTCTACCTCAGTGTTTATGTTCACTGATATCGAGATCGTGCTTCCGAGGTATATAAAATTGCCCACAGCTTTCAGGGTTTCTCCCTTGACACTGATGCTTGGTTCCGAGTACCGCTGTTGTGGTGCAGGCTGAAACATCACTTCGGCCTTCTTCGTACTGATGGTGAGTCCGAAGTTTCTGCAGCATATTTCGCTTCAGTGGTGGCGTTCAGAGCGCAGTCATCGGCGAACAAGAGGTCGCGGACCCAGTCTTTTTCAACCTTGGTCTTCGCCTGAAGCCCGAGGGCATTGAGGAGCCTTCCGTCTGTCCTGTATCTGAAACCAATGCATGTGTCATGGTCGTCATAGAATGCGTCTGAGAGCATGGCCGTAAACATCATACTGAACAGTGTTGGCGCCAGTACACAACCCTGCTTGACACCGTTCGTGACTGAGAAAGTCCCGGAGCAATCTCCGTTGTCCAACACACGTGCCTGCATGCCGTCATGAAGTTGGCGTACAATGTTGATGAACTTTGATGGGCATCCGAACTTCTCCATAATTCTCCATAGTCCTTCACAGCTGACTGTGTCGAAGGCCTTTGTCAGATCAACGAATGTCGTGTACAGGTCTTGGTGTTGTTCCTGACACTTTTCTTGCAGTTGTCGTACCACGAATATCATGTCGATTGTCCAGCGTGATTTTCTGAAGCTGCACTGTGTTTCTGGTAGGTGGCCATTTTCCAGGTGAACGATAAGGCGGTTGAGGAGGACTCTTGCCAGGATCTTACCGGCAGTGGCGAGCAGAGAGATTCCCTGTGGTTGTCACAGGACTGCTGTTGCCCTTCCTCTTGTAGAGATGGACAATCGTCGCGTCCTTCAGTTCCTGGGGGATGGATTCTTGTTCCAACATGCTCTTGAACAACTCTGTTAGCTTTTGGGTCATGACTGGTCCGCCTGCCTTGTATATTTCTGCTGGAATGGAGTCGGAGTCAATAACAATAAATAAACAATAGTATACACGCCTTCAAATGTACAGAGATTATATTCTGACTGAGTCCTAACTGACTAAATCCTAGCGTTTATACACTTTCAACAAGAGAACTGTCAGAGATGACGAGGAAAAAGTCCTGTGACGTGAAACGTTAATAACTGTAGATCTACTACGATTTATTCAAAACATACCATAATGACAGCCACCACGGTTCACAGCTGTCAAAATGGGGAAACGGTCCTCGTGGGAATCTAGAGGCGTGTAGCCGTGAAGACCGTGATCCTCCTGATCTCCTAGGGGTCTCCCAAAACAGATCCCGAACGTGTCTTCCAAGATTCCCCGCTATCACGCTGCTTCCTCTGGCAGTGGGGTGAATATTGTCGTAAAGAAACTGCTGGTTAGTACGAAGGTTTTCATGGGAGACAAATGGTGTTTTTTTTATGCCAACAAGCTCAGCAGATAAAAAAGAGTTGAACAAATCCCTCCGAACCACCATATGTGCATGTCGTAAAGGGGTGACCTTGCTAATGATTATCTTTGAGTTTGGATATTTTTGTGTTAAATGTTTGATGCAAGAAGCGAGATTTTGAGTTGTTGCTTCGAGATCTTTGTTATTCAGTTCGTGGACACCACAGTGAAAAACACATACAGTCTGCAAGATTGTCAAAGTTGGATAGTGTCTTGTCTAAAGAGCTTTTTATACCATGAATGTCATTCACAGCACTCGAGCCTCCTGCGAAGCCATAAGATCGTCCCAGCCTCCTTGAGTTGACATCTTTCAACGCCGATTCGGGGATAGTCACAATATACGGAAGGTCGTGGTTCTTTTTACGTTGTTCTGAGATCTTTTTAGAGTGTGACGTTGCATACATGTATGAGCTGTGAGGTGACGTCTTTCGCTTTTTTTGATTTCATGATGTTGTTCTTTCCTGTCTTTGGTTTTCTTTCCGGTCAATATTTTTGCTCGCGTATTGCTGCTAGTTTTTGTTGCGTTTGATTTTTGTGCCTGTTGGTCGTCCTGCCTGCATGCGTGCTTTGTTTTAGAACGTCTGAGTACGTGGGATTTGTTAATTAAACTGAAAGCTGTCTGTGTATGACTTGCTGGTTGGCTTGATGGTGGCCGTTGTTGTCGACCGGAACTCGATCTGCGCGAGCACAGTCCTTTCTAAAATACTGACTTGGTTGTGCAGATCCAGTACGATGTTTTTCAGTTCAACGATCGTACTCGCGAGTTCCGCTGAGCTGGGTATAGGTGTGATGTAAGTTGTCCCACTCTGCGTACCCGTGGTAACCGCGGACGAAGCGCCATTTGTTGGGACAGTCTCAGCCTTTTCGGTCTTGTCTGCCTCGTCGCTGGTCTCTCCTGATCAGCCATTCCCGCAGACGTAGCTTCTACAAGGCGGCCTCGTCTTGTCCTGGTCATTTTGGACTATTCCACGTCGTTTCTGGCTGCTGAAATTTCTACCAGTCAGGAGTCTCCGCCATCTTGAATTCCGTGTTTGTGTTTGTGTGTGTGTATGTGTGTGTGTGAGTGTATGTGTGTGTGCATGGTGTGTGTGTGTGTGTGTGTGTGTGTGTGTGCGTGTGAGTCGTGTGTGTATGTGTGTGTATGGTGTGTGTGTGTGTGTATGTGTGCATATGTGTGAGTGAGTGTGTGTGCGTTTGTGTGTGTGTGTGTGTCATGTGTGTGTATGTAGGTATATTTTGTGTGTGTGTGCTTGAATGCGTGTGTGTATGTGAATGTGTATATTATGTACGTGTGTGTGTATGTGTGTGTCCGAGAGTATGTATGTGTGTGCATGCATGTGAGGTTATTTGTAAATGTGTGTGTGTGCGTGCGCCTGTTTGTGTGTGTATGCATGCATGCATTTCTCTGTGTGTCTGTGTAAGTGCACTTGTCCAGTCTGTTTGCGCTCGCGCGCCAGTGTGTGTATTTGTTTGTGTGGTGTGTGTTTGTGTGGTGTGTGTGTGCTTATGTGTGGGTGCATTCGTGTGTACGTGTGTGTGGGCGTGTGTGTGTATGTGCATGCGTGCGTGCGTGTGTGTATGTGTGTGTGTGCGTGCGTGTGCATGTATACGTGTGTGTGTGGGGGGGGGGGTGAGTGCGTGTGTGTATACGTGTAATGGAGACACAATGTGGGTGAGAGTACGACGGTGAACTGAAGCCTGCTTCATGTTATCACACCATTATCACATCCATAACTTTGACACGCCTCTATTTGCACGATCATTAGGACTTGCCACGGAGTGAGTGTTAATTGCTTCTCTGTATGATTGTCTATCTGTCCGTTTGTCTGTCTGTCCGTTTGTCTGCCTCCCTACCTGCTTGCCGCACTTAACATGTCTTGATTTTAATTAGTGTTTCTTGTTAATGTAATAGTCATCATTCTGAGGGCACACTGTCATTTTCATCATTGGCAAGTTTTCTCTCTTTCTGTCTGTCTCTATCGTTTTTTTTCTGCCTGTCTCGCTTTTTTTTTTATACACACAGACATATACCGACGCACACATACATGCACACGCGTGCGCACACACACACACCATGCACACGCATGTACATATTGTGAGGCAAGAGAAATTAGAGCACCTAGTCACAACAAGAAAGCTGGGAGGAAAAAGAGCACCAGGTAGACCCAGGGAGAAAATATTGGACGGACTCGCACAGTGGGATGAAGACAGAGAGGGTGGGAGATGTACTTGCAGCGGACAAAGGATAGATGCATATGGAGGGCCATGATCGCGAACGCCATGCGGCAGGGCACATGATGATGATGATGATGATAATGATGATGATGATGATGATGATGATGATGCCAACCTCTTACAAGACTGACAGGATCTTTAACGTGCATATGTAATAGTTTGTGTGCTTATACACAACTAGATGTTTCAGGCAATAGTAAGTCTGCACACGCGTGGGCCTTGGAGATCAGAAAGACCTCCACTCTTTACCCAACATGTTGAAGTATCTATGCGGATCGAACCCAGAACCTTCAGAAAGGAAGTCTAACGTTTACCCACTTATAGCATTATCAGTCCACCATCTGCTCTTCGAATGTCCTATCTTACTTATGACATATAGAAATAACATTCTTGATTTTTCATGTACTGACTCTAGAGATATCCTTTACAACAAAAATAATATCATTTCGGTAGTCCACCTGATTCTCAGATCCCCTGTTGGCAGATTGTTATGGAGAGTTAATTGATTGTTGTATGTTATTATTTGACACTGTTAATTCATTGTTCTGAATTATTAATTGTAATTATTCCCCTTCTTACATTCAAACTTCTACTACCCCTCCCCATCCCCCACCTTTGTTTTGTGTGTCAATTTCCTATTCTTTTTTTTTTCCCTCTGTGTATGTGTGTGTGTGTGTGTGTGTGTGTGTGTGTGTGTGTGTGTGTGTGTGGTGGTGTGTGGGGTGTGTGTGTGTGTGTGTGTGTGTGTGTGTGTGTGTGTGTGTGTGTGTGTGTGTGTGTGTGTGTGTGTGTGTGTGTGTGTAAAATCACTATTGTGAACAGACATTAAATAAAAGATTCCATTCCACTTATCTACCGTACCCGTCAGAGAGGCCATTACACTGTGTGAAATCTGGCTTCATGTTTTCACATCACTAGCCCATGGCGTAGGGTCACGATGGGTAGTGATGGAGTGAGTGTTTAACCCTTTGACTCCCGCACCCTGTCCACCAGCTTACTGCACTGTCAACAATGCCAGAAAAGCAAAAACTTAATCCTGCTTCACCCTGTCCACCAGCTTCCTGCATGAAGCTGGTGGATAGGTTGAGGGAGTCAAAGGGTTCAGTTTATGCAGTTGGTGGATAGGGTGCTGGAGTCAAAATACTTCCTTGTCTTCCTGACTGCTTTCTCACTGTTTTTCACTGTTTGTCTTCTTGTTTGCCCATCTCCCAGCGTGTCCATCTCCCTGTGTGTCCAGTTCCCTGTCTGTCTGTCTCCATGTCTGTCCCTTTCTCTGTCTGTTTGTCCTCCTGTTTTTCATTCTTCCTGTGTGTCTGCTGACCCCTTTCTCTTTCTTCATGTCCGTCTGTTTTCTGTCCTTGTCCTGGCCTGTCTCTCTACTTGGCTGCCACATTTCACAGTCCTTGACGTCAATGGATACTGGCGAGTACTTTATATGTCTATGGCCGTAGTGTCTCTACCATAACCACAAATGCACGAGCGTATGGAAGGCTGAGATTACATGCTTTAGATTCAGTTTCAGTTTCTCAAGATGACGTCTCCGCGTTCAGAACGAATTCCATACGCACTAACGTCATAGGTGCCATGTGTATGGTGATCATGGCACACGCCTTAAGCCTGCAGATAAACCCATGGGCTGGCCAGGTCCTGAGGTCCTACCTAGCCTATTTTACCTAGTCTATATTTTATACTTGTATTGTATCAGCAAGTCATCTAGTGATTACATGCACCAGGGCTCACTGACTGGTCTGAAGTCACATCTACAATGAGACAGAGTTGTGTCTCATCACAACTAGGCCTATCGTTTAGAGTTTATATGAACAAGATCACAAGAGAAGCACACCCACAACCAAAATCTTTGATCAAAATATCGAATGCAATCATAGTCCTACACACGAAGAAGAAGAAGAAAGATTTACAGAAACACCACAACTAACCTGAACCCAGCTTGTGAAAATTGTAACATCAAAATCAACATCACCACACCCGATACAACGACGATCAAGCAACCATACCATCAACATCAATAGCAATAAAGTCAACCAAGAAAATTAATTCAGCTATCTCGGCAGCATTTTTATGGAAGGCGGAAGATTCAACAGAGAGATCTAACTCTGAGTCTATAAAACCAGGAATGTTAGTTATCAACTTGTCTCACTCCCCCAGGAAAACATCCAACATACGTGTTGAAACACACACACACACACACACACACACACACACACACACACACACACACACACACACACACACACACACACACACACACACACACACACACATTGATGGAAAGAGGCAGTTGCAGAATTCACTGTCGGAAAAGAGATGGGGTCTTAAATTGGATTTAAAAGCAGAAAGGGTAGGCGACAGACAAAGGGAGAATGGAAGTTTATTCCAGGCAGATGGTCCCGAAACAGCAAAAAACGCAGGCCGACAGTTGATGGTTTAATCTAGGAACCTCAAGGGAAAGAGTATCTGAAACGGAACACAAGATGCGAGTTGGCGAATAAATATTGTCACAAAGATATGAAGGAGCTGACTGAAAGGGGGACATCTCGATACGTCCCAGGTTCGATACATCCCAGGTTCGATATGCCCCACGCCCCCCACACCCACACCCACACACCCACCCCACCCACACACCCCAATACCCACACCCACATCACAGACAACACCCACCACCCACCCACATACCACACACACAACCACCACCGACACCCACCACCACACACCCACACCACACACCCCACCACACCCAGCACACCCACACCCCAATACCAACAACACCCACATCACAGACAACACCCACCACACACCCACATACCACACACACAACCACCACCGACAACCACCACCCAGACACTCACACCATCCACACCCCACCAACCACACCTCCACAACCATACCACCCGCAACCACACCTCCACACACCCACCCACCACACCACCTCCACCACACACCCCTACCCACCACCCCACCACCATACTCACAACCACACCACTCATACCCCACCACCCACCCCACACCACCCCATCCACACACCACCCAACCCATACACCCACCACCTACACTCACACCACCCACACCACTCATAACCCCACCCCACCCATACCGTACCCCATCCCACCCACAAGCACACCCACACCAACAACACCCACACCAACAGCCCACCACCCATACCCAACCCCCTCCCCGACCAAACACCCACACCAGCCACATCCCGACCACCCACACCTCCACACCCATACACCCACACCCCTCCCCCATCCCACCCACACACCTACCCCACACCCACACCACTCATACCCCATTACCCACACCTACACCCCACACACATACAAAACCCACACCCCAACCCCACACACACAACACCCCAGCCCCACTACCCACAACACCCATACCCCACCACCCATACACCCCCACCCTCACACCCCCACACCCCACAACTCAATACCCCCACACGTTGTTGTGTGGGTGTGGGGATGTAGAGTTTGAGTGGTGTGGGGGATGGGTGGTGTGGTGGTGGTGTGGGTGGTGGGGTGGTTGTGGTGTGGGGTGGTGGGGTGTTTGGGTGGTGTGAAGGTGTGAGTGGTGGTGTGTGTGGGTGTGTGAGTGGCAGGTGGTGGGGTGTGAGATTTTGGGTTGTGTGTGTGGTTGGATAGTGTGGGGTGTGGTGTGTGTGGGATGATGGGGTGTAGGTGTCGGTGGTGTGCAGGTGTAGGTGGTGTGGGGGTACAGGTGGTGAAGGTGTGGGCTGCGTGTGGTGAATGTGTCTGTGGTGTGGGTGTTGTGAGTATGGAGGGTGTGGGTGTTTGTGGTGGGGTGTGGGTGTTTGTGGTGTCGGTGTGGTGGTGTGGGTGTTTGTGGTGTCGAGGTGTGGGTGGTATGGTGTGTGGTTTTGGGTGGTGTGGGTGTTTGTGTGGGTGGTGGGGTGTGGGTGTTTGTAGTGTGGAGGTGTGGGTATGGATGGTGGGTGTTGGTGGTTTTATGTGGGTGGTAAGGGTGTGGTTGGTGTGGGGGTGTAGTTGGTGTGGAGGTGTGGGTGGTGGTATGCTGGTGGTGGGATGTGGGGTATGGGTGGTGTTGGGCTTGGGTGAGAGTGGTGTGTGGGTGGGGGGAGGGGGAGGGTGGTGTGGGTGTTGGTGTGGGTGGTGTGGGTGTGAAGGTGTGTTGGTATGGGGGTGTGCGTGTGGGTGGTGGGGTGTGGGTGGAGGGTGTGTGTGTGGGTGTGGTATGGGGTGGTGTCAGGGTATGGGGGTCTGGGGGTGTGTGGGTGAGTGTGGGGTATGGTTGGTGTGGGTGGTGTGATGTGGGTGGTGGAGGTGGGGGTGTGAGTGGTGGTATGGGTGGTGTGGTGTGGTGCAGGGGTGTGGGTGGTAAGTGGTGGAGATATGGGTTGGGGGGGTGTAGGTGGTGTGGGGTTTGGGTGGTGTGGAGGTGTGGTGGGTGGGTGGTGTGGGTGTGCATGGTGTGGGTGTGTTGGGGGTATGGGTGTTGGGGTGTGGGTGATTGGGTATGTTGTGTGGTTGTGTGGGTGTGTGTGTTGTGTGGGTGGTGAGAATGTCGGTGGGGTGGGTGTTGGGGTGTGGGTGGTGTTGGGTGTGGGTGGTGTTGATTTGGGTATGGGGGTGGGGGGTGTGGGTTCGGGAATGTGAGTTTGTGGATGGTGAGTTTGTGGATGGTGGGGGTATGGGTGAGGGTGGTGTAGGTGGGGTGGGGGAGGGGGGTTGGGTGTGGATGGTGTGGATGTTGGTGTGGGTGGTGTGTGTGTGGGGTGTGCATGGTGGGTGGTGGGGGTGTGGGTGGTGAGGTGTGGGGTGTCTGTGGTGTGGGTGGGATGGGGGAGGGGGCTGGGGTTTGGGTGGTGTGGATGCTGGTGCGGGTGGTGTGTTAGTATTGGGGTGTGGGTGTGGTGGGGTGTTGGTGGTGTGGGTGGTGGGTGTCGGTGGTGTGGGTGGTATGTGGGTGGGTGGTGTGTATTGTGTGTGATGTGGGTGTGGGTATGGGGGTGGTGTCGGGGTGTGGGTGGTGTGGGGTGTGGTGTGTGGGTATGGGGGGTGTGGGGGGCGTGGGGCATATCGAACCTGGGACGTATCGAACCTGGGACGTATCGAACCTGGGACGCGTCGAACCTGGGACGTATCGAACCTGGGACGTATCGAATCTGGGGCGCGTCGAACCTGGGACGTATCGAATCTGGGGCGCGTCGAACCTGGGACGTATCGAATCTGGGGCGCGTCGAACCTGGGACGTATCGAATCTGGGGCGCGTCGAACCTGGGACGTATCGAGATGTCCCCGACAACGCTACAATCCTTTCTTCCTCCCTCCTGTTCACTGAGGATTTCTGAGGCTTCATATGTAGGGCTTGATGGTGCGAATATAAAATATGAGTACTGTCCCGTCTGTCTGTCTGCCTGTCTGCCTGTCTGTCTGTTTGCCTGCCATATTTCACAGATATAGATATAACTTAATATTTCTGAGTTATTGATACGCTTGCACGCCACAGTGACTCAATAACCGCCAGCACATGAATTTATTGGAGGCTGAGATTACATACAGCATTTTCTGTGCTCGTTTATGAAGTTTGCAGTTTGGAGTGTGTCCAGGAAGGATTCTTTGCACGTGGACAGTTCCATAGGCGCTCCACCCAAATTTACGAGCAATTATCTGGCAAAACTATGCGCTGGCAAGGTCTTGAAATGGAGAGGGGGAGGAGGAAAAGAAGGGACCCCCAAAAAACAAACAAACAAACATACAAACAAACAAACCAAAACCAACCAACCAAACAAACAAATAAAAACCAAACAGTTAGCTAACACTATTAGAATGAAGAACACATTAACATGAGCAGCGAACAGTCCAGTTTTTGATGTTGCGGGATTGAATTGAACATGGGGTATTAGATCTTGAGTCCATGGCTGTATCAAGTGAACCTGCCTGCCTGCCTGCCTGCCTGCCTGCTTGCCTGCTTACCTACCTACCTGCCTGCCTGCCTGCCTGCTTGCCTGCCTGCCTGCCTGCCTGCTTGTCTACCTCTCTATTAACCTGTTGACTCCTGCACCCTATCCACCGACTGCAAAATCATAACCCTTAGACACCCTCACCTTTCTGCAAAAAGCTGGTGAATAAGGTGAGAGAGTCTAAGGGTTAAGTTTTTGCTTTGCAGGCATGGTTGACAATACAGGATACTGGTGGACAGGGTGCAGGAGTCAAACGGTTAAAGCGTCGAATATCAAGTCGATTTATCAAGTAGATTTTAGCGACGCCAGGCATAGAAAACTGACCAAATGTCATTGGATTATAGCATCTGTCTCTACGTTTGGAAAATGAATATCAATCATCAATTTCATATCATCGTTTATTATCAAACTGACTGCTGATCTTTCTTGATTGTAGAATAAAATGAAATAATCAAAAGAAAAAAGTTTAAAAGACATCAATCAGTCAAAAAAGCGGGTTAAAAGACATCAACCAGTCAAAATAAAAAGGATTAGGAGACATCAATTAGTCAAAGAAAAAGGGTTAAAAGACATCAATCAGTCAAAAGAAAAGGTTAAAAGACATCAGTTAGTCAAAGAAAAAGGGTTAAAAAAATCAATCAGTCAAAACAAAAAGGGTTAAAAGACATCAGTTAGTAAAAAGAAAAAGGTTAAAAGACATCAATCAGTCAAAATAAAAAGGGTTAAAAGACATCAGTTAACAAAAAGAAAAAGGGTTAAAAGACATGAATCAGTCAAAAGAAAAGGGTAAAAGACATGAATCAGTCAAAAGAAAAAGGGTTAAAAGACATCAATCAGTCAAAAGAAAAAGGATTAAAATACATCAATCAGTCAAAAGAAAAAGAGTTAAAAGACATCAATCAGTCAAAAGAAAAAGGGTTAAAAGACATCAATCAGTCAAAAGAAAAAGGGTTAAAAGACATCAATCAGTCAAAAGAAAAAGGAAATCCAAAACAAGGGTGACTGCCCGCGTTCAAGCAAACAGGAACCAGAAAAAACACGAAAGATGAATACTAACGCGTATTTAATAATGATAATAATAATTACAATATTTATATAGCGCAAAATCTTGATAGAAATCAAATCTAAGCGCTGAACATACACATACGCACGCACGCACACACACGCACACACACACTCACACATGGCTATAAATGGGGGAAAAGAATAAAAGCAATGGAAAATTATAGAGAACATATTATATACAAATATGTTTACAATGTGATTCCACTCCGAGCGCAGACAGGCTACAGAGGGGGTGAGTGAGGTCAGGATTTCATGCAGAGGAGAAAAGGTGAGTTTTGAGAGCGGACTTGAAGGAGTCAAAAGTAGGTTGCTGACGGACTGAGAGAGGAGGTTTGTCCCAGGAGAGTGGACCAGAAACAGAGAAGGCTCGTGAACCGTAGGTATTGAGCTTAGTGCGTGGAAAGCGAAAAGTCAGAGGATCGGAGGCAGAGCGGAGGGTACGTGAGGGAAGATAGATCTCAAGTAGGCTTGACAGGTAATCGGGGGCTGCGTTATTGAGGCTTTTGTAGCACATGGTGTCTAGTTTGTACTGTATGCGCTTTGATACAGGGAGCCAGTGAAGTTGTGGCAGGAAAGGAGAAATGCGGTCAGCTTTTTTCTTTTTGAGTACAAGGCGTGCAGCATTGTTTTGAATGCGCTGTAGGATGTGGATGGTGGAGGCAGGAAGACCAGACAGGAGTGAATTGCAATAGTCAATGCGAGACATTATGAAGGAGAGAACGAGTTTTGCAGTTGTTTCAACAGAGAGATACTTCCTGATCAGGCTTATACCATGGAGGTAATAGTAGCAAGATCTGGCAGTTTGAGAAACAAAGTTGTTCATGGAGAGGGTCGAGTCAAGGCAGACACCAAGGTTTTTAGCTGAGTCAGAAATTGGGACTGATGTGTTACATAATGAGAGAGAAAGAGGGGGCAGCTGAGAAAGTTTCTGATGGGTGCCAATGAGGATAGCTTCCGTCTTGTCGTTATTAAGCTGGAGTTTATTGTATGTCATCCAGTTCTTGATGCTTTAATACAACAAGACAAGACAAGAAAAAGGGTTAAAAGACATGAATCAGTCAAAAGAAAAAAGGTTAAAAGACATCAATCAGTCAAAAGAAAAAGGGTTAAAAGACATCAATCAGTCAAAAGAAAAACGATTAAAAGACATCAATCAGTCAAGGAAAGGGGGTTAAAAAACATCAGTTATTCAAAAGAAAAAGGGTTAAAAGACATCAATCATTCAAAAGAGAAAGGATTAAAAGACATCAACCAGTCAAAAGAAAAAGTGTTAAAAGACATGAATCAGTCAAAAGAAAAAAGATTAAAAGACATCAATCAGTCAAAAGAAAAAGGGTTAAAAGACATCAATCAGTCAAAAGAAAAGGGATAAAAGACATCAGTTAGTCAAACGAAAAAGGGTTAAAAGACATCAATCAGTCGAAAGAAAAAGGATTAGGAGACATCCATTAGTCAAAAGAAAAAGGGTTAAAAGACCCATCAATCAGTCAAAAGAAAAGGGTTAAAAGACATCAGTTAGTCAAAAGAAAAAGGGTTAAAAAATCAATGTCAAAACAAAAAGGGTTAAAAGACATCAATTAGTAAAAAGAAAAAGGTTAAAAGACATCAATCAGTCAAAAGAAAAAGGGTTAAAAAACATCAGTTAACAAAAAGAAAAAGGGTTAAAAGACATGAATCAGTCAAAACAAAAGGGTTAAAAGACATGAATCAGTCAAACGAAAAAGGGTTAAAAGACATGAATCAGTCAAAATATAAAGGATTAAAGTACATCAATCAGTCAAAAGAAAAAGGTTAAAAGACATGAATCAATCAAAAGAAAAAGGGTTAAAAGACATCAATCAGTCAAAAGAAAAAGGGTTAAAAGACATCAATCAGTCAAAAGAAAAAGAGTTATAAGACATCAATCAGTCAAAAGAAAAAGGGTTAAAAGACATCAATCAGTCAAAAGAAAAAGGGTTAAAAGACATCAATCAGTCAAAAGAAAAAGGAAATCCAAAACAAGTGTGACTGCCCGCGTTCAAGCAAACAGGAACCAGAAAAAACACGAAAGAAGAATACTAACGCGTATTTAATAATGATAATAATAATTACAATATTTATATAGCGCAAAATCTTGATAGAAATCAAATCTAAGCGCTGAACATACACATACGCACGCGCGCGCACACACGCACACACACACTCACACATGGCTATAAATGGGGGAAAAGAATAAAAGCAATGGAAAATTATAGAAAACATATATACAAATATATATTACAATGTGATTCCACACCGAGCGCAGTCAGGCTACAGAGGGGGTGAGTGAGGTCAGGATTTCATGCAGAGGAGAAAAGGTGAGTTTTGAGAGCGGACTTGAAGGAGTCAAAAGTAGGTTGCTGACGGACTGAGAGAGGAGGTTTGTCCCAGGAGAGCGAACCAGAAACAGAGAAGGCTCGTGGACCGTAGGTATTGAGCTTAGTACGTGGAAAGCGAAAAGTCAGAGGATCGGAGGCAGAGTGGAGGGTACGTGAGGGAAGATAGATCTCAATAGGCTTGACAGGTAATCGGGGGCTGCGTTATTGAGGCTTTTGTAGCACATGGTGTCTAGTTTGTACTGTATGCGCTTTGATACAGGGAGCCAGTGAAGTTGTGCCAGGAGAGGAGAAATGTGGTCAGCTTTTTTCTTTTTGAGTACAAGGCGTGCAGCATTGTTTTGAATGCGCTGTAGGATGTGAGTGGTGGAGGCAGGAAGACCAGACAGGAGTGAATTGCAATAGTCAATGCGAGACATTATGAAGGAGAGAACGAGTTTTGCAGTTGTTTCAACAGAGAGATACTTCCTGACAGGCTTATACCATGGAGGTGATAGTAGCAAGATCTGGCAGTTTGAGAAACAAAGTTGTTCATGAAGAGGGTAGAGTCAAGGCAGACACCAAGGTTTTTAGCTGAGTCAAAAATTGGGACTGATGTGTTACATAATGAGAGAGAAAGAGGGGGCAGCTGAGAAAGTTTCTGATGGGTGCCAATGAGGATAGCTTCCGTCTTGTCGTCATTAAGCTGGAGTTTATTGTATGTCATCCAGTTCTTGATGCTTTAATACAATAAGACAAGACAAGAAAAAGGGTTAAAAGACGTGAATCAGTCAAAAGAAAAAGGGTTAAAAGACATCAATCAGTCAAAAGAAAAAGGGTTAAAAGACATCAATCAGTCAAAGAAAAAGTGTTAAAAGACATCAATCAGTTTTAAAGAAAAAGGGTTAAAAGACATCAATCAGTCAAAAGAAAAAGGATTCAAACACATCATTTAGTCAAAGAAAAAGGGTTAAAAGACATCAGTTAGTCCCAAAAAAGGGTTCAAAGACATCAGTTAGTCAAAGAGAAAGGGTTAAAAGACATGAATCAGTAAAAAAAAAAAGGGTTAAAAGACTCAAATCAGTCAAAAGAAAAAGGGTTAAAAGACATCAATCAGTCAAAAGAAAAAGGGTTAAAAGACATCAGCTAGTTAAAAAAAGGGTTAAAAGACATCAGTTAGTCAAAAGAAAAAGGGTTAAAAGACATGAATCAGTCAAAGAAAAAGGGTTAAAACACATCAATCAATCAGTCAATCCGTTCGCCAGTTTGTCGGCTTGCCTGAATTATTTCACAAATCCAGACATACTGTTGATGTTTGTGGGATATTTCTGTCGGTGCCTGCAGCCTGCCTGCCATAAACGCCAGAACAGGAATTCATTGAATGCTGAGTTTGCATAGATCTTTGCTTTCCGCTTAGGGGGATTAAGGTCCACTCAAGGTCCCTGTTTTTTGTCTTTTTGTGGGAGAGCTTTACGTCTGTTTCTATCTGTATTCTTTTCTCTATAATTTAAGTGCCTGTCTGTCTGTCTGTCTGTCTGTCTGTCTGTCTGTCTGTCTCTGTCTCTCTCTTTCTCTCTCTCTCTCCTCTCTCTCTCTCTCTCTCTCTCTCTCTGTAATGACTGTGGAAAACTAATATAATATGAGACCAATATAACTTTAATCTCTCTTTGAGAAGGAAAAGAAGTTTATTTAATTCTGAGTAAGAACGACATGTGTGTGTGTGTGTGTGTGTTGTGTGTGTGTGTGTGTGTGTGTGTGTGGTGTGTGTGTGTGTGTGTGTGTGTGTGTGTGTGTAGTGTGTGTATGTATGTGTGTACGCGTGTGTGCGTGTGTATCTGTGTATGTGTGTGTATGAGTGTGTATGTGTGTGTATGTACATGTACACGTATATGTATATGAGCGTGTATATGTGTGTGTACGTGCGCGTGCGCGCGTGTGCGTGTGTGTGCCTTTGAGTGCGTGCATGTTTGTGCGCGTGCACACATATGTGTCTACCTGTCTGAATGTCTGTTTGTGTATTCTGTTTGCCATATTTCAAAGATCTAGATATGAAGGGATATTTTTGTGAGATAAGTCTGTGGCCTCAGCCTCACTGCCATTACTGTCGGAACATTGAGATTTATTGAAGGCTGAAACTGGAGGAAGTTATTTCGAAACACTCACTGTCTCTACGCAATTCCTGTTTGACGTGAGAGATATCGCATTGAGTCTTTGGTTGCTCCATCAAAACTTGAACGTTTTGAGATTTTTTGTTTGTTTAAGATTTGTTTTATTTTCGAGGGCAGAGGATGACCTTAAGGAGGTAGAAGATGGGCTTGAGGAGTAGAGGATGTATTTGAAGAGGTAGAGGATGGACTTTGGACTTAAAGAGGTAGAGGATGTATTTGAAGAGGCAGATGATAGATTTGAGGAGGTAAGGATGTATTTGAAGAGGTAGAGGATGCACTTGATGAGGTGTAGGATGGATTTGAGGAGGTAGAGAATGGACTTGAGGAGGTAGAGATTGTATTTGAAGAGGCAGAAGATGGACTTGAGGAGGTAGAGGATGTATTTGAAGAGGTAGAGGATGGACTTGAGGAGGTAGAGGATGAACTTGAGGAGGTAGAGGATGGACTTGAGGAGGTAGGGAATACACTTGAGGAGGTAGGAGACGGACTTGAGGAGGTAGAGGATGGACTTGAAGAGATAGACGATGCACACTTGAGGAGGTAGAGGATGGACTCGAGGAGGCAGAGGATGGACTTGAAGAGATAGACGATGCACACTTGAGGAGGTAGAGAATGGACTTGAGGAGGTAGAGGATAAACTTGAGGAGGTAGCGAATGGACTTGAAGAGGTATAGAATGGACTTGAAGAAGTAAAGAATGGACTTGAGGAGGTAGAGAATGGAATTGAAGAGGTAAAGAATGGACTTGAGGAGGTAGAGAATGGACTTGAAGAGGTAAAGAATGGACTTGAGGAGGTAGAGGATGGAATTGAAGAGATAAAGAATGGACTTGAGGAGGTAGAGAATGGACTTGAAGAGGTAAAGAATGGACTTGAGGAGGTAGAGAATGGAATTGAAGAGGTAAAGAATGGACTTGAGGAGGTAGAGAATGGAATTGAAGAGGTACAAAATGGACTTGAGGAGGTAGAGGATGGACTTGAGGAGGTAGATGTCTCGAGGAGGAAGAGAATGGACTTGAGGAGGTAGAGAATGGACTTGAGGAGGTAGAGAATGGACTTGAGGAGGTAGGAGATGGACTTGAGGAGGTAGAGAATGAACGTGAGGAGGAAGAGAATGGACTTGAGGAGGTAGAGAATGGACTTGAGGAGGTAGGAGATGGACTTGACGAGGTGGAGGTTGGGCTTGAGGAAACAGAGGATGGACTTGATAAACTATGAGAAGATAGATGTTATTTCAGTCGTAATAGTGGGCAGTTGAGGCTATATGTTGTACTGACTGTATTTTTTTTCTTTTTGTGATGTTATTATAAAAAACAAACGTCGGTGGATAAGTTTACACTAAGTGGATGGTAGTGTTTTAATTCGGTTCAGGTGCGTTTTTCTGGTTTCTACATTTTTCTTAACAGATGTAAAGTCACACGTCATTACAAAGTAGCCGAGATTGTTCCAACGACACACTGATACAAATATGTAATATAAAACCTATACGTTTTGTAGAACTTCAAGACCTTGCTAGCTGGTAGGGCTTAAGGTTTTTGCCATGATCATTTTAGATCTTCTCCATCGCATGGCATCAGTGACGCCGGTATAGAGCCTATGGAATTCATTCCGAGGGCAGAGACGTTATCTTGAGAAACTGAACCTGAATATGATACTGTAACAGGCATTTCTAACATAGAGGACTGCTACATCCTCACCTCTCTCACCTCAGGTGAGACTGCTACAATTAGATTTAGACAGTAGCAACACATCTCCATCAAAGAGGTGATCAGACGACTTTTGTATATGTATACACATGCAGAATGTCAAACGTGCACTTTATATGATCCTGTAAGTTCCGTGGTGAGTTAGCCTGACACTTGATAATAAATACAGTGATTATATGGCGTATAAATATTGTAATTAGTGTCATTACTGGTAAATTGGGATAGACCGCATATGGAAATGCTCAAATCTGATGAATTCCAAACTCCAAACTCAGGCATCAGCGGTATCTTGAGTTCAATCCCAGCCCGCAACACTAAAATGTGGCCTGTTCGCTGCTCGTCTTAATATTTCCATCATTCTGGTGGTGTCAGCTTAGTGTTTGATAGGTCCCTTCCCCACTTTCCCCGTTTTAAGACCTTGCCAGCGCGTAGGGTTTTGTGCAGGCTCAGGAAATCTGTCAGATGGTGGAGCACATATGGAGTTGTCCGAGCGCAATGAGTCCCTCTTGAAATAACTTCAGTATTACTCAACAATGCAAACAAAAGGAGATGGAGATGGCTGTACCACATCGTCAGGACGGACAAAACCAGAGACCCGCACACCGCTCTATCGGGAGCAGCACTCAGAAAGAGAGACAGGGGGCAGACTAACAGGCACCTGCTGGCGCACAATTCAGCAGGCGATGAAACAAGCCCTGGAAAACACGGAATGAACTGTCCTGCTTCGCGCAAGATCGTTGTGACTGGAGAAGATAGATTGACGCTTTTATGCTCTGTCCGGAGCGAAGAAAATTGAGGGAGGGACGGAGGAATACATTGTTTTTGTCTGGAAAAATGCGTGCGTTTCTTTTTTGTCTGGAGAAAAGCGTACTTGTTTTGGTCTATTTTTTTTTTCAGACTATCTTTGCCTCTCAAACCACAGCAAATGCTGTAACTCTTGGACTTCTTATTTATCATACCCTGTCTTACATTACTAATTCATCCATGTGATTCTTCCTATGTGTTTGTAGTTATAGCAGATGTGTAGATTAGCAACGGCAAGCTTGAAAAAAAAAGGCTTCTATTGTTGGAAAAGAAAGCAAAGCACTCTTGTCATTGCTTCTCCTTTTGCGCTTTTTGTCTGTCATGTTTACCAGTTGTATTCAGTTTAGTTTAAGTTTATTTTTGGCGACAAAATTAATGTTAAAAAATCTTTTGTTCATCAGTTGCTGTCATTAATGAACCTTTCATGTTGTTTTGCTCTTTCTGTCTTACTGTCTCTCTGTCTGTTTGTCTGTCTACCTCTCTTTCTCTCTGTGTGTATCTCTTTGTCTCTCTTTGTCTCATTTTTACACTTGTATGTAATTCTTCTGTGTTTTCTTTCTATTTTCTAGTTAATGTCTCTATTTTATATCAATTCATATTGCATGTTCGTTTGTATGCCCGTATGTTATTATTTTCATCATCATCATCATTATTGTCATTATCGTTATAATCACCATCATGATCATTATCTTCATCATCGTTACTATTAGTAGTAGTAGTAGTAGTAGTAGTAGTGTTACTACGACTACCACTACTGCTGCTACTACTACTACTAACTACTCCTACTACTACTATCATTATCAGTAGTAGTAGTATCATTATCATGTACGTGTGTGTGGTGTGCGTGTGCGTGTGCGTGTGCGTGTGCGTGTGCGTGTGTGTGTGTGTGTGTGTGTGTGTGTGTGTGTGTGTGTGTGTGGTGTGCGTGTGTGTGGACTGGATATTTATTTTTATCCAGTGAAATGTGAGCTGTTATTCACTTGGAAAACATGCGACCGCAGTAGGCGCCACTTCTTTGTTTTCCTGTGTGCGTGAATCTTTGTTTACTTACGACAGTGGAACCAGAAACCCACAAAGATAGAATCAGATCGTGTGCATAATACACCAAAAAAAGACAGGTGCAAACTTTCGGCCATGTGGCCTTTTTCAGGCGTAAAATATCTATACAGAAGAGAACAGAAAATATATGCACAAGACTTAGCACAGACGCGAGACGAAAAAGAAGATTTGACATAAAACGTGATATCATACAAAAGCTGTTAATAAAAACGGTGCAATTAAAAACAACCGACGTAATACAAGTAGAATGCAATCATTAAAGTTACACTAAAATCTGAATAAAAATGACTGCAAGCGTTCAAGGAAATACGATCCCCTAAAAACAAACACACAAACAACAAACAACAAACAAATCCCCCAAAACAGCAACAACAACCAACCAACCAACCCAAAAAAACAAAAAACAAAACAACAAACACACAACACACACACACACACACACACACACACACACACACACACACACACACAACACACACATACAAACAAACAAACAAACACACACACTCACTCACACACACACTCACTCACAC
>JAPXFY010000020.1:11018915-11023915 GCA_030674185.1 Monoplex corrugatus
CTCGTTTGTTTTCTTTGCTGTCCATGGAACTCTCAACATTCTTTTTAGAAACCACATCTCCCCTGCCTCAATCTTGTTCTGGCTTTGCGTGTTGACTGTCCACGCCTCACAACCGTATAACAGTATTGGTTCTACATAACATTCAAGAACTCTCTTCCTGATGTTAATTGATAGGCATTTGTTGGTAAGAATGCTTGTCATCTTCTTGAATGCTGTTTTGGCTAGCCGATTCTGCTGGCTATTTCTGATGTGCATCTGCCGTCTGGTGAAATGATCGTTCCCAGGTATTTAAACTTATCAACCTGTCTCAAGGTTATGCCGTTTGCTGTTATTTTACATGAGGGGATTTCATGTTTTTTACTGATCACCATGACTTCAGTCTTCTTGCTTGTTTAGTTCCAACCCCTTACCTTTGCTTGCTGTTTCTAATATATTCACAAGGTTTTGTAGGTCCCTTTCATTTTCTGCAGTTAGCACGGTGTCATCTGCGTATCGAATGTTGTTTATCATTTTTCCTCCAACCTTTAATCCAGGGTATTCCTCTTGGTTTCTCATGATGTTTTCGCTGTAAAGTGAAAACAGATCTGGTGACAAAACAACCCTGTCTGACTCCTCTTTTGATGATTTGGACAGAACTTATATCGTTTCTATTCTCATTGCAGCTGTTTGTTCCCAGTACATATTCCTGATTATTCGTAGATCTTTTCCATCAGTATTGAGTCTTTCTGTTGGTTGATTACTTCTTCATGTCTTACCCGATCGAAAGCCTGGGTATAACCAACAAAACATAAATACAAATCCTTATTCATCTCGATCGACCTCTCAATGATAGTTCTTAGGATGTATATGGCATTAATAGTTCCTTTCCCTTCCACAAATCCACACTATTCATCTGCTACTTCTCTTTTGATTCTATTCCTTGTCCTCATCATGATTATTCTTAAAAGGATTTTTGTTACATGACTCATCAAACAATTATAGCTTTTAGAATATGCATTGTTGATTCAAGATGGCCGGAGTGTACATGGTTGTATTCGAGTCTTTCGTTAAAAGTTGATTGATTATAAATAGCAGAAGTGAAAATTCCATGAAAGTAATACATTTTATTTTTCACAGAATGTTGAACAATTTGCATAATGCAGCTACTTAATTGCTAATCCATTTTACTATACATCTGAAAGGGATGGAACAAGATTTACATTTCGTACTTCTAATCTTTGTAAAACATTACTACAGTTACAAACAAGCATGTTCTTGTTCTTCGTTATGTCCACTGTGAGAAGAAACAGAGAAATATAAGTCCATTTTGTATTCTCCCATCCAATGTTGAAGAACATCAGAGAATAATATATGCTACAAAATACGCGTAAGAAATCTCTATTCAGGCTTTTTTCTTTTCACCTTTTTAAATTCATTTTTTTAACAGTGAATAGACATCAGCAATTAATTTCAATTCATAAGAGGAACGTTTTAGACATCTGACAACATACAACATACATCATCATCATCATCATCAGGTGCCCTGCCGCATGGCGTTGGCGATTATGGACTTCCAACCATCTCTATCTCTCGTTGCCCCCAGCATCTCCCACACCCTCTTCATCCCCAGCCACTCTGCAAGTCCGTCCAGCATTCTCTCCCTGGGTCTACCTGGTGCTCTCTTTCCCTCCAGCTTTCCCGTTGTGACCAGGTGCTCCAAATCCCCCTTCCTCACAAAATGGCCTATAAATGTTGCTTGTCTTTTCCCAATCTTCCCTACGAGTGATCCATCTGTGTCTGCCTCCATCAAGACTGTCCCGTTTGTTTTCTTTGCTGTCCATGGAACTCTCAACACTCCTCTGAGAAACCACACCCCGGCCGCCTCGATCCCGCTCTGGCCTCGCTCGCCGACCGTCCACGCCCCGCATCCGGTTCTACATAACATTCAAGGACTCTCTTTCTGATGTCAATCGACAGGCATCTGTTGGTAAGAACGCCTGTCATCTTCTTGAACGCTGCTCCGGCCTGGCCGACTCTGCCAGCCACCTCAGATGTGCCTCCGCCGTCTGATGAAATGATCGCTCCCAGGCACATACAACATACAGAAGACAAAAAACAAACAAACAAGCAAACAAACAAACAAACAAACAAACAAACAAACAAAAAAGCATATTTCATACATGGGAGATTTCAAAGTGAACATCAAGATTTCAAACATTTCATAAAGATGAATTTGTTCTCTATTAAGAAAACAGTGGTTTATAGTTATTCCATTGAGCATTAAAAGAAGGACAAATGAAAGTTGTCCTCTCTGGCATTACACTGTTCAATTTTAAATCTTACTTAATAGCCTTTGAAAAGTACGTATAGTCGGGATACATTTGTCAATCTGACCAGGTTTTTTGTTTTGTTATTTTGTTGTTGTTGTTGTTGTTGTTGAATGTACAGATTGATTTTTTCACATTGGAAGTTCAAAAATGAGCACCAAGATATTTTTGTTCAGGCTTTCCTTAGCAATGTCATGAATGAACGAATACATAAGATAGTTTGTTTGTTGTGTATAAAAAGCGTGTAAAATTCAAAGTATTGTTATAATGGAATGAATGGAATGGAATGTCTGTGTGAAAGTGCCTGTTTGCCTTTTTTGTGTGCTTCCGTTTCCCAGGAGCGATGGGGGTATGCTCTTTACACAAAACTGTCCTGAATCCGTATTTCGATAATTTCTGCCGTTGTATCTGTCTGTACGTCTTTGTGTCTGTCCATCTCAACAAAACCACAACGTACATCCGCTCCTCTCTCCTTCACACACAAACTTCATGTTTACAGTCTTATATAAAAACGGGAGGTTGTTTCACTTCGACCAGAAAAAATATGTGTCTGTGTTTTCTTTGTCTGTCTTTGAGGGAAAAAACTACGTTAGCAAGGTATTCTTAGCTGTTTCTGAATAAATCTTATCCAACTTTCGGTCAAAGGCATAGACCATAAAGGAGTCACGAATGCTTAAGCATTTTTGGAGGCCAAGGTATCAAATCAAGTTCAGAGTCACGCGGACAAAAAAGTCCCTAAGAAGACATATCGTGGGTTACCTGCCAGAACAGCCTAACTCCTTCTTCATTCCTTTGTTGATACACCATTCCGGCAGGTAACAATCGATATAAAAAGCACTTTCTCAGGAACTCCTAACAACATGTAAAAGCTACTTTCATCGTTGTGACAGTCAACCACTGTCCTCCTTTATGCCAAATTTTACTTCAACTGAACCTCCTCCAAAGTTAGTGACCTCGAGAAGTTACTGTTATTGTTATTTTTTGTTTAAAGACCAGCCGACTGCGTACAGCCATGTCAGGACTATAACTGTTTGAAAACATGCACAGTACTTCAGGAGGAAAAAAAAAAAAAGGGGGGGGGGGGAAGAAAATTAGGTACACATATCAATGCATTCGCGTACATAATCTAAGGAGATGCCCCTGGCGTTGACCACCCCGTCCAATTTATCACAAAGGGAATGTGAAAAACATACCTGAATACAAATTTAAACATAACTAAGGACACTAAAACGTCTATGAAAAAGGGTCTGAATTACGTGAAATTGTTTCCGCATATCACATTTGCTTAGAGCCATAAACGCAATTAATACACGTACCCAATTATCAATCCTGTGAGTAAGTATGTTAGACCTTATCGTACACATACAGGTGAGTGGACTAGCAAGGTAGAAAATGATAGAAAGAAATGACAGAAAGCAAAGAAACAAGGCAGAAACAAAACAAAAAAGTGACAGAAGAGATGAAATTTCTAGCACAGAAAGTGGGGATACTATTTATACTGAAACAGGCCCGGCATCCCCACCTGGAGAAGTACATTATTTTGATCTTCTGTAATAATTTATATACAGAAAAGAAGATTGTTAGAATGGTTTCACCATCTTGTTTTTCTTCCAGTTGCTTACTACGTGCAGCGCCGCTCTATCCTCCTCTCCCTCCCTCCCGGTTACTACTTGGGGTTTGTCTCTCCGTCTGTTTCTCCTTTGGTCTGTCTGTCTGTCTGCTCGTCCGTGGGGGGGGGGGGGGGGATTTTGTTTGCCTTCAAAAAAAGTAGAGAGGTAGTCACGTTTTCTTGCTATGTGATTTATAATCTTGCTGTGGATGGAAGCTGGCTTTATTTGATTTTCTTTGTACAGACAAAGTCATCAAGAGGAATTCTTTAACTCAGTGATGAGTCATTAAGGCGCCGCACTAAAGATCTGATCACCAGATTCCTCCAGTTCTGTCGGTTGTGTGCCAAAGCCTGGGTTTCTGCAAACAACTTCTCTGTCCATTCCACAATTTTGTCGGCTCATTGCAACGCTTGTTCACACAGCTTTCTCAGAAAGTGCTGATTTTAGACACTTTTTTGTCCCTGCAGCCTTGATCTTGATATCTTGTTTTTCAAAACTAACGTTTTCGCAAGTCCTTAACACGTCTACACCTGTGACTAAACTTTGGTAAAGCTCCAGCCATAGGGAGCTGACAAGAATCTTGTTCACATATTTTCCTAGCAGATCAACTGACAGGATGACAGACAGACAGACACTAGTTGATATGAAACAATCGTCCTTTTATAGAAGAAAACAGATATTAAATGAAAATGACAGGCGAAATATACAGACAGGGCAAAAGAAAGATCACGACACGATCCCACATGAAAATGAAATCAAGGGAGTTTATTCTGGAAGATGCAAGGTAACCCCATCTTGGTGAGAGGATGTTAGGAGGAGATAACTCTCCAAAATAAAAGATCTAGGACTCTGGGCTTTCTTCAAGTGAACAGTTTTTAACTCTCTTTAATTTCATTGCGGCGTTTTCCTACCTCTCTCTCTCTCTCTCTCTCTCTCTCTCTCTCTCTCTCTCTCTCTCTCTCTCTCTCTCTCACTCACTCTCTCCTTCTCTGTCTCTCTACCTCCTCTCTCTCCGTGTCTCTGTCTCTGTCTCTTTCTTTGTCACTTTCTCCGCGTTTGTGTCTCTGTGTGTGTCTCTGTCTCT
>JAPXFY010000020.1:11028915-11041415 GCA_030674185.1 Monoplex corrugatus
GCCCCCGTCTCATTGGGCCCCCGTCTCTTTGGGTCCCCGTCTCATTGTGGGCTTGCTCTACGTAGAGGCCCAAAATGTCGCACCGTCCCAAAATGTCGCAGCGACATTTTGGGTCAGAGGTAGAGGCCCAAAATGTCGCAACGTCCAAAATGTCGCAGAGGCCCAAAATGTCGCACTGACCCAAAATGTCGCAACAACGTTTTGGATCGGGGATAAAGGCCCAAAACGTCGCACCAGCTCCAGATGTCATTCTGGACCAGTTTTACCGCTGTCTAGTGTAGTAGGACTTCACGTGAATAATTTATGATGTTATGTACAGTGGTCATTGTCACTTTTCAGTTTCAATTTGGTTTATTTCACTGGTTTACTGCTAAGTAGTGCATAGAGAGACAAAGACAGAGACAAGCATATACATTATCACGACATTTTAGGTCTCTATTCCCGATCCCCGATCGTTGTTGCGACAATTTGGGCCGGTGCGACATTTTGGGCCTCTACGTAGAGCAAGCCCAAAATGTCGCACCTGCCCAAAATGTCGCACTAACTTGAAAACAAAAATGAAAACATCGGCTAGCAATTTCCTCTGAGCGCTGTTCCACACATTTTTGATCACATACATTCACAGACTATACGGTAGCCTGGAATACGCAACTGTGGTCCGGTGGACATTTTGAGACACTGCGACATTTTGGGCCTCTGTTACAAGGCCGAAAATGTCGCACCGGGCCGGTCCAAAATGTATTGATGTATATGCCCGACCAGTGGTCAGTTAGGTCTATTTCACTGTTTGACAGCTAAATAGGCCAAAATGATCAATGCATACATACATACATACATTCATACATACATACATACATACATACATACATACATCAACATACATACATACATACATACATATACACATACATACATCTACATTCATACATACTGACAGACTGACGGGCTCGTTTCAAGCTCACACGCAAAACGCACATTGTTTATGGAGTTTTACCTATACTCAAAACTCTAACTATATGGTAGCTGGAATGCACAAATGTGGTCATTTTGAGTTGGTGCGACATTTTGGGTCGATGCGACATTTTGGGCCTCTACTAAACATAATAAGTTTTAATAAAATTGCCTAGCAGTTTTCTCTGGGTGCTATTCCACACATTTTTAATCAATCAAACACACACACACACACACACACACACACACACATACACACACACACACACACACACATACACACACACACACATACACACACACACACACACACACACACACACACACACACACACCACACACACACACACACACACACACACACACACATTTGCAGCAGCAGGGAACATAATTATCTTGTTTATTATGCTGGGGGCCCAAAGAGACGGGGGCCCAATGACACGTTTTCTTTATTACTACAGAAAAGTGTGGCGGCCCAATGAGACGGGGGCCCAATGAGACGGGGACCCAATGATACGGGGGCTGAAAGAGATGGGGCTCAAAGGGACGGGGGCCCAAAGAGACGGGGGCCCAATGACACGTTTTCTTATTACTACAGAAAAGTGTGGGGGCCCAATGAGACGGGGGCCCAATGAGACGGGGACCGAATGAGACGGGGGCCCAAAGGGCAAACCCCTTAAAGACCCACAGGCAATATTATTGCCTCCACAGAGAAGCTAATGCAGAAAACGAAAAGGAAATGCCTTTGACAAAGAACGAACAGAAAATTGGAAACGAGCTCAGTGGAATAAAAGGGAGAGATACAGTTTATCACTGGAACAGCCGATGACATCATAAGATGCCTACATCTTGTAAAAATCCAAGTTGTGTTTCGAAAAAAAAAAAGAAAAAAAAAAAGAAGAGTGATTCTCGAGGCAGCACACCTCCAAACAACTGATCTCATTATTGTAAATGAAAAGGGCCTAGGGGTTTGTTGTCAATGGAAGAGTTTATAATGATGAAAGTGTTTGTTTATTAGTTTGCTTTTTCGTTTGTTTGCGTGCTTGTTTGTTAAATTGTAAATACTGACCTCAGTTGAGAGGTTGGTAATCTTGAGCAGAAAAGCATGATATATCCTTTAAATACAACAACAACAACAAAGAATACCTCATCTAGATATAGTGGGGTCTCTATGTGTGTATATGAACCGATGGCTTTCAGAATTAGTGTCAATGTCAGTGTCAGTGCCAGTGCCATTATCTCTATTGAAGTTCATGTTCATGTTCATTTTAGTCAGTTTATTCCTTTTCTCGCACAGGACGGAGCAGCAGGGAAGTTTCAGTCTTTACTACTAATTTTTGTATCTGGTGTTTGTTTGTTTGTGATTTTACTCTTGACAAAGGCCAGTTGGCCGAAAATTTGCGCCTGTCTTGTCTTGTTGTATTAAATACGCGTTCTTAATCTTTTTTTCGTCGTTTTTTTTTCCTGGTTCCTGTTTGCTTGAACGCGGACAGCCACACTTGTTTTGGAGTTCATGTTGTTTAGTAGAATGTGTTGGGTGGTGTGTGTGTGTGTGTGTGTGTGGTGTGTGTGTGTGTGTGTGTGTGTGTGTTGTGTGTGTGTGTGTGTGTGTGTGTGTGTGTGTGTGTGTGTGTGTGTGTGTGTGTTGTGTGTGTTTGTTGTGTGTGTTCGTGTGCATGCATGCATGTGTGTACCTGCGTATATCTGTATGTGTGCGTGTCTGCGTCTGTGTGTGTGTATGTGTGTGTGCGCACACGCGAGCGTGCGTGGCGTCTGTGTGTGTGTGTGTGTGTGTGTGTGTGTGTGTGTGTGTGTGTGTGTGTGTGTGTGTGTGTGTGTGTGTGTGTGTGTGTGTGTGCGTGAGAGAGAGAGAGAGCAAGAGAGACAGAGACAGAGAGAGAGGGAAAGAGAGCGGGGAGGGGGGAGAGAGAAAAGAGAGAGAGAGAGAGAAAGAGAGAGAGAAGAAGGGAGAAGAAAACAGAAGAAGAAGAAGAAGAAAAGAAGAAGAAGAAGAGAGAGGACTGGATTGGATAGGATAGTCTGTTTGTCAAAGGTGTATGTGATGCGTCTAGTGTGTCGGCTAGTGACTAGTGACTGCGTGCTTGTCACCTCTCACTTTCACAGCCGAAACCGCTGGCTAGCACTGCTGCTTGCAGCTATGCGAAAAGAAGAGCAGAGGGCGTAAGTCTCTTCCTGTCAGTACATAGCCTCTCCATCAGCAAGCCCTACGCTGTGCCTCCTCGTGGCGACAGGCGGTAACTGAGCACCTCGCGGACTCAGGCTAAATCTCGTGGGACTCGGAGGAGGTCTGGCCCCCAGACGTGAGGCATGCAGGCCCACCAGGGTGTGGATATGCCCTGGTGCCCACGAACCAGATCCCCAAGCTATGGGTAAAATAGCTCCACTGCCTTGTGGACATCTTGGGAGAGAGTAAGGCTAAGGGAGTTAACCCTGAAAAAACCGATGGAAGGCAAGGGGAAACCACCATCGTAGTTTTCCCCAGGACAACCATGGACAAAAGAAAGAGGAAGAATGAAGTTAACGACGTTAATAGGTGCTCCTGTGGAGCACCTTCGTCTGGTAGGGACTGTCATGCAGCGCAGGTGACACCAGACCGTCAGCCAGCTACTGCGACCAAAATTAAACCCAAAGTCAAACTTAGAAACACCAAAATAGCAACATGGAACATCAGAATACTGCTGCAGAAGGGAAAATTAGACAACATCAAAATGGAGATGGAAAGGCTTAACATTGGTATTTTAGGACTAGGGGAAGTGAGATGGAAGGGGGCAGGCATGATAACATCCGGAGAATACACAGTGATATACTCTGGTGGTAATTCACATGAAAGAGGAGTAGGCATCATAATGGACAAAGACAAATCAAAAGCAGTTAAGGGATACTGGGCTGTGTCCGACAGAGTTTTGCTGGTCAAATTGGGTGGCAAACCATTTGATATCAACATCATACAGGTGTATGCACCAACATCCGCAAGTACTCAGGAAAACATCGACAACTTCTACGAAGTTTTAGAGATGGCCAAGGTCCAGTGTAAATCACAAGAAGTTACAGTCATAATGGGAGATTTTAATGCTAAAGTGGGACAGGATAGGGTGGAGGATATAGTTGGACCTCATGGCCTTAGTACACAAAATGAAAGGGGAGGGAAACTTGTAGAATGGGCACAGATGAATGAGTTCATAGTAGGAAACATCTGGTTTGAGCAGCCTAACAGAAGAAAATGGACTTGGATGAGTCCAGGAGATAATACCAAAAATCAGATTGACTACATCCTGATCAACAAAAGATTTAGAAATTCTTTACTGTCAGCAAAAACACTACCATGCGCAGACTGCAACAGTGACCACAATCCTGTACTGGGAAGATATAGACTGAAATTGAGAAAAAGGAAACAGACCAAAAGCAACATCAAACTAAACCTTGGACTCTTACAGACATGAAATGATACATAAAAAATTTAATGTACATGTTCAAAACAAATTCAGTGCTCTGGAAGACGTTGGTGACAGTGAGGAGCAATGGACAAAGTTGAGGAATTCGATAAATGAATCTTGTGAAGAAATCCCTAAGGCAGAGAGAAAAGCAAAAAAGAGCTGGTGGACTAATGAAATTTTGGGCTCGATGGAGGAAAAGAGGAGGGCAAAGAGAAACGAGGAGATATACAGGAAGACAAACAAAGAAATCAGGTATAGGTGCAATGAAGCTAAGGAAGCTTGGCTGAACACAAAATGCAAAGAGATAGAAGACCGACACAAAATGGATCCTCAAGGTATGTACAGACGAATTGAAGAAATTGTCCATAGGAAAAATACATGCACATCAACTGGTTGCTTAAAATCGAAAGATGGCACGCTTATCATGGAAACAGACAAAATACTGGACAGATGGGGAGAGTACATTAAAGACCTTTTTGAGAATGACAGAAACGAAGAACACATTATAAAAAAGAACTTGGAAGGACCACCCATAATGAAAGATGAAGTTAGAGCGGCACTGAAAAAGATGAAACCAGGAAAAGCCCCAGGACCAGACAACATTACTACAGAGATGATTGAAGCTCTGGAGGAATTTGGCATAGAAAAAAATAACAGTCCTCCTAAATGAAATTTACGACACCGGAAAAATCCCCAAAGATATGTCAAAATCAATTTTCATTGCACTTCCAAAGAAGACAGGGCTATAGAATGCGAAATCCATCTTACAATCAGTTTGATGAGTGATGTAACAAAAATCCTGTTAAGAATAATCATGATGAGGACAAGAAATAGAATCAAAAGAGAAATAGCAGAAGAACAGTGTGGATTTGTGGAAGGGAAGGGAACTATTAATGCCATATACATTCTAAGAACTATCATACAGAGGTCAATTGAGATGAATAAGGATTTGTATTTATGCTTTGTTGACAATACCAAGACTTTCGATCGGGTACAACATGAAGAATTGATCAACCAACTGGAGAGACTCAATGTTGATGGAAAAGATCTATGAATAATCAGGAATATGTACTGGGAAGAAACAGCTGCAATGAGAATAGAAAACAATATAAGCTCTTTCCAAAACATCAAACGAGGAGTCAGACAGGGTTGTGTTTTGTCACCAGATCTGTTTTCACTTTACAGCGAAAACATCATAAGAAACCTAGAAGAAGACCCTGGATTAAAGGTTGCAGGGAAAGTGATAAACAACATTCGATACGCAGATGACACCGTGCTAACTGCAGAAAATGAAAGGGACCTACAAAACCTTGTGAATATACTAGAAATAGAAAGCAAAGGTAAGGGGTTGGAACTAAACAGCAAGAAGACTGAAGTCATGGTGATCAGTACATAAGTTCAAATACCTGGGAACGGTCATTTCATCAGACGGCAGATGCACATCGGAAATAGCCGGCAGAATCGGCCAAGCCAAAACAGCATTCAAGAAGATGACAAGCATTCTTACCAACAAATGCCTATCAATTAACATCAGGAGAGTCCTTGAATGTTATATAGAATTGTTGTACGGATGTGAGGCGTGGACAGTCAACAAGCAAAGCCAGAACAAGATTGAGGCAGGAGAGATGTGGTTTCAAAAAAGAATGTTGAGAGTTCTATTGGCAGCAAAGAAAACAAACGAGACAGTCTTGATGGAGGCAGACATAAGTAGATCATTCATAAGGAAGATTAGGAAAAGACAGGCAACATTTATAGGCCATTTTATGAGGAAGGGGGATTTGGAGCACCTGGTCACAACGGGAAAGCTGGAGGGAAAGAGAGCACCGGGTAGACCCAGGGAGAAAATGCTGGACGGACTTGCAGAGTGGCTGGGGACGAGGAGGGTGGGGGAGATGCTAGGGGCAACGAGAGATAGAGACAGATGGAAGTCCATGATCGCCAACGCCATGCGGCACCTGATGATGATGATGATGATGAATCTGTACATGTCATAGACCATGACTCCTCATAAAGGGGTATGTGAACAACATACAACATGATATCATCAGAACGATTACATTTAAATGATCAAAGGCAACACATTTGTGCATAATTACACCACAATTACGACTTATTTCTCAAAGTAACAAAATAATATCCAAAATTACGAAACCGTTCTTTGTCTAAATTTTTGTCTAAAACCAATGAGAAATTGAGCGCAACTTCAGGGGTTGTTGATGACATCAGTGAACTTAGTCTAAATAAGCAGGGCTGTAATACTTAGGTTTACTATTCTTTTCTCTAACATGATTAAGTGTTTGACAACTGAGAACAAAATGTACTTCAACTTGAGAATCTACAGGTGTAACTTACAAACAAACATATAATATGCCTTTCTGGATTCCAAACAACTTCTTATCAATCAAAAATGCACAACAGTGAATGTAATCCTTAGCATCAACACTTTTTATGAAGGGAAGAAAATTATTTTTAATTAGACAAAGCACGTCTCCTGAACGTCTTCCTTGGTTAGACAGTTTTATGCCGGACTTACAAAACACTTTAAATCCGTGAAATATATCAATTTGACAATTGTCCAGGAAAGTCTCAACTAAACACACAAAATCAAACTTTGGAACAAGACATAAAATCTTGATCACAAGGTTTGATCAATAAACCATTTATCTTCCGTGACCAGGAACGAGAAGGGACGTTTCATTTCTGTGACCTTGGCACTTGCTTGTCATCGTCAGGCCACTCACTGCCATTGTGCGACCAAGTGCAGCGCTGACACGCAAACCAGTTACTGGTGCTGCCACGTTTTCACTCCCTATTCATCGTTGTCAGGGCAAAAATGATGACTAACAATGGTCCGGCGATCCCTTATCTTTTTTTCTCTCAGGTTATCGTTGTCCCCCAGGAAGAATTTTTTTCTCGTCAATAATAAGGTGGTCAAAGACCATTGTCATCTTTTTACTACTCTCCCTGGCTCTCTTTAGATGAGATGACACCCTGCGCCATATCTCTCAAACCTGTGCGTAGTAAACCTCACCAATAAAAAACAGTTGACTTGCAATTTTCTCTTGGATTTGAAAATTTTTAATTTTGTCCCCGTAGAAAGCAGCAGCGAGCAAGAATTGGGGAAGCTTTGTGTTAAGTTGGTGCACTCAGTAAAATTCAACATTTGTGTGAGTTCTAATTTGTCGGTTATTAGATATCTCAATTTGCCCTCACATTGTTTGTTTGTCTGGTTTGGGCCCTTAAGAACCCCATAAAACAAGAGGTTGTCGCTCTTTGATCTCCCTTCAAGATCGTCTGTTTTCCTTTCGAATTCATCAATCCTAGTCAATAAATCCTAATTTGTCTTCAACAGTTTATGATTTTCTGACCGTAAAACACCCACCTCCTCCCTCAGATCCCTGAAACCAATGTCTAAAGAAACATAATGTCCATTCAGTTGCATCGTTGCCAAAATGTAGACAGTTTTAGAGGTAGGAGTCTGCCCACTCTCTGAAGCTCCAGAGATCTGGTCAGTGGAAGTCCTGCACGTCACGTAGGTCACTCTTTTCTGCCCAGTGCCATCGACCTTGGAGAGTGCAGGCACTGGGTTCTACTCCACATCATATAAGAATGCCACCCACCCACCCCCCCAAAAAAGATATATAATGGTGAGGAGCAGGTCAAGCATATATACCGTCTGCACAGCATCTGATTGTCAAAGCGGCGAGTCCTATAGCCACTTTCTCACCGGCCCTTTTACACATAAATGCCTGAAGCACTGGCAAAAAGGAACCCCACGTCTCCCTAAACACCAAAGATGCCGGAGGCATGATACATAATCCGGCGTAAGGCAAGAAATGTAGCCAAAGTATTGCCATAGTCCGCAGAAAACGTCAAACGAAGGAGGGTGTTATTATAATCGACCAATATGTGCCAATACACGATTCACGCCCCATCAACGCTAACGATGGAGGACGTTATAAACTACCAACATGTACCAATACACGATTCACGCCCCATCAACGCTAACGACGGAGGACGTTATAAACTACCAACATGTACCAATACACGATTCACGCCCCATCAACGCTAACGACGGAGGACGTTATAAACTACCAACATGTACCAATACACGATTCACGCCCCATCAACTCTAACGACGGAGGACGTTATAAACTACCAACATGTACCAATACACGATTCACGCCCCATCAACGCTAACGACGGAGGACGTTATAAACTACCAACATGTACCAATACACGATTCACGCCCCATCAACGCTAACGACGGAGGACGTTATAAACTACCAACATGTACCAATACACGATTCACGCCCCATCAACTCTAACGACGGAGGACGTTATAAACTACCAACATGTACCAATACACGATTCACGCCCCATCAACTCTAGCTTTCGAATGCCTAGTTCTTTAAGTCAAGTTTTTTTCTTTTTTCAACAGGCTGGCTCGCGTTTATTTTTTTCAGGCCTTAAAACTGACTGTTCCCAGCCCTTCGCGTTTCTTTGTCATTTCTCTGACACATCTCCACATTTCCTTCGAGGCGATGGGAGGGCGAAGACATTCTATAACTTTCGCTCATCGGAAACAAACAAACAAACAAACAAAGAACGAAATAAAGAAAGAAAGAAAGAAATAAACAAACAGACAAAAGCAGAATCTCATCTCCTTGTTAACTGAACAAAAAAAGATATTGCAACATCAAGGACAAGAAATAAATAAACAAATACATGAATGAACAAAAGAAAAAAGAAAAAACACAGAAAAAAAGAACGACAGAAACACACAGAAAGAAGAAACAAACAAAGAAAAAACAAAGAAAAATCGATAAAACGAAAAAAAAAAAGAAAGAAAGAAAGACACACAAAAAGAAAGAACGAGAGAAAGACAGAAAAAAGAAAACGAAAAAAAAAAAAAAAAACCAGAAAGAAAGAAACAAGGAAAGACAGAAAGGAAAAACAAGCAAACAAACAAACAACTAAAAACAGAAAAAAACAAACAAAACAAGCAAAAGACCAGGTAAAAAACATAAACATCAAACAAAGAGAGAAACAAATAAACAAGACAACAACAACAAAAACAAGGAAAAGAACGAAAGAAACACGCTTACAGCATCAACAAAGTAATATTTTAATCATTTCCATGTGTATGGCATGCAGATAACCAAGCAAGTACGTCTGTGTATGTGTGGGTGTGTGCCACGTGTATGGGTGTGTACTACGTGTGTGGGGGTGTGCGTGCGTGCCTGCGTGTGTGTATGTGTGAGTGCTGTGCGTGCGTGCGTGTGTGAATGTGTGAGTGCTGTGCGTGCGTGCGTGTGTGTGTGCGCGCGTGCACGTGTATGTGCTGCACGAGTGTGCATGTTTGTGTATGGATGTTCATTGTATTCAAAGTGTGTTAACAAAAAAGACCATAAATGTGTTTTGAGAATCTTATATTCCATGGTGTGGGGTTGCTTATGTGTGTGTGTGTATGTGTGTGTGTGTGTGTGTGTGTGTGTGTGTGCGTGTGTGTGTGTTGTGTTGTGTGTGTGTGTGTGTGTGTGTGTGTGTGTGTGTATTGTGTGTGCGTATGTGCGTGTGTGTATATGTGTGTGACGGGAGAGAAATAGACAGAGAGGGAGAGAGAGAGAGAAATAGACAGATAGATAGATAGATAGATAGATAGAAAGAGAGAGAGAGAGAGAGAGAGAGAGAGAGAAAGAGAGAGAGAGAGAAAGAAGTAGACAGACAGACATACAGACAAACAGACAGAGACACACAGACAGAGAGAGACAGAGCGGGAGGGAGGAAGACAGAAAAGGGTTGAGCTGGGAAATGAATCTTCACAAGATCAGATAATCATAAACTGAATATGGCGGTAGGCAATTTTTCAGCACTGAGGAGGTCGCCCGCTCCGTTTATTTCTCTATTTGTTTATTCATTCAGCTTTTATATATATATATATATTTTTTTGCTGCCTCATTTAATGGACCACTTCATTTCGCGTTAATCCCACTCTGCTCGTTCCACTTCTCCAACATACAACCCAAGTTTAAAAACAACTTATTTTCCTCGAATGATTCCCCCTCTCCACCATACAACCCAAGTTTGAAAACAACAGTTTAATTTTTAAATGATTTCACCTCCCAACATACAAACCAAGTTTAAAAAGAAACTTTTTTTCTCGAATGATTTCACCTTTCCAACATAGAACCCAAGTCTAAATATGTTTTTTTCTCGAACGATTCCACCTCCCCAACATACATCCCAAGTTCAAAAACAATTTTTTTTTCTCGAATGATTCCACCTCCCCAACATACAACCCAAATTTAAAAACAACCTTTTCTTCTCGAATGAATCCACCTCCCAACATACAACCCAAGCTTGAAGCAAACTTTTTCCCTCGAATGATTCCACCCCTCCAACATACAACCGAAGTTCAAAAACAGTTTGTTTTGTCTCGAATGATTCCACCTCCTTAACATACAACCCAAGTTTGAACACAACTTATTTTCTCGAACGATTCCACCTCCCCAACATACAAACCAATTTTAAAAACAACTTTTTTTCTTGAATGATTCCACCTTCCCCACATACAACCCAAGTATAAAAAGAACTTTTATTTCTCGAATGATTCCACCTCCCAAAACATACAACCCAAGTTTAGAACAACTTTTTTTCTCGAATGATTCCACCTTCCCAAAATATGATCCAAGTTTAAAAACAACTTTTTGTCTGGAATGATTCTACCTCTCCACCATACAACCCACGTTTAAAAGTAACATTTTTTTCCCAATGATTCCACCCCTCACCAACATACAACCCAAGTTTATTTTAAAAACAACTTTTTTTCTCGAATGCTCGTGTTTATACATATTTCTGTCTTGCCAACACTGTGCTGGCTCTGTGTTGCTGCATAGTCTGCATACTCCATCTTTGGTAGATGTGCATGCTGGGATTTTCACCTAAAGTTACAAAAGCCACCAGACACTGACATGACTTACAGGGTCTTTAACATGCACGAACGTTGTTCTGCATGCATATACACGCGAAGGGAGTTTAGGCACTATCAGGTCAGCACACATGTTGACCCGGGAGACTGGAAAAGTCTCCACCCACTATCCACCAGGCGGGATCTACCAAGACAGGATTGAATATCGGACCTTACAACTGGAAGTCCGATGTCTTACCCACTTGACTACCGCACCCGTTAAACTTAAGTTCATTTTGGAACCAGAAACAAAAACCGAAAAAAGCATCAAAACACGTATTACATACAACCAGACAAGACATTCGCAAATTTTCGGCCAACTGGCTTTTGTCAAACGTAGACGTAAGATCACAAACAAATAAACTCCAAGTACAAAAATTAGGAGAAAAAAGACTGAGACTTCCCTGCTGCTTCGTCCAGTGTGAGAAAAGGGCTAAAATGACTGAAATGTCATCATCATAATGATGCACTAGCTAAGAGTAGTGTTTGGAACGTAAAGTATCTTGCTATTAAATAATGCATAAGAGAAACTAAGCATGTGAATAAAAAAGTATATAATAAAGAGGTATGGCTGATGTAAATGGATCCTAGTGCAACGAATCCGGCCTGACCTTGGAATAGGAAGAAAAATATTCGAAATCAACAGCCAAGGGGCTGAAGGGAAAACCGGAGTCCCCAGCAAAAATCTCTTAGTTCATTTTGTCGAAGTCCCTAACGTCAGGAAGTTCCTTGGGGACAGTGATGTTAATTCGCCGTGTGAACACCCGACAGAGGAGACCGAGAGTTATATATGCCGTGTTAGGAAATTTGAGTAATATCCCCAACTGTGCATCCATAATGTGGCCGAGACCAACCCATAGCATGCTCAAATCTGGATGAAATATGGTTGAGATTAAACAGTCTCACAACGATATATACGAACCGATGGGGACTTGAACCTCCAGGTTCCCAGTCCATTGTGCTAACCACTTTGCCACCATAATTAGTCCATTGTGCTAACCACTGTGCCACAATGATCAGTCTAATATGCTAACTACTTTGTCACAATGATAATTCCATTGTACTAACCACTTTGCTACAATGAGCAGTCTATTGTGCATACCATTTTGGCACAATAATCAGTG
>JAPXFY010000020.1:11051415-11078915 GCA_030674185.1 Monoplex corrugatus
AAGAATGCGAAGAAGAAGAATGCGAAGAAGAATGCGAAGAATGCGAAGAAGGAAGAAGAAGAAGAAGAATGCGAAGAAGAAGAAGAAGAAGAAGAAGAATGCGAAGAAGAAGAAGAAGAAAGAAGAAGAAAAAGAAAGAAGAAGAAGAAGATGAAGAAGAAGAAAAAGAAAGAAGGAGAAGAAGAAGAAGAAAAAGAAGATAAAGGAGGGGAGGGGGAAAAGGAAACTCTAACACTCGCAAGTGTGTATTTGATTTGCTAGGTTGGCAAAGTTAGCACTGAATTCAAGGATTTCCTTTTCTTTATTTCTCTCTTTTTTTCTAAGGACCATCGCACCTAGGGACTTTCCTTTGTGCACAGCTTTTTTTTTTTGTCCCATTTTCTACGCCACTTTAATGGGTGCATATGCTGGGACAGTTTTTACACTGCTGTGATGATGGTGACGATGAGGACGATAACCATGATGCTATGGAGTTCCATCTAGGATTGAGACTGCCTGACAGGGCTGTACTGTACGCTTACCATCATAATATATCCTGGCGTCAACCAGGGCCAAGAGATACAAACACCTGTGGTGCTGGACAGAAGATTTGAGCAACGCCCTCAATGACGCATTTGTGAAGTGGATGAGCCTCGACTGTGTGGTCCCAGTCTTCCCAATGACCCCATAGCACGCTCAACTCTGTGTATGAGCCGGTTGGGGCATAAAAATTCCGTAATGATTTTTGAAAGAACTGATGGGGATTCGAACCCACAGCCTTCCAGTCAGGCTTTCTTTGAGTTAACCACCAAACCACGGCGGTTGCTTTCCAATTCCAGGAGTTTTTCTTTCCAATTTACCGGCCAAATATTTCAGTCTAGTTAATTTACACTACCCTCCTTCCCCCTCTCTCATGTCTCTGACTAGTGCCATTATCTCGAATCCATGTCATAAGATATTCCACACCAGGATTTTTATGCCAATATGTAACAATCAGAATGTTCCAAATTTCTCTCAACAAGCAATTTTGTTTCTCTGTCTACAGCACTGGTGTTCAGCGATGGAGAGATTCTTTTTCCTCCATAACAGTCTTACAGAATTCATAGACATAGCTTTTGCTATGCATCATCATCATCATCAGGTGCCCTGCCGCATGGCGTTGGCGATCATGGACATCCATCTGTCTCTGTCTCTCGTTGTCCCAAGCATCTCCCCCACCCTCCCCGTCCCCAGCCACTCTGCAAGTCCGTCCAGCATTTTCTCCATGGGTCTACCTGGTGCTCTCCTTCCCTCCAGCTTTCCCGTTGTGACCAGGTGCTCCAAATCCCCCTTCCTCATAAAATGGCCTACAAATGTTGCCTGTCTTTTCCAAATCTTCCTTATGAATGATATAATTGTGTCTGCCTCCATCAAGACTGTCTCATTTGTTTTCTTTGCTGTCCATGGAACTCTCAACATTCTTCTTAGAAACCGCATCTCGGCTGCCTCAATCTTGTTCTGGCTTTGCTTGTTGATTGTCCACGCCTCACATCCGTACAACAGTATTGGTTCTATATAACATTCAAGAACTCTCTTCCTGATGTTAATTGATAGGCATTTGTTGGTAAGAATGCTTGTCATCTTCTTGAATGCTGTTTTGGCTTGGCCGATTTTGCCGGCTATTTCTGATGTGCATCTGCCGTCTGATGAAATGATCGTTCCCAGGTATTTAAATTTATCAACCTGTGTCAAGGTTGTGCCATTAGCTGTTATTTTGCATGAGGGGATTTCATGTTTTTTACTGATCACCATGACTTCAGTCTTCCTGCTGTTTAGTTCCAACCCCTTACCTTTGCTTTCTATTTCTAGTATATTCACAAGGTTTTGTAGGTCCCTTTCATTTTCTGCAATTAGCATGGTGTCATCTGCATATCGAATGTTGTTTATCATTTTCCCTTCAACCTTTAATCCAGGGTCTTCTTCTAGGTTTCTCATGATGTTTTCGCTGTCATTGCAGCTGTTTGTTCCCAGTACATATTTCTGATTATTCGATCTTTTCCATCAACATTGAGTCTCTCTAGTTGGTTGATCAATTCCTCATGTCTTACCCGATTGAAAGCCTTGGTGTAGTCAACAAAGCATAAATACAAATCCTTATTCATCACAATTGACCTCTGTATGATAGTTCTTAGGATGTATATGGCATTAATAGTTCCTTTCCCTTCCACAAATCCACACTGTTCTTCTGCTATTTCTCTTTTGATTCTATTCCTTGTCCTCATCATGATTATTCTTAACAGGATTTTTGTTACATCACCCATCAAACTGATTGTAAGATGGAGTTCGCATTCTATAGCCCCTGTCTTCTTTGGAAGTGCAATGAAAATTGATTTTGACATATCTTTGGGGATTTTTCCGGTGTCGTAAATTTCATTTAGAAGGACTGTTATTTTTTCTATGCCAAATTCCTCCAGGGCTTCAATCATCTCTGTAGTAATGTTGTCTGGTCCTGGGGCTTTTCCTGGTTTCATCTTTTTCAGTGCCGCTCTAACTTCATCTTTCATTATGGGTAGTCCTTCAAAGTTCTTTTTTATAATGTGTTCTTTGTTTCTGTCATCCTCAAAAAGGTCTTTAATGTACTCTCCCCATCCGTCTAATATTTTGCCTTTTTCCATGATACGCTTGCCATCTTTCGATTTCAAGCAACCAATTGATGTGCATGTATTTTTTCCTGTGGACAATTTCTTCAATTCGTCTGAACATACCCTGAGGATCCGTTTTGTGTGGGGTCTTCCATTTCTTTGCATTTTGTTTTCAGCCAAGCTTCCTTAGCTTCATTGCACCTATTCCTGATTTTTTTGTTTATCTTCCTGTGTTTCTCCTCTTTTCTCTTTGCCCTTCTCTTTTCCTCCATCAAGCCCGAAATTTCATTAGTCATTCAGTTCTTTTTTGCTTTTCTATCTGCCTTAGGGATTTCTTCACAAGTTTCATTTATCGAATTTCTCAACTTTGTCCATTGTTACTCATTGTCACCAACGTCTTCCAGAGCACCGATTATTGTTTTGAACATGTACATTAAAAATTTTTTACGTATCACTTAATCTGTCTGTAAGAGTCCAAGGTTTAGTTTGATGTTGCTTTTGGTCTGTTTCCTTTCCTCAATTCAGTCTAAATCTTCCCACTACAGGATTGTGGTCAACAGGCAGTCTGCGCCTGGTAGTGTTTTTGCTGACAGTAAAGAATTTCTATATTTTTTGTTTATCAGGATGTAGTCCATCTGATTTTTGGTATTATCTTCTGGACTCATCCAAGTCCATTTTCTTTTGTTAGGCTGCTCAAACCAGGTGTTTCCTACTATGAACTCATTCATCTGTGCCCATTCTACAAGTTTCTCTCCCCTTTCATTTTGCGTACCAAGGCCATGAGGTCGAACTAAATCCTGTCCCACTTCAGCACTAAAATCTCACATTATTACAGTGACTTCTTGTGATTTACATTGGACTCTGGCCATCTCTAATACTTCGTAGAAGTTGTCGATGTCTTCCTGAGTACTTGCAGATGTTGGTGCATACACCTGAATGATGTTGATATCAAATGGTTTGCTTCCCAATTTGACCAGCAAAACTCTGTCGGACACAGCCCAGTATCCCTTAACTGCTTTTGATTTGTCTTTGTCCATCATGATGCCTGCTCCTCTTTCATGTGTTATCACCAGAGTATATCATTGTGTATTCTCCTGATGTTAGCATGCCTGCCCCCTTCCATCTCACTTTCCCTAGTCCTAAAATACCAATGTTAAACCTTTCCATCTCTGTTTTGATATTTTCTAATTTACCCTTCTGCAACAGTGTTCTTATATTCGATGTTGCAACTTTGATGTTTTTAAATCTGAGTTTAGGGGGTTTGGTCGCAGTAACTTGCTGACGGTCTGGTGTCACCTGCGCCGCATGACAGTCCCTACCGGACGAAGCTGCTCCACTGGAGCACCTATTTACGTCGTTGTCTTTTTCCATTTTTCTGTTTCTGTCCATGGGTAACCTGGGGAAAATTACGATGGTGGTTTCCCGTTGCCTTCCATCGGTTTGTGTACGGTCTCTCCACTAGCCTTATTCTCTTCCGAGATGTCCACAAGGCAGTGGAGCTATTTTACCCATAGCTTGGGGATCTGGTTCGTGGGCACCAGGGCGTATCCACACGCTGGTGGGCCTGCGTGCCTCCGAGTCCCACGAGATTTAACCTGAGTCCGTGAGGTGCTCAGTTACCGCCTGTCGCCACGAGGAGGCACAGCGTAGGGCTTGCTGATGGAGAGGCTATGTACTGACAGGAAGAGACTTACGCCTTCTGCTCTTCTTTTCGCATAGCTGCAAGCAGCAGTGCTAGCCAGCGGTGCAGGCTGAAAGTGAGGTGACAAGCACGCAGTCACTAGCCGACACACTAGACGCATCACATCTGCTGATGACAAGCTATGCATGCTGTCGTTAAACATTCGAACTGAACTGTGGAGATGTCACTCTTTAGTATATGTTTACGCTTAAACTGTTTGTTTTCTTTCGAAGACAGTAATTTCAAATGACACTTTATCTATCTGCAGCTCTGGTATCAGTCTCAGTCCTGAAGTTATCATGATTTTTGCTTGGCTAAGTCAACTTTTTTGTGTTCTGAGATTTGAAAAATGAAGGAAACTGAAACACTTATATCCGTGGCTTCAACTACACACCATTACACAGTGAGACACAATTTTGTCGGTTACTTTGGAGGACATTATTTACCACTGCTCCTTCGCTCCCCCTCCCCCCCCCCTCCATAAGTCAATTAACATCGGATGAACCTTGAAAGTGGGTCTGTCTTCTTGCCTAAACAGCGTTGGAAACGAACATATCAGACAAGAGGTGAACGAGTACATATAAAGGAGATATCTTCTTCTTCATAGTATAGTGTATATTTTTATCCACATCTTTACCATGCCATGCTCACAATAAACATTGTTCAGTGAATGTGGGTATTATTCAAACATCGATTGTCTTAAAAAAAAAGAATGGGGTGTGTTTATTTCTTCAAATCTATCAAAGAACACGTGTGGTTTTATAATAATAATAATAATTACAATATTTATATAGCGCAAAATCTCGACAAAATCAAATCTAAGCGCTGAAACAGACACACACGCACGCACGCACGTACGCACGCACACACACGCACACACACACACACACACACACACACACACACTACACACACACACACACACACACACACATGGCTATAAATGGGGAGAAAGAATAAAAGCAATAAAAGCAAGAATAAAAGCAATGGAAAATTATAGAGAGCATATCATATACAATTATATATTATAGCAAAGTGATTCCCCTCCGAGCGGAGACAGGCTGCAGAGGGGGGTTGAGTGAGGTTAGGATTTTATGCAGAGGAGAAAAGGTGAGTTTTGAGAGCGGACTTGAAGGAGACAAAAGTAGGTTGCTGACGGACTGAGAGAGGAAGTTTGTTCCAGGAGAGTGGACCAGAAACAGACAAGGCTCGTGGACCATAGGTATTGAGTTTAGTGCGTGGAAAGCGAAAAGTCAGAGGATCGGAGGCAGAGCGGAGGGTACGTGAGGGAAGATAGATCTCAAGTAGACTTGACAGGTAATCGGGGGCTGCGTTATTGAGGCTTTTGTAGCACATGGTGTCTAGTTTGTACTGTATGCGCTTTGATACAGGGAGCCAGTGAAGTTGTGCCAGGAGAGGAGATATGTGGTCAGCTTTTTTCTTTTTGAGTACAAGGCGTACAGCATTGTTTTGAATGCGCTGTAGGATGTGAATGGTGGAGGCAGGAAGACCAGACAGGAGTGAATTGCAATAGTCAATGCGAGACATTATGAAGGAGAGAACGAGTTTTGCAGTTGTTTCGACAGAGAGATACTTCCTGATCAGGCTTATACGATGGAGATGATAGTAGCAAGATCTGGCAGTTTGAGAAACAAAGTTGTTCATGGAGAGGGTAGAGTCAATGCAGACACCAATGTTTTTAGCTGAATCAGAAATTGGGACTGATGTGTTACATAATGGGAGAGAAAGAGGAGGCAGCTGAGAAAGTTTCTGACGGGTGCCAATGAGGATAGCTTCTGTCTTGTCGTCATTAAGCTGAAGTTTGTTGAACGTCATCCAGTTCTTAATGTCCGAGTAACACTCAGTGGTGCGAGTCAACAGGCGCTGTATATTATCAGGTGAGTCACTGTCTTGAAGTTGGGTGTCATCAGCATAGAAGTGGTGTTTTATAGAGTGGGAGTTGATGATGGTGGACAGGGGGGAGGTATAAAGAGTGAAAAGAACAGGGCCAAGGACAGTTTGTTTTCTGTTTGATAGATATGAAGTGAACCAGGAGAGAGCAATGTCAGAGATGCCAAAAGTATGATGAAGTCTAGAAAGGAGAATACCATGGTCAATGGTATCAAAGGCTGCAGACAGATCAAGGAGTGTGAGGAGAGAGACTTTGCCAGTATCAGTTGCAAGGAGGAGATTGTTGAGAATGTGTAGTAGGGCAGTTTCAGTGCTATGGCACTGGCGGTAGGCTGACTGGAAAGGATTGAGGAGATTGTTGGCAGACAGGTGAGAGTTCAGCTGGTTGAGGACGACTTTTTCAAGGAGTTTTGACAAGAAAGAGAGATTAGAGATAGGCCGGTAATTTTTCAGTTCATTTGGATCTAAATTGTGTTGCTTGAGGAGAGGGTGAACAATAGCAGACTTGAAAGAATCTGGGACAGTTCCAGTTTGAAAAGAAGTGTTGATGATGTCAGTGATGAATGGGAGGAGAGTAGGGAGACAGTCAGAGTAGAGAGAACCTGGAAGAGGATCCAGTTCGCAGGTTTTGAACGACATGGATCTGATTGTGTTGAAAATTTCTTCTTATGAGACTGGGGTAAAAGTAATAAGAGGTGTGCCAGAGAAGGAAGGGTCAGGTGGGCATGGTTGACAGGGTGTCCTGTCAAGCCTGTCACGAAGAGTTTGCATTTTGGTGGTGAAATACTTGGAGAATACAGATGGGAGTTCTTCATTTGTATGTTTTGTTGGGAGAGGTAAATCTTTTCGTGTGCCAAGGAGATGATTCATGGTTGTAAAGAGTTCTTTTGAAGAAGAGGCATTCAGGATTTTGGTTTGGAAATAGCTTGTTTTTGCTTTAGAGGCTTGGAAAAGTTGCCTGTGTACACAGTGAGTTTGGATTTGCGCCAGCGGCGCTCTGCTCTGTGGCGGGCACGTTTTGCACAGGCAATCTCATGAGTGTCCAGAAGATGGTGGAGAGTAGTATAGAATTCATCGGCAAGATTATGTGACTTTTCAGAAAGGAGACGGGAGGCATCAGATGAAAATGTGGAGAGGTCGATAGATTTGAGATTGCGTCGAGTCACTGTGCGCGTGGTATGGGAAGGAGGAGAAATGTCAAGAGAACAGAGAATTGCAGAGTGGTCAGATGGAAGGGCTGAAGTTAGACGGGTAGAAAGAACTAAGCAGTTGTCAGTAGCTGAATTGTGGTGATCACGAGAAATGATCCAGTCAAGAATGTGACCTTTTTGATGGGTTGGTTCAGAAATGTGTTGAGTCATATTGTGATTGGACAGAGAGTTGATGATATGTCTTGTGTCATAACGGTGAGTGTTGTCATAGTGGACATTGATGTCACCTAGAATGATGAGATTTCCAGGTAAGAGGCAGTAGTGGTCAAGCAGTTGGTCAAAGTCAGAGAGAAACGTGGATGTGGTGAGTTTGTTGGCAGAGCTAGGTGGAGGTCGATAGACACAGGAGAAGGTGATGGGGTGAGGGGTGGATTGGAAGGATACTTCAACGTGCTCGAAAGAAGGATGGGAGAAAGGCAGAGACTGCGAGAAAGATAGGCGGGGATGGAGTGAGTCGTTGTAGAGGATGGCGATACCGCCACCTCGGGATGAGCGATGGAAAGAAGCAAGCCTGTAACCACTCGGAGTGAGGCTAGCATGTATAGGTTCATGACCATTGTTTGAAATGGCATCAGTACTTGAAACTATGGTTTGATGGGTTAGTTGCCTGGCTGATTGTTTGGGTGGTTAATTGGTTGTTCGATTGTTTGATTGGTTGGTTAGTTTGTGCTTTTTTCTATATTTGTTTGCTTTGTCTTTGTCTTTTATTCGGTATTGTTTATTAATTTTTCTGCTTCCTTGTTTCTGCCCTTTTCAGTCTCCTTTCTTAAAGAAGGCAATTGGCTTGATATTGAGCAGAGGTGTGTACATGTGCGAGTACATGGCTGTGTATGTGTGTGTGAGAGAGAGGGTTATTTTGTTTAAAGCCCAGGCGACTGCGTAGAGCCATATCAACGCAAAGAGAAAGGAAGCTAGAGAGTGAATGAGCGAGAGAGGAGAGAGAAAGAGAGAGAGAAAGAGAACGAGAGAACGAGAGAGAGAGAGCGAGCGAGAGAGAGAATGTGAGAGAGAGAAAAACAAAAAAAGAAAGAGAGACAGAAAGAGAGCGAGAGAGAGAGACAGACAGAGAGACAGACAGACAGACAGAGAGAGAGAGAGAGAAGACAGAGACAGACAGAAACACAGACAGACAGACAGACAGAGCAGACACACGCACAGATGCATTGCATCCCATTCCCTACATTTCATGCAGGTCGGAAATAGTCTGAAGATACAATCACAACCACACAGTCAGCACGTGCAGCAGGATGATAAAAGCACGTGCCATAATTATCCATTCCTCTTGCCCTTCAACTAACTGCTGCCACTCAGGAGCTGGGTGATGGTGAAGTCAGTGTCACAGTGAGGTGCAAAAGGCAGGTATGGAACCAGGGGTGATAACACAGCAGGTGAGATGGTCCTATCCATGGTTTGAGATATCCAGCAGTCTCATGTATTTACCCGCTTTGCTGGATTAGTACGGTTGGCACAGAACTCTCAGAGTTTGAGTTATGGTGTCGGCGTATTCATCTTATGCAGGCCTAGTTTCCATGTTTCAGTTTCAGTTTCAGATTCTCAACACGACGTCCCCGCGCTCGGAACGAATTCCATAAGCACTAGTGTAACAGGTGCCATGTGTATGGTGATAATGGCACAAACCTTAAGCCTGCACATAAACCCATGAGCTAGCCAGATCCTGAGGCCCTACCTAGCCTGTGTTTTACCAAGCGTATATTTTATACTGGTAGTGTATCAGCCCATCACTGGAATAACCTTGGTTACATGCAAATGATATGTGTATCTGTGTATCCTATCTTCAAAAAGGTTTCTACGACTCATGAGTTATATGTTTGGTGAATCACTTCTAACTGTTTTCCCCAGTTTGAGGATCTGCATGTTATTTCAATTTCTGATCACCCCCACTTTTAAAATAAAATCAAGTTTTAATGAAGTCAATAAACTGAAACGATAAGGCCATACTGTGCTAACACTTTCAAATTTGAACAGAAAGACAATAGAAAGAAAATGACTACACTGAGCCTAAGGACATTGAGAAGCTGGTTTTAAAGAGGTTAATTCTTAGGAGGGCGACATTAATTTTTGTCTTGTCATGTGTGACATTTATAGAGAAGGTGTTAGAGCATCTACATGTACATTTGTTACTTTGTGCATAAATAGTTCTTTACTGTACGGAAGTCTGAGTTTTAGCGGTAAAATATTTAATTCCTTTTAGTTGAAGTCTTATTGTACGAGATAAAACATCAAGATGTTGGTAGCGTGTAGGCTTCATATGCACATTTCTGACGGCTTCCATGTGTAGTTTGGATCTTCATCATATCGCTTTTGTAGTGAATTACATGACAAAAAAAGAAAAGGCCTGAACAAGTGTGATTGCTTGCGTTCAAGCAAACAGGAACCAGAAAAATTGAACACGAAAAAACTCAGAACGCTTATTAAATACAACCAGAAAAGACAGGAGCAAAATTTTGGCCAACTGACCTTTGTCAAATGTAGACGTAAGATCACAAATGAACAAACACCAAATAGAAAAATTAGGAGAAAAAGACTAAAACTTCCCTGTTCCATCATCCTTATTTTCGTACTTGGTGTTTGTTCATTTGTGATCTTACGTCTACGCTTGACAAAGGTCAGTTGGCCGAAAATTTGCGCCTGTCTTGTCTGGTTGTAACAAATACGCGTTCTGATTTTTTCGTGTCTTTTTGTTTGTTTTTTTCTGTTCCAGGAAAAGGCAGGGCTCAACTAGCAGAGATGGGAATGCTCAGCTTCCGATCTGTCAGCGTGCGTTTGCAGGTTCGAACCATGCTTAGGGAACTTAATACGTGTTGCAACTTCCAGTCCATCTAGTTGTGTGTGTATGTGTGTATGATACCTAGTTTTCGCCAAACTTAGGGGACGGTAAAGCAGATACAGAAGAGATGAGCACCATCTTTATAATGTTGCCACTGAGATAGTTTAGGTCTCTACAACCTCATTCCCCTATGACCGCTGGGTTATGAGAAAAAACAACAGCATATTTTGTGAAAGCTTCTTTTGAACAGACAGACTGAAACTGAAACTTTGGAACTCAGGATGGCATTATGTGCAAATCATTGTGACAGATTCTTGTGTGTAGTTATGTCTTGTTTTAGTTGAGAGAGAGAGAGAGAGAGAGAGAGAGTTGTGTATGTATGCGTGTGTGCGTGTGTGTGTGTGTGGGGGGGGGGTCTGTGGGGGGGCGTGTTGTGTGTATTGTGTATGTGTGTGTATGTGTGTGTGTGTGTGTCTGCTTGCTTGTGTGTGTGTGTGTGTGTGTGTGTGTGTGCGTGCGTGTGTGTGCATGTGTTCGTGTGTGTGTGCGTGCGTGCGTGTGTGTGTATGGATTATGTATGTGTGTGTGTGCGCGCGCACGTGTGTGTGTGTGTGTGTGTGTGTATGTGTGTGTGTGTGTGTGTGTGTGTGTGTGTCTGTATGTGTGTACACGTGTACGCGAAACCTGCAAAGAGCTTTGAGGGGAATGTGTGAATGAACTTGACAATGACGGAGCTTTAACCTCACTATGAATGAGTCAGTTAGTACAGACGATGAAGGCACTTTATAATCATATTAGGATCCATTCCAAAACTTGTAATATGCCAAACAAACACGTGCTAGTAGACCGGTTGCCGTGGTGCAGTGGTCAGCGTAGCGGACTACCGATTGGATGGTTGTGGGTTCGAATCCCCATCGGTCATTTCAAAAATCATTGTGGGATTTTTCAGCCCTAACCGGCTCCTTTACAGAGTTGGGCGTGCTATGGGCTCGATGAGAAGACTGGGACCACACAGTCGAGTCTAGTCCACTTCACGGATGGGTCATTGATAGTGTTGCTCAAATCTTTTTACCAACACTGCAGATATCTCTATATCTTGGGCCGGTTTAAAGGCAGGATATATTATGATATTAATCGAACGACAAAGACTAGCGGAGAGACCGTAAACAAACCGATAGAAGGCAACGGGAAACCACCATCGTATTCTCCCCAGGATATTCATGGATGGACAGACAAAAGAAAAATGAAGATAACGACGTAAATATGTGCTCCTATGGAGCACCTTTATCCCGTAGGGACCGTCATGTGGCTCAGGCGACACCAGACCGTCAGCAAGCTACTGCGACCAACCTCAAAAATATCAAAATTGCAACATGGAACATCAGAACGTTGATACAAAAAGCTAAATTAGACAACATCAAAACAGAGATGGAATGGCTTAACATTAGTATTTTAGGACTAGGGGAAGTGAGATGGAAAGGGGCAGGCATGATAACATCAGGAGAGCATACAGTAATATACTCTGGTGGAGACTCACATGAAAGAGGAGTGGGCATCGTAATGGACAGGGACAAATCAAAAGCAGTCAAAGGATACTGGGCTGTGTCAGACAGAGTTTTGTTGGTTAAATTGGGAGGCAAACCATTTGATATCAACAACATTCAGGTGTATGCACCAACATCTGCAAGTGCTCAGGAAGACATCGACAACTTCTATGAAGTATTAGAGATGGCCAAGGCCCAATGTAAATCACAAGAAGTTACTGTAATAATGTGAGATTTTAATGCTAAAGTGGGACAGGATAGGATGGAGGATAATTATAGTTGGATCTCATGGCCTTGGTACGCAAAATGAAAGGGGAGGGACACTTGTGGAGAAGGCACAGATGAATGAGTTCATAGTAGGAAACACCTGGTTTGAGCAGCCTAACAGAAGAAAATGGACTTGGATGAGTCCAGGAGATAATACCAAAAATCAGATTGACTACATCCTGATAAATAAAAGATTTAGAAATTCCCTACTGTCAGCAAAAACACAACCAGGCGCAGACTGCAACAGTGACCACAATCCTGTAGTGGGAAAATTTAGGTTGAAATTAAGGAAAAGGAAACAGACCAAAAGCAACATCAAACTAAATCTTGGACTCTTAAAGACAGATGAAGTGATACGTAAAAAATTTAACGTACATGGTCAAAACAAATTCAGTGCTCTGGAAGATACTAGTGACAGTGAGGAATAATGGACAAAGTTGAGAAATTCGATAAATGAAGCTTATGAAGAAATCCCTGAAGTAGGTAGAAAAGCAACACACACAAAAAAGAACTGGACGACAAAAGAAATTTTGTGCTTGATGGAGGAACGGAGGAAGGCAAAGAGAAACGAGGAGATATACAGGAAGATAAACAAAGAAATCAGGAATAGGTGCAATGAAGCTAAGGAAGCTTGGCTGAAAACAAAATGCAAAGAAATAGAAGACCGACACAAAACGGATCCTCAGGGTACGTACAGACGAACTGAAGAAATTGTCCACAGGTAAAATACATGCACATAAACTGGTTGCTTAAAATCGAAAGATGGTGCGCTTATCATGGAAACAGACAAAATATTAGAAAGATTGGGAGAGTACATTAAAGACCTTTTTGAAGGAAAAGCCCCAGGACCAGACCACATTACTCCAGAGATGATTGAAGCCTTGGGGGAATTTGGTATTGAAAAAATAACTCCTCCTAAATGAAATTTATGACACTGGAAAAATCCCCAAACATACGTCAAAATCAATTTTCATTGCACTTCCAAAGAAGACAAGAGCTATAGAATGCGAACTCCATCGCACAATCAGTTTGATGAGTCATGTAACAAAAATCCTATTAAGAATAATCATGATGAGGACAAGGAATAAAATCAAAAGAGAAATAGTAGATGAACAGTGTGGATTTGTAGAAGGGAATGGAACTATTAATGTCATATACATCCTAAGAACTATCATAGACAGGTCAAATGAGATGAATAAGGATTTATATTTATGCTTTGTTGATTATACCAAGGTTTTCGATCGGGTAAGGCATGAAGAATTGATCAACCAGCTGGAGAGACTCAATGTTGATGGAAAAGATCTAGATCTACGAATAATCAGAAATATGTACTGGGAACAAACAGCTGCAATGAGAATAGAAAACGATTTAAGCTCTTTCCAAAACATCAAAAGAGGAGTTAGACAGGGTTGTGTTTTGTCACCAGATCTGTTTTCACTTGACAGCGAAAACATCATGAGAAACCTAGAGGAAGACCCTGGATTAAAGGTTGGAGGAAAAATGATAAACAACATTCGATACGCAGATGACACCCTGCTGGTTGCAGAAAATGAAAGGGACCTACAGAACCTTGTGAATACACTAGAAATAGAAAGCAAACGTAAAGGGTTGGCACTAAACAGCAGGACAGTCAACAAGCAAAGCCAGAATAACATTGAGGCAGCCGAGATGTGGTTTCTAAGAAGAATGTTGAGAGTTCCATGGACAGCAAAGAAAACAAACGAGACAGTCTTGATGGAGACAGACACAAGAAGATCATACATAAGGAAGATCAGGAAAAGACAGGCAACATTTATAGGCCAGCCCTGTCACACAGTTTCAATCCATACTATCATGGTTATCATCCTCATCGTCATCATCATCATCACCGCATTGTGAAAACTGTCAGTTTATATGGGCATTAAGATGGTGAAAAGAATCGGACACACACACAAAACGTTAAGCACAAAGGAAATCTCCCTAAGTGCGATGATTCTAAAGAAGTATGGTTGTGGAGATAAAAAGAGGAAAAGACATCTTTCCCCACCGCTCTGACACCACACACACACACACACACACACACAAACACACACACACACACACACACACACACACACACACACAACACACACACCACACACACACAGCTATCTATCCATCTGTCCGATTATGTATATATGTATGTATGTATGCATTTATGTGTGCATGTATGTATGTATGAGAAGGAGAGACAGTGAGGGGGGGGGAGAGGGAGGGAGAGAGAGAGTGTGTGTGTGTTGGGGAGAGAAGAGAGAGAAAAAAGAGAGAGAAAGAGCGAGAGAGAGAAAGAGAGAGAGAGAAAGAAAGAGACAGAGACCGAGAGAAAGAGACAGAGAGCGAGAGAAAGAGACAGAGAGAGACAAAGAGAAAGGGAGAGAGACAGAGAGAAAGAAAGAGAAGAAAACAGAAAGAGAGAGAAAAAGAGAGAAAGAGACAGAGGGCGAGAGAGAGAAAGAGAAAGAAAGAGAGCGAGCGAGAGAGAATGTGTGTGTGTGTGTGTGTGTGTGTGTGTGTGTGTGTGGTGTGTGTGTGTGTGTGTAGTGATTGTGTGTGTGTGTGTGTGTAGACAGAGATAGGAGAGAGATTGTGTGTGTGTGTGTGTGTGTGTGTGTGTGTGTGTGTGTGTGTGTGTGTGTGTGTGTGTGTGTGTGTGTGGGGTGTGTGTGTGTGATGTATCTGTGTGTGTGTGAGAAAGAGAGAGACAGAGAGAGAGAGAGAACTCAGAACTCAGAATTTTTTAATGTACATCGACCTTAGGCCACAATACAATAGTCGGTGGGGCGGGGGGGGGGGGGGGATAGGGATTTTGTGGATTACACCCATATTGCAATGCTTATGATTGCATCGTCGAACATTGTCACTTTCCGTGCTTTCCTCAGTTGATACTTCGTCGGTGTAACAGTCAACAGATCTTTCTATTGCTGACCAGATCTAACATTTAATGAAGTAATACACTAAACAGTACTTGATTATCATTAAGCTTCATCAGTGCATTAAGGCATCAAACAAGTCATGAAGATATTTATATACATATAGGCCTACATATATCGTTCCATTCCTCCATCTACTGGTCAAGCAATTAGTCTCTCTGTATAGCCAAGAGCCGGTCAAATAATACAATTATCACACGATCAACAAATAATTGGTAAATCACCTTGCTTGCGAAATAAACTTCACTTTATCCATCCAATCAAACAAATACTTAGTACATTCAATTTACCGTGACAACGGTAAAAATCAATCAATCAATCAACTACTATTCTATCATTTAATTAGCTATATAAATCCGATCAGTTAAAATACTGAACCGTTTATCTATCAGTTAAGTTAGTCACCTAATACAATTACTCATCTATAAACCAAACTAGATAGCGAGTTACCGAACAATTTGATCAGTTTCATATATATCATTTTCCCGATCAGTACTTAATCAGCAACTAATCAATTGGATCAATCATTCAGTCAGTGTATCCATCAATCAATGAATTAATCAAACAATCAGTTAAGCAGTCAATCAATGAATAATCAATTTACCAAAATTTGTAAATCAAGTATCAATAAACAATTCAATTTTTCAAAATTATCTTTACCCCCGCGTTTTTGTGCATAATTTACAGTCTGTACTCAAGACTTATAAGCACATAATAGGCACACATCAGTTTATATCGAAATGACTACAAAAATGTAATGGAACAAACGTTAATAGTTTTACCATTTATTATAACTATACTGCATTGTATAATTACTTATGTAATATAGTAATATAGTACTGGTGATGACTTATTTTCGTTAGTTTATTCGTTCATGATTTTTTTGCGCCTGTTGATGGCATGAAAAACAAATCTGGACACATTGTATCTATGATGAGAATTTTCTGCTTTGAGCAGTAGATAAAGTGCCATTCTAGCTGAATCTTTGAGGAATTTTACTCTAATATTTGTATAAGTGGGACAGTCATATATAAGGTGATATTCATTTTCGATATGTGTTTTGCAAAAAGGGCATGCCCTTTTGTGAATACTCTCACTATAACGATGGGAATTGTTATTCAGCGGTAGTACATCAAATCTTAGTTGTGTGATTGCCACTCTGAAACAATATGTATCCATGTCAGAAATATATTTTGTCTTTTTCAAAAATTGTTTTAATACAACAATCAGTTAGCAGTCAATCAATGAATAATCATTTCCCAAATTTGTAAATCAAGTATCAATAACAATTCAATTTTTCAAAATTATTTTACCCCGCGTTTTGTGCATAATTTACAGTCTGTACCAAGACTTATAAGCACATAATAGGCACACATCAGTTTATACTCGAAATGACTACAAAATGTAATGGAACAAACGTTAATAGTTTTACCATTATTCAACTATACTGCATTGTTAATTACTTATGTATATAGTAATATAGTACTGGTGATGACTTATTTTCGTTAGTTTATTCGTTCATGATTTTTTTGCGCCTGTTGAGGCATGAAAAAAATCTGGACAATGTATCTTGATGAGAATTTTCTGCTTTGACAGTAGAAAGTGCCATTCTAGCTGACTTTGAGGAATTTACTTAATTTGTATAAGTGGGACAGTCATATATAAGGTGATATTCATTTTCGATATGTTTTTGCAAAAAGGCATGCCCTTTTGTGAATACTCTCACTATAACGATGGGAATTGTTATTCAGCGGTAGTACATCAAATCTTAGTTGTGTGATTGCCACTCTGAAACAATATGTATCCATGTCAGAAATATATTTTGTCTTTTTCAAAAATTGTTTTGAATGATCTATAGCACTCATATCTGTCACCATCTCTAATAATACTAGTGCATTCTTGGATAAACAGATCAACAAGTCTTTGTCTGAATATGTTTAAAAATAGTTTTACATCCCCTACTCCCTGTTGCAGCCATACAATGTTGAAACCTGTATCACACAGGATTTTTCTTACCTCTGATGCCCAACAATCCTTTCCATTTCTATCTAATTCCAGAAGCATTTGGTAAGCTTTATGCGGAAATCTTTCGGCACTCATTTGTAGCAATTTAAACCAATATCTTAAAGGGGCAGCAGGACTATATAAGGCGGGAAGTAGATCGGAAGTCACTTGAATTCAAACGTTTGCCGAAGCAACACCGGCTGTCTGCTCTGAGTTAATTACAGATTTCGGACGCTGTCGGAGAGCTACCTGGCTCATATTTGTCACACAGTACAATCTCAATCCCTGCTTTTAAACTGTTGTTATATTTTTATCGAAAAATGTGCGTATATGCATTTATTAGGAAATTAAAATCTGAATTGGACGAACTTAGAGGCGGGGCTACAAAACATGACGAGACATCTGACAGGCGCGCCATCCAAAAATAGAAAAGTACGTGGAAAGAAAACAATGAAGGCATGTTGTCGCAACACACACACACACACACACACAAACACACACACACACGCACACACACGACACACACACACACACACACACACACACACACACACACACACATAACAACACACACACACACACACACACACACACACACACACACACACACACACACACACCTGAAAGGCCTACAATATAGACGTCCAGAGAATTAAATCAGCTTAATTAAAATTGTGTAGTGTATGAAAAGAAATCAAGCACATGCAATAGATCTATTTGCACACACAAGCTGTGCGCCCATACACCGTACTCATACACACACAGACACAGACACAGACACACACAGACACACACACACACAGACACACACACACACACACCACACACACACACACATCGGAGCACAATACGAACACAACACTGACCTGTAGTCACCACCACTTATATCCCATGTACTGCTTACCAGGTGGGTTATGGTACAAGTCTTACAAGCGACAGCACACAGTCTGGCATTATCTCACGAAGGACTGTCACCACACATTCATCTACACCATCACGCCCCATAGTCACCCATTTCTTTCGAAAATATTGTGGATGTCTCCACGCATTCCTAGAATTTAGTATGTTCCAAAATTTTCTATATATCTGTTTCCTAAGTCCAGAATTCCTAACTTGTGCTGACTGTCCATTACCCAGCCACTTCTGACAGTTTGCAGTAACACACGGCTCACAAAAACAAAACTAGCATCTGCCCTGACTAACTGCATGCTGTAAACTAACACTAGATCTATCACTTACATTGACACTAGCACCAGATGAGGAACACACTACATCTGTCGCCGGTGTAAATCTATAACTTGCTGAGGACAATGTAGCCACTGAAGTAGGTGTACAAGATGCTGTGGTATCTACACAGGAGATGTTGGCAACACACACAGAACTACTCTCACTGACACTGTCAGCTTCACTGATTGTAACTTGTGATAGCACTTCACATTTCCACTCCCAACCACAGCTTTCAAACAATTGTCTTACAGCCTCCTTCTTTTCTTCGTTTATATCCAGCAATAATAAATTAAAATTCATTATTTCGTCAAAGACAAACCCTCTCAAAACTAGACTGTGCGTTTTCAGTAGAACCCAGAAAGAATGAGCGCGCAAATTTGCTTACAGACAATGATAGGTCTGACCACAGATTTCTGGCGCTATTTCTTTCACACCGTGAGAGAGGCCAAGCAAGGAATAGCAGTCATGCAGTTTCCATTAGCACCATCCTTTCCTTCTCATCATTTGTTCTCATTCTTAGCAAGGTTCAAGTAACTTACTTAGATCTACCGGCCCCAGTTACCGCGTGCCAGCCGTTTTAGGGATGAAGGGATGAGGTTATCAATCTGTAATTTAGATCTGCGCACGAAGTCAGGGGCTCTCAACAGTAATAATGCAGCGTGTGTGTACGACAAACTGTCGAGAAATACAAAGGCTTCTGATCAAGTGTTCATACTATTTGATAAATAGTCTTGAACACAAACTGATGTCCCCCTGTCCAAACTTTGGTTATGCTCCAGGCAGGAGACAACCAGGACTGCGGAGATAGTGTGGGGGTGTACTGATTCCCATTGAAGGGGGACCAAGCTATAATTTCTCTAAAACTACATCATGTTTTTCCTGTAAGAAAAGTCAACGGAAAGCATAAGTGGACGACCTTCACCCCCTTTAAATGAACTTACAAAACCCATTTCCTCATACACGTCATGTGTTACGTAGGAAAACGTTCGAGTTCTGGGGAGCTGTGTGGACGGAATTTGCTTCAATTTCTTCTCAGTTACTAAGAAGCAAGTGTCTGTTTTGTTCGTCACTGTTAGCGTGTTTGTTTACTACCCTCAGCCACGTGCGTGTCTTTATTTAGTTTAGCCCCGCCCATGCTTACTGCGCATGCGTCCCGATCCATTGGATCGGATGTTACCCCTTTAAGCATGCGACCACAGAGTTAACGAATAAAGGATATCTTCCCAGATCAGCGTACACCATCTTATTTGGTGTCTTAACAGGCACGCGTAAAAATCTTTTGCACGCCATCATATGTACCTTTTCTATGTGTTCCATTCGTTTTAATCCCCATACTTCTGATGCGTACAACAGAATGGGTTGTACCTTTACGTCAAATATTTTAAAGAAAGTATCCATTGTCATTTCCTTGAATTTTTGGAGAACCCTATTTAACTGTATGACAGCTTTCTTCCCCTTAGTTGCTAAATGTGCAGTACCTTTTTTGACACTTACCATTGTCGTGAAATTAAAACCTAAATAGCAATAATTATTCACCACTTCCAACTTATTTTCTTCATATGACCATTTTTCACGTTTTCCGAGGAACCTCAGTTTCTAAACACCATGACCTTCGTTTTGTCAATATTTACTTTTAATTTCATGTTGTTACAACACGTACTTAAAACGTTCAGCTGATTCTGTAAACCATTTGGTGTAGTTGAGAAAAGTACCACATCACCTGCAAAGAGTAAAACAAATATTTCCAACATTCCAGGTAGTAATTGGATGCCATGTTTTCCTTTGTCACCCATACAATTCGCTAACTGATTTATAAATATTGAAAACAACGTAGGACTCAAGACACAACCTTGTCTTACTCCAACCGGACATTGAAACATTTATCATTAACTCGGATACATGACACTAATGACTTGTACATTACCATTAATGATGCGAGAAATTTCCCTTTAACACCCTCATTTCTAATACAATGAAGGAGTTTATCATGTCTGACAGAATCGAAAGCCTTTTTAAAGTCAACAAAAGCAACATATAATTTCATCCCTTTCTGATGCATGCATTTCTGAATGATAGCATGTAGTGTGAATATATGATCAACAGTTGAGTATCTATTACGAAAACCTGCCTGGCTCTCTGAGATCAAGTTATTAGCTTCTAACCAGGTGTATAATCTCATGTTCAGTATTGTTGTGTAACATTTAGATATCATGCTTAATAAGGTAGAAAGAAACTCTAGGGAGAGCTAGACAACAGAAGATCTTCAGAGAAGTAACCCCCTTTAGACAAGTGTTTCGGCCCTGAATTCCTTACACTCTCGGGGGGCCGGGCCACATCCAGGTCATGACTCCTGGATGCCCTTCTGCTGTTGTCTTTTTTTTTTTTTTTTTTTTTTTTTTTTTTTCCCACGCCGGGGATCGAACCTGGGCGATTCTGCGCTTCAGAACTGCGGTACGCGGTTTTACCAATGTGCTAACGGGGCACACATCATCTGTAGGGAATTTAATCCTTATGAAGTTCACTTTTTTGGTTCCTCCTTGCCCAGATCCAGCTTGAGCTCCTTTCTGCTGCGTCTGCCATCGCTTTAAGGGCTCTAGTCCTCTTCTTCCCAGAAATGGCGAGTTGTTTCATGAGATCATAAGCGGAGGTGCCCACAAACCCTCTTGCCCCGACCTCTATGGCGAAGATTTTGACCCGCAGACCTGCTTTCTTCAGGGTGCTGGCAAGACCGGCGTATTTTTCGGTCTTGTAGATATGTGCTTCTTCCATTCTGCTTTCGTATGGCACAGTGAGTTCTATCAGAATCACTTGTTTCGAGGAGTCAGAGTGGAGAGCGATGTCTGGTCTCATGCCTGTCTTGCTGATGACATCTGGGTAATTTCTCCACTCTGGGAGGTCTGCTGTACACTCCCAGTCGACTGCTCCATCCAGAAGACCCTTTGGCAATGTGCTGGTTGTCATAGCACTTTCGGGCCAGACCTGTTTCCCTCCTGCTTTGCAGAACGTTGTCATAGCAATTGGTGCGTTTGGGGTCATGGTTTTTTCGCTAACCACATCTGTGATCACTTTCAGAACTTGGTTGTGCCTCCATGTATACCTTCCTTGGGCTAGCGCTACTTTGCAAGAGCTTAGGACATGTTCCACTGTTTGTTTCTTCTGACAGAGCGGACATGCTGGGTCGTCTGCTTTCCCCCATTTCACTAAGTTTGCATTCGAGGGGAGCAGGTCATATACAGATCTGAGGAGGAAGCTTATCCTTAGAGGAGCCATGTGCCACATATCGTTCCAGCTGAGACTTCTTTGGAGTGCACTGTCCCATGTTGTCCATTGCCCCTGTTGACCTTGCTGGACTGCCTTCTGCACTCTTTTGACATCTTCTTCTTCCTTCAACTCCTGTATGATCATGTCTCTTTTTTCCTTCCCTTTGGCTTTGGACCACCACTGCATTTTTGTTGCTCCCAGTCCCTGTCTGTTGGTTTGCGTGTGTCCAATTATTTCTTTGATGCTGAGGTTTCTCTTGGCATTGTTTACAGCCTCTTGGACTTTCCACTTTCTGCCAGTTCTCAGCTTTGGATGAACTGATCTCACGATATTGTCTTCCGATTCCTCCAGCATGCTCAACAGTCTTGCTTTTCCAACTTTGTATTCCTCCACTATGGATTTGAGAGGTAGCTTCAGCATTGCTTGACGACAGTAGAATGCAACATCAGTGAGACCAGGTGGGACACCGAGCCATTTTCTTGTGTATTTGTTGATTTTGGCTTCCATTGCTTCCACTGTGCTGGTGCAAATGTCATAGATTAGCAGTGGCCACAGCAGCTTTGGTATCAGCATGAACTGTAGACACCAGACTTTGTATTTGCCTGGCAGTCCGCAGTTATCTATTTTCTTCAGGCCTTCTTCTGCTGTTTGCTTGGTTTCACATCCCCTTTGTGTGTCTTTCAGGGAGTCATCATACCATCTTCCGAGACTTTTTACTGGCTCTTCTGTGACAGTGGGGATGGCTTGGTTGGCTACCATGAATTTGACTGAATCTGCCACTTTTCCTTTTCGCAGTGAGAGACTTCGGGATTTCTTAGGTTTGAACCTCATTCTTGAAGAGGCCACCAGCTCATCCAGCTGCTTTAAGATTTGGTGTGTCTCTTCCTCATCCGTGGACAAGACTGTTGTGTCATCCATGAAAGCTTTCAGAGGAAGCATCTGGTATCCATCTCCCAGATTCACTGGACCTGAACTCTTCATTGCAGCTTTCAAGATGACTTCCATTGCCAACACGAACAGTATGGGAGAGATTGCACAGCCCATTGCAATGGCCACCTCTAGGTCTATCCAGTGTACTGGTAGAGAACCGCATTGAGAACCCTTGGAAATACTTCCTCAGCATTGTTCGGATGTTTTCTGGGATGTGATACATTTCAAGAGCCAGCTGGATCATATCGTGTGGAACTGATCCATATGCATTCGCCAGATCAAGCCAAACTACGTCAATGTCTCTCTTCTCTGTTCTTGCTTTTTGGATGGCATCCCAAATCAACGTGGCATGTTCCAAGCATCCAGGCATTCCTGGTATGCCTCCCTTTTGGACTGACATATCCAGATACTTGTTTTCAGTCAGGTATTTTGTCAATCTTGCTGCCATAACAGAGAAGAAGATTTTCCCCTCGACGTTCAGAAGTGATATTGGCCTGAACTGATTGATGCTGCTGGAGTTCTGCTCCTTCGGAATGTACACTCCTTCAGCTCTCATCCATTGGTCGCTGATCTTCTGGTTCCTCCATGCTGATCGAATCATCTTGTGGAGCCACTCGAGCACTTTTGGGCATTTCTTGTAGAGCAGGTATGGTATTCCGTTTGGTCCAGGTGCTGACTTGGCTCTGGCTTTCTTTACTACGTTCTTCACTTCATCCAGTGTTGGTGGTTTGTTATTGAATTTTCCTTCTGGCGCTGCAGGCCAAACCAGATTCTGGATTTCAAGTGGTGCCTCGCGCTGAGAATCGGAATATGTTTCCCTGAGATGCTGCTCTAGGGTTTCCTTGCCCACTGTGAGAGTCCTGATTTGGGTTGTTCAAACAGCTTTCTTGCAAAGTCAAAGGGATCTTTGAAGAAACGATCTTGAGTCTTCTTCTTTTTGCTCTTTCTTCGCCTTGCTGATTCCACTTTGCTGAGAGCATTGTGTTTGGCCTTCAGATCTTTCCAGAGTTCCAGGAGCCCTTGCTTCTCGAATTCTGAGGCAGTTTTCATTCGCTTTTTAAGCTTCCTTTTCTCCCTCCGGATGCTCTCCATCTGTTGCTGTCTTCTGGATTTCTGGGGAGGCGTTTTTGTCTTTGGCTGCTTCACTCCATAAGTGTCCCTGCAGATAGAGTATATGATGTCTCCGTATGTGTCAAGTTTGTGTTCCAGCGTACTGTTCCCTATTAGCGCATTCAGCTTAAGGACAAGTTCCTCATCTAATTTCTCCCATTGTTCTTTTGCACCGGCAGGCGGCAAATTGAGTTTTCCACGTTTGGCGTTAAGAGCTTGTGCAAAATCCGCATCAGAACCGTCAGCGTGGATGTCCTTGGCACTATGGTTTAATTCCTGGCCTTGGTCATCCAACGTCTCACCTGCTATCGCAGTGCGCTGCTGCTGGTTCGTATGTGTCTTCAAACAGCCCATTTTTGTCCTGTGGATCTTCATGCCGCGTTTGGTGGTGAATCTCCTTCCACACGCACACGGAAATTCCAACTGGTCATTAATCATGGTCCGTTGTGCGTTTCCAGTCGTGATGGAGTCAGTGCCGATGGATTCATCATTCTCTCCCCCTTTCGGTGAATCCTGGGAGCATCTTTCATTTGAAAAACTCGTGGCATGTTATCAAAGGCAAGGTGGGAAGCCAACCCACAAAGCCCGCAGATCTAGTCTTTCCCAGTGTCCTTCGGTCTTTCCCGAATGTCCTCCGAACTATTCCCGGAAGTCAATGGACTGACCATGTGCAGGTAGAAAGAAACTCTAGGGAGAGCTAGACAACAGAAGGTCTTCAGAGAAGTAACCCCCTTTAGACAAGTGTTTCGGCCCTGAATTTCTTACACTCTCGGGGCCACATCCAGGTCATGACTCCTGGATGCCCTTCTGCTGTTGTCTTTTTTTTTTTTTTTTTTCCCACGCCGGGGATCGAACCTGGGCGATTCTGCGCTTCAGAACTGCGGTACGCGGTTTTACCAATGTGCTAACGGGGCACACATCATCTGTAGGGAATTTAATCCTTATGAAGTTCACTTTTTTGGTTCCTCCTTGCCCAGATCCAGCTTGAGCTCCTTTCTGCTGCGTCTGCCATCGCTTTAAGGGCTCTAGTCCTCTTCTTCCCAGAAATGGCGAGTTGTTTCATGAGATCATAAGCGGAGGTGCCCACAAACCCTCTTGCCCCGACCTCTATGGCGAAGATTTTGACCCGCAGACCTGCTTTCTTCAGGGTGCTGGCAAGACCGGCGTATTTTTCGGTCTTGTAGATATGTGCTTCTTCCATTCTGCTTTCGTATGGCACAGTGAGTTCTATCAGAATCACTTGTTTCGAGGAGTCAGAGTGGAGAGCGATGTCTGGTCTCATGCCTGTCTTGCTGATGACATCTGGGTAATAGATATACCTCTATAATTATCTACATTTTCAGGATCCCCTTTCTTGAAAATGGGGATGATAATGGCTTTGGACCACTCTTTTGGATATATCCACGAGTCAAAAATTATTTTAAACAGTTTTGTTAGAAAAGCTATGACATCTTTCCCCCCATTTTTTTAACATTTCAGCTGAAATGCTGTCAATTCCGCTTGCTTTACCAGTCTTAAGTTTACCAACTGCTCATTTAACCTCTTCTTCAGATATATCTCTATTTAGGGTATGCTCCCTTTCCTCAGATAGATCTACCTCAATATCACAATGTTCACCAACATGTCCCCCATAATTTTGAAAAATATTCTTGAAGTGCTCGAACCAGACATTAATATCAATATCATTTGAGACTTCGTCTTTGTTTCCACAACCCATACTTCTTAGCAGTTTCCAGAACTGTGGTGAATTAGTCATTTCCAAGGTTAGCGAATCTGTTTTCTGTTTCCTAAATGCTTGTCTCTTTGTCTTTAGTAAACGTCTGTACGTTTTCCTCTCTTCCACATATGAAATTCTATCTTCTTCCTTCCTAGTTTTCCTAAAATAATTTAGTTTACGCCTGGTTTCTTTATTTGCTTGCTGATAGTCCTTGTCAAACCATTCTGATCTTTTGTTCCAGTTAACTTTATACGTTTTATACATACAGGCACTGGCATCTTTCAGACATTGTACAAAAGTATTCAAACCACTATCCACATCGCAAAGTAGAGTATTTGTGGCCAAAGTAAGTCTGTCTTGAATATCACTGCTTTTCAAAGTTTTGTGGAACTCGGCTTCCAGTTCATGTTTCCAAATAAATTTCTCACAAACCTCGTTTTTGGGTTGACTTGTTTTACCATGACCAGCCTCAACGATATCATTTTTAATTTCAACCATCATAACAACTGGTAGGGATCAGAATCCATCAGTTCTCAACAACAATTGATTTGATGTGTATAGATGAAAACAAATCAATGGAAGTAATGAAATAGTCTACTGTGCTAGTCCCAGAGGACGCAATATATGTACATCCATCGTCAAGATCCGTTTCACGCAATCCGTTTAAAATCATACATTCAAACATATTACATAACTCAATTAGCTGACAGCCAAATTTATTTATGTTTTTGTCCTGTGAAATTCTGGGAAATCTGTTCTCGGTATAAACATTCACATTGAAATCATCGACCTCTCCACTAAAACTGTAATTAGTATTCGCTGTTCTCGCGTTTAGATCCCCATTTACCAATAAAAAAGAATCACCACACAAGTCATATAGATCTAAAATGCATTGCTCCAGCACTTCAATACCATATGCACCTTCCTGGCTATTCCAATAGACAGAATCACACGGAGGAAGATATGTACAAATCCACAGTATGTTTCTGTCAACAGAAAACAGGTCTTTGTGGATTTTTATAGCTAAAGTATTTTCAGTTTCTATTGGGATTTGCTCAACAAAACGAGAATATGATTTCCTTACCATTGCGATAACACCCCCAGAATATCTCCCTTGATGAGACAGCTTCTTGGCTTTAGACGTGAACACTACAAAGTCACTGAAAAGTGGTGATTCAAAGTCAGTTGCAACAAATGTTTCTGTCAAACATATAAAGTCGTAAGTGAGAAGAAAATTGGCAAAATCATTATTTTCTAGTTTTTCCAAAAGGCCATTTACATTATAATTAAGAAAACTAACATGTAATTTATTTGCAGTATTTACACGCAAAGCACATTTGGATTCCGATGGTGTTGTTGTCTTGATTCCAAATATAACTGTCGTCGCCTGTGGCAGATCGTACAGGTCTACCTGATATTGTGGCCCGGCCGATATCCTATCTGTTAGTACCTGAGGCCTCACTCACACTGGGTTTGGTTTTAGAAGATTGGGACCTGCTTCTTGTTTTTGGCAGATCTTTAGCCTGCGTTTTCTTAAACGAATCAGTAATTTTGCTCTGACTGCTAGATCTTGGTGGAGCATGGCCACTGCTCTTACTGTCTATCCGTGTGTGGGAGGCAGCACGTCTAGGTCGCAGAGCATGAGTGACAGAAGGTGTCTGTATGCTCTGGTTTGTGTCTAGATCATCAGAATCTAGAACTAGATTGTCAGCATGCGAGTCTGACAAGCTTTTGGCGTTCGCGTTTTGTGATATCGTATGTGTATTATTTAATGCTTGATCTGAGGTGTGTGCAGCTGACTTTGTTCTGACACTGAGCACAGTGACCTCATCGTTACACACATTCTCAGTATTAATTTTACCCGATTCTTTGGTCGCTTCACATACATCTTCAGCTAGGACCTCACCCATATTTTCCATTTCCGCACCACTGATACAGGTGTCTTTGTCACTGACATCGGTGTGATCGTCACTTTGATCACTAGGCTGGATTTCGTGGACGTCATGTTTGTGTCATGGCTGACTTCCTCACAAGGGTCATCATATGGGGGAGGGGCCACTGAGTCCATGCTTTTGCAAATGTCATAAGTACATGGGCCATCACATGCGGAAGGGGCCACTGGGTCTTTCCTGCTTCGTTTAACGTGAGGACAAGAGTCATCATTTGGGGAAGGGATCACCGAGTCTATCCTGCTACGTCTGTCTGAGCACAGGTGTCGTGGCGTGGGGAAGGGGCAACTGTCTGCTCTATATCCCGCTGATGTCCATACATCCGTTTGGCACTGACTCTGCTTGATTTAGG
>JAPXFY010000020.1:11083915-11098915 GCA_030674185.1 Monoplex corrugatus
AAATGGTTTGCCTCTCAATTTGACCAGTAAAACTCTGTCGGACACAGCCCAGTATACCTTAACTGCTTTTGATTTGTCTTTGTCCATTATGATGCCTACTCCTCTTTCATGTGAATTACCACCAGAGTATATCACTGTATATTCTCCTGATGTTATCATGCCTGCCCCCTTCCATCTCACTTCCCCTAGTCCTAAAATACTGATGTTAAGCATTTCCATCTCCATTTTGATGTTGTCTAATTTACCTTTCTGCAACATTGTTCTGATGTTCCATGTTGTTATTTTGGTGTTTCTAAGTTTGACTTTGGGTTTCATTGTAGATCTGCTCATTGTCTAAACAGGTATAGTGATAATACAACAGGGTCATAAATGCACAATGTATGACTTTGGTTTTTGTAATGCACAACTCATAGATATGGATGTGCAGAGAACTCGCAAGGTGTTTCTGATCTAGACAAACTCACAAAGACACTAGATCTACACTGTGTTGCATTTGACAACTGTTGTAGGTTAAATGGGAAAAAGATCGTAACAGATCCAGGACTATGTTACATGTTCATACAATTGATGTGCCTATGGTTTGAAAGCTGCACACTCATTTCCTAAAAAAAATAAAGTTAGGGATCACTGGGTGTCCTACAGGGCCAGTTTGTTTAGATTATGACGTAAACTGCAGCTACGAAGACAAAAGCCTTCCATTACATCAGACTCCCTTTCTCTCTCTGTCTTTCTCTTTATATCTCACTATACATCTATCTTTCCTCGTCTCTCTCTCTCTCTCTCTCTCTCTCTCTCTCTCTCTCTTTCCGTCTCCTGATAGATTTAGATCTATTTCTCTCAGTTTTCTTTCCCCTTCTCTTACTTTCTCTCTAGCTCTTAATACACCCATTAATTTGTATGGTCTGTAGTGTCACTACTTTTTATATTATGCATTAAGTTGTTTGTAAAGATTTCTATGTGAACTAATTTGTTTACACAGATAAAACGAAATTGCTGCTGCTTACCTCAAAAATCTGCTGCAAGTGTATCGTGAACAAGTTGCACAAGAAGTGCTTAGGTTATATACCTTGCTTCGGGGTGGGTGGGGGGGGGGGGGGAGTCGGGGGACGTAGATCCTTGACATGTGTAATCTAAAACCAATTCATTTTTAAGTACGGGACACGTACGTATCGCGGTACGGATACGTGTTGCGAGATACGTGACGTGTAATCTAAAGGTCTCTATTGTGTGTATGCGTGCGTGCGTGCGTGCGTTTCTCTGTGCGCGCTCGCGCGCGCGCTCGTGTGTGTGTGTGTGTGTTGTGTTGTGGTGTGGTGTGTGGTGTGTGTATGTGTGTGTGTGTGTGTGTGTGTGTGTGTGTGTGTGTTGGTGTGTGCTCGCGTGCGGGCAAGTGTATGTGTGCACTTGCTGTATGCGTGCGTGCCTCTGTATGCTTTTCTATCTACTTCAGGGATTTCTTCATAAGCTTCATTTATCGAATTTCTCAACTTTGTCCATTGTTCCTCACTGTCACTAACGTCTTCCAGAGCACTGAATTTGTTTTGAACATGTACGTTAAATTTTTGACGTATCACTTCATCTGTCTTTAAGAGTCCAAGATCTAGTTTGATGTTGCTTTTGGTCTGTTTCCTTTTCCTTAATTTCAGCCTAAATCTTCCCACTACAGGATTGTGGTCACTAGTGCATCTGCGCCTGGTAGTGTTTTTGCTGACAGTAAAGAATTTCTAATTCTTTTATTAATCAAAATGTAGTCAATCTGATTTTTGATATTATCTCCTGGACTCATCCAAGTCCATTTTCTTCTGTTAGGCTGCTCAAACCAGGTGTTTCCTACATCTGTGCCCATTCTACAAGTTTTCCTCCTTTTTCATTTTGTGTACCAAGGCCATGAGGTCCAACTATATCCTCCACCCTATCCTGTCCCACTTTAGCATTAAAATCTCCTGTTATTACTGTAACTTTTTGTGATTTACATTGGACCTTGGCCATCTCTAATACTTCGTAGAAGTTGTCGATGTCTTCCTGAGTACTTGCGGATGTTGGTGCATACACCTGAATGATGTTGATATCAAATGGCCTGCCTCCCTATTTAACCAGCAAAACTCTGTCGGACACAGCCCACTATCCCTAACTGCTTTTGATTTGTCCTTGTCCATTACGATGCCTACTCCTCTTTCATGTGAGTTTCCACCAGAGTATATTACTGTATACTCTTCCGATATTATCATGCCTGCCCCTTTCCATCTCACTTCCTCTAGTCCTAAAAAATTAATGTTAAGCCTTTCCACCTCCATTTTGATATTGTCTAATTTACCTTTTTTGAACAATGTTCTAATGCTCTAGTTACGCATGGGTTGAAGAAAATTAAACAAAACGCACACACACACACACATACACATACATAAACACACACACAGATACAAACACATATACACACATTACCAAACACACACATACGCACTCACACACAGACACACACACACACACTACACACACACACTAACAGACACACACACAGACACACACTACCACACTCGTATACACATACACACACATACACACACATACATACACACATACACACACACACACACACACACAAACACACACACTCACACACACACACAAAAAGACAAACAAACACACAGACGCACGTACAAATGCACACACTCATACATGCAAACAGACAACTGTATTCCCTTAAAAATATGAGTTTTATAATAACCCTAGAAACTGACCTGAACCAGAAAATACGTGTGACCACCAGACATGTAAATTGTCGATATCACAGTCCTTCCAATCTGTGCGGTTTCCCATAAACATTTTTCTTGCACTTTAAGCTACCAAGGCTATTGACCCTGCCAACCGGTTCATGATTATCCCCTTCCCTCCACCATACCCCTTCCACAGAGGACCTTAGAAAATGGTGAACATATAGGTGTATGTACACAATACATTCTTTGTATTGTGCTGGTTGGATGTTCTGACAATGTGGCTCTGATTTTGTTTTCACAAAATATTCATCTTTATGAACTGCAGTCTGTAATCTGTGCGTGCGTGTATGTGTGTGTTTGTATCTGTTCGTTCGTTCATTCGTTATTTCTTTTAACGTCTATTCACATATCTGCTTTTGATGTGTGTGTGTGTGTGTGTGTGTGTGTGTGTGTGTGTGTGTGTGTGTGCGCGCGCGCGCGCGTGTGGTGGTGGTCTTTGATTTAATGTCTATTCACTAAAGTGATTTTAGACACACACACACACAAAAAAAAAAAAAAAAGGGGGGGGGGGGAGTGATAGAGGAGGAGTGAAGAAGATATTTGAAAATTGTCAATTTTGAATTTGAGAAAAGATGATCCAGAAAACAACTGTTTTGAAGAGGGGAAGGTAAAACTAACAAATAATGTTACCATAATTATCGATTTAAACAAACAAACTGACAAACAAAATTAGTAAATATCCGGAAGAAATGAATAAAAAGTAAAACTAATAATTGACTAACCACAACAATGAACAAGTCAAATAACATTTTAAAGGTAATTCGCTATAGGACTTTTTGACAGGCTAACAAAAAATTCATACAGTAATGATGATGAGGCAAATATGTCAGAAACTGTACTCATAGATAGTGTTGGAATATGTCGTTTTACCCTAACGCAAGAAAGAATATGACTATGTGTTATCTTCTTTCCACACAGACACACTATGTTATTGGTATATTTTGTTTTGAATGCATCAAGTTTCCATCTGTACATAAGGGACTGTATAGTTCTGCTGGCATGAAGCTGCTTAAGTATTTTGCTAACTTCAAAGTTCATGTGACATTTATCATACTTTTTCTGTTTTAATTGGAACTGCTTCCAGACGTAGTTGTCCACTAAAGTGTAATTCTCGTGCAACGAGAGAGAAAGCTGGATATTGTTTGAATCTGGTGAGTTATTAGCTCCCCGTTTGGCAGCCCTGTCAACTTTATTATTATAACTAAAAGAACTATGAGAAGGTATCCAGCAGAAAGTAATATCAGTGCCTCTTAATAAAGATAAATTATGAATCAAGTGACTTATTTCCAGAATCATTTCTGATCTTGTTTGTAATTTTGATAATTCAAGAGCCTGAAGTACTGATTTTGAATCAACGCAAAGAAGTATCTGAAAAATTGTCCTAGGAAGACTTATCAGAAAGTTTAAAGCCATTAATATTGCAAAGAGTTCAGCTGTAAAGATAGATTTATCAAGTCCTATGTAGAAAGATTTTTCAATTTTGAGAGCAGGTATTAAAAACGCTGAGCCTGCTTTTCTTTCAATTACTGACCCATCAGTGTAAATTTTCAAATGATCAGAATATACGTCGTTTATATGACATTTAACCTGACTTGCCAGTAAGTTTATATTGTCTCCTTTTTTTTAAATTAGTGTGGTGTACGTCAAATCGTGCTCTTTGGAGTTCCCAACTGGATACTGGCGAAAAGGAAGGTCGTATAGATACAGGATCTACGTCTAGATCAATTCCTGAGCCTTTCATGACGTCAGATGTGTATGTTGCAAGTGTGACCTGTGAAGATATTGATTTAGCTCGTTTTGGAAAGTCGGTATCTGATCTCAGTTTAATTTCTGTTTCTGAGATGTTTTCTACGGTAGTGTTTCTTAACAAAAATTTAGTAGAAGCGACTTTCCTTTGCTCATCAAGTGGCAACAGTTTGATTTCATTATATGTCCGAAGACAGGAAGCATGCATTGGAAGACCCAGTGCAAGTTTGAAACCTTTACAATCTATGCTCTGCAGTTTTTTTAGTAAGTGTTTCGGTGCACTGAAGAAGATTTCTTGAGCATAGGTTAATTTAGATCTAACAAGCGATTTACAAAGATGAACAAGTGTTGATGAATCTTGACCCCATGTCTGTTTGCGAACTATTTTTATGAAATTTAAACTTTTTTGAGCTTTGGTTAATAAGTATTCAATATGCTGATTCCAAAATAATTTTGCTGTAAGGAAAACTCCTAAGAATTTAATCGACTCGTTAAACTGAAGAAGAGTATCTCCCAGTTTGAAAGTGGGAATATTTACTGGGTTAGCTCCATTATTAAATAAAACTATTTTTGTTTTTTCCAGGGATAGATGTAACCCATTTTCTACCATGTATCGCGCTATTTTATCAAGTTCTAATTGGTAGCATTTGCGTGTATAATTGATACAGCGCAAAGGAGTTTTCTTTTTCATATTTACCTGCATCCACATGCATAAATCGTCAGCATATTGAGCTAAAACTACATGCTTAGATACTTTACTGGGTAAGTCATGCATTAATATCATGAAAAGAAGGGGAGCTATAACGGATCCCTGAGGGATACCCATTTGAAGAATTCGTTTCGTGGAATATACATTTTCAATCCTCGTTTGAAATACTCTGTTTTCTAAGAAACACTTAACATAGCCAAAAATGTGACCTGTCAGCCCAATACTTTTAAATTTGAATAACAATCGGGAGTGCCACACTTGATCGTATGCTTTCGTTATATCAAAAAATGTAGCTAAAACACATTGACGTCTTGCAAATTGTTGTTTTATATTAGTAGTTAGCTTTGTTAGGATCTCTACTGGTGACCTGCCTTTTCGAAATCCTGCCTGATTTACTGGTATTATTTTATTCTTTTCACAATAGTGCATCAGTCTCTTTAAGATTATTTTCTCCATTAGTTTACATACATGTGATATTAATGCAATTGGCCTGTAGTTTTTCAAATCGGTATTACATTTACCTGGTTTTAATACAGGAACCACTATTGTTTCTTTCCAGTTGTTAGGCATTATCCCACTATTCCAGCATTTTTGAAATATGTCATGTAGCAAGATTATAAAATTTTCTGGTAAATTTTTCAGCATCTCATTGGAAATTGCATCTAGTCCAACTGACGTTTTTTTTACTTGGAAGGGACTGAATGGCATCTTTTAATTCTTGAAGTGTGAGTGATGCATTTATGTAGTGAGTATTGTCAGAGGCAGGGTCCTTATATACATCTTTCTTTTCATCTCGTTCCCTATAATTTCTATCAGAGACAGGGAGTCCTTCTACACGACAGGCCTCAGCAAACACGTCTGCAAAAGCTTCTGCTTTTTCCAATGAGCTAGGAATAGGGTTATTTTCTAGCTTTACTGGAATTGATGGCAACTTAATCCCGTTTTTCATTAATTTTAGTTTTTCCCAAATCTTTATCGTGTCTTTGTGGTTATTTACTTCACATTTACAAAAAGATGTCCAGTGTTGTTCTTTGGCTTGCTCTATGATTCTGTTACACTTAATGTTGGCACTTTTCATCGCTGTATGATTTTCAGGTGACCTGTTTGCTAAATAAATTTTGTATTTTTCTTTCTTTTCGTTCACTGCCTTTTGACAGTCCTCATTCCACCAGACATTTCCATGATGTTTTCCTATTTTTGACACTGTAAGTTTTGGAATTGAAATGTTAGCAGCCCTTAAGAGTGAGTTACAGAAAACTTCGTACGTTTCGTTTATGTTCATTGCTTCAGATAGATCTGTTCTTGTCTTTTCAAGGATTGCCTTAAAACTGATCCAGTCAGCGTTTTTATAATTAAACTTGGGTAAACTATCTTGTGGTATGGCGTCTATTTCTGTAGTATGGTTTAGGGTAAGACGTATGGGGATGTGATCTGATCCCAACAAGTCATCCTCTGTTTGCCATGTGGCGTTTGGGGCTAGGGATGGTGAGATTAAAGTAAGGTCGATAGCTGTGGGTCTGTGGGTTGGTATATCGGGGATCCGGGTAACGTGTCCGTTGTTAAGTAAATATAAATTGGAATCTACAATATTTTCAATCAACCTGTTGCTTGTTATGTTTGTACAATACTTTTCCCAAAATGGGGCATGTGCATTAAAATCACCTCCAATTATCCACTTGTCGTCCTGATCTTGAAAGTGTTTTAACCATTCAGTGTTCACAGAGTCTGGGCCTCTTGGTAAGTATACAGAGGCCATATTCACAACTAACGATGAGGAAAATTTTATAATGATTGCACATGATGAAATAAATGCGGTAGATTTAGGTACTGGCGATGATCGTTCACAATAGTTCAGTCCTTCACGAATGTATATAGCTGTTTGTATACGGCCACCGTCATTTACAGAGTCACATATTGGTGGATAATAAAAACCGGATATTTTAGGTAATTTGGTTTTGATGGTATTCAGCGATTGTAGGAGCATGACATGGACGTTTTTAGAAGAGAGATAGTTACTCAAATATGAGATGTTTTTAACAATGGAACGTGCGTTCCACTGAAAAATGTTGATATCACTTACTACACACGTCTTCATGAGGAACGGTTGAATAACTTTAGAACAATATGGTAAGTTTATATAGATTTCATTTAACTTTGAATTAAAAGGTACAAATAGGATAAAAATGAAGTATGTGAACAAGAAAATAATTAAGTAAAACAATATAGCTGAGAACTAAACGAAGAGAAACTGAATCTGGGCTGAATCTAAAATGACCAAGGAGAGAAGAAAAACGGAGATTGAAAGCCGGGTCTTTGTTGATGTCGTTGTCGGTTTGATCTCCTCCTCGGTTTTTCCCAGAAAAGCTGATGGATTTGCCTCCCTAAGTTTCTGGCCAGAACGCTCGCCCCTCTGATGGTTGGATGGACGTCGTCCTGGCTGACTTGAGTGTGACTGATAGTTTGAAGATTGTCATTGTTGACGTATTCGACACTCGCTGCTTTAAGAAGTCGCACTTTTGTTAGGGCATTTAGGAGCTCTCTTTTAGCGTTTAGGTGTTTGTCCCTCACAGGAGCTACCTGACTTAAAACTACCCTGGCTTTTGGAAATTGGGTGTTGATAGTTTTCGCACAGGTGTCAAGAGTTGTGCTACATTCAGTGGGCTCCTTTGTTTTTAAATCTGTGATCCCCACATGTAAAACTACACAGTCAGGTACAGGTGTCAGTTCTTCTTTTGATTTTTCAATTGCAATCTTACAGTCCTCGATGGTATGGATCTTTCTCGTGGCCACCTGAAAACCGTATGAAGAGCCCAGTCTTTTTCCATCCACCTTATTGAGGACTGAGTCGTGAACGCGCGTATATCCAGAATTGGATTCTGCCGACGTCTACACATCAAGATCAAGATCAAGATCAAGATAAGGACACGGGGAAGAACATTTGATTGTGGTCTGGAACGTGATGACGATAGCGCAGTTTTGACGTCACTGTTAGGTTTTGTGGAGACGTCTGGTCTATGTTTGACGACATTTCTCCTGCCATTTTGTGTCCTCGCCCGATCTTCCAGTTTTGGGGGGTTGAGCTGCGCATTCCGCGTAGGTGGAGAATTTGTCCATCGGTGACATGGTGGTGAAGTCACCGTGGACTGCGGAATCCGTCTGGCACGCAACGGTGGTCGTAAGTTTGGTGCACTTATTGACGTCGCGCAGCTCTTTTAACGTTGTATTGTTTTCCAATAAAAGTTTTCTGTCTGAATGTAGCATGGTTGTGAGAATGTGGATTTGTTTAGACATTTCTTGAATGGTGTTGTTTAAAATGTCTATCTCCCTTACCGCCTCTTGACAGCGGCAGCCACATGATGATCTTGATTGTAGCTGTGCGATGTGTGGCTGACTCCTGGATGGTGAAAGGGTGCGACCGGAGGTCTGTTCTTTTTGATGTTCTTCGAGTTCTGGGGTCTCTGAAGGTGGTGATGTCTCTGCCCTGGTGTTGTCTGTCCACGGGTGGTTTTCTTTACTTTTTCTTTGATGACACAACGTTTGGACCGTGTCATTTTCAGCCTAGACGATTCCTCTCTGTGTGCGTGTGCGTGTGCGTGTGTGTGTATGTGTGTGTGTGTGTGTGTATGTGTGTATATGTATGTGTGTTTGCTTGTGGGTATATAGCTACATAACCTGATAGATTTGCGTACGTTTATTTGTGTGTATTTGTGCTTGCGTGCATGTATGTTTGTGTATGAGAGAGAGAGAGAGAGCATGTGAGTGTGTGTGTGAGTGTGTGTGTGTGTGTGTGTGTGTGTGTGTGTGTGTGTGTGTGTGTGTGTGTGTGTGTGTGTGTGTGTGTGTGTGTGTGTGACTGAGTGTGTGTGTGTGTCTGTGTTATGTAAGAGATAGGCAAAAACGTTTTCATTACTTTGAATTCATTGCAAAGGTGTATGATTTTTCTAACCATCTTTGCTGCATAGCTATTGACGTCTGAAAGTAGATATTCTATTCTAATTCGTTTTCATTACTCCTTTAATACGCTTTCATCACAGCGGTCGGGTTAGAAATGTATTTCAGTTAAATACGTCCGTTTTGGCACTTAGGTTTTTGCCAACTGCTTTGGGCTCTTGTGCAATAAAGCGCTATACAGGTTATTCTCACCTGTCTCGCGTGTCGGCGTCACCGGGTTCGGTGTTGGCCGCTGCAAACTTTGACACCACCGTCTCCCCCCCCCCCCTCCCCCAGGCCGCTCTGTCTTGACTTTCGTGGACAATTTGTTGAATATTTAGGCCACTGATGTTGGTTATGTTCTCGATGTATGAGATTGGAGGTCTGTCTTTCTTCCTTTTTGCCACTGTTTTTCTTTGAAAGATGGTTGACATGAGGTCAGTGTTCTTGCTGCGTGACACATAGCCAATGTATTTCAGTCTTCTTTTGTTGATGTCTGCTAGTAGCTTTCTGATGGTATCAAGTTCTTCCAGGACACTTTCATTAGTTCATCTATCCTTCCATTTGACACGTAGTAGTCTCCGATAAAACCACATCTCTGCTGCCTGAATTCTTCTGCAATCAGTTTTTCTCAGAGTCCAGGCTTTGCAGCGATAAATCATAACTGGCCAGATCAAATATTTTAAAAGTCTAACTTTCAGGCCATTTGGTATGCCTCTGTCTTTGCAGATGTTGTTGAGTTGGATCATTTTTTTGCTTTGCCATTTCAATTCTTATTTTGATGTCTTTGGAGCAGGTTCCATCATCAGTTTTTACAGAATCAAGATGTTTGAAATCCTTAACATTGTCTTAAGGAACTTTGTTATTTAAGATGTCATGCTTGTTTTCAGTCTCCTTGCTTTTGACATGTAGCACTTTTGTTTTCTTGGCGTTCAAGTTTAGGCCAGCCTTTTTGCCCGCTGCATCTACCCTATATAGAATTCTGTTTATGCTGGTAATGTCTGCTAACAACGTAGTATCATCGGCATAGCACAGGTTGGTTATTATCAAGTAGTCATTGTCATCCTGAATATCTTATCTTGAGACAGTGGGTTTTTTTTCAGTGCTGCTGAAGAGAAAGACATCCCATAGAAACACCTACAGTGCTATCGACGGACAGACAAACTACATGTATCTTTCAAGGCTCTATCCGATGTTGACTGATTTACAGGCTAAGGGGGTAGGCGGACAGGGGCAGATAGTGCTCTTCCAAAGCAAAGGGCGGATTCTGTCTGACTAGGTTTAATATTGTTTGGTCATAGATAGCAATAAATCTTTCAGCCTTCTTGGTTTTCTCTACATAAAAACCTGTACATTCAGCTGGCAAAGAAAGCCTGGGAAGATTAAACTGGAATGTTAATTGAAATTATTTCCCTTGAAATGAAATAGAACATTTATACACGAAAATGCAACGCTCTTAACTTATCGACAAGGTTGAACATTTTCTAACTCAAGCACAACTTACACTGACTTGTAAAACTCATCATGATAAGTCATGTCCCTTTTCGTAAGAGAAAAATCAATAGCAATGACAATCGAAGTCAGAGTTTCGCGCCAGCCTTAGCAACACGACAAAAGAGGTAAGTGCATGAGATTGCGAGACATCACATTCACTGAAATTGTGTTCTGCCCCAGCGGTGTGATCACCATGTCCATTTCCCGTCCTCAAAGTTCAATATGCAGTTGACCCCACAAACGCCTTTGGCTCGTGTGTGTCACCGCCAAAACATTAAGACCTTCAAATAACTTCAAATTACTCTCCACTGGAGAGTGGAGAGTCTGGGGGTGTAAAAGTTTGGTAGGTATTTTGATGCTAGACCTACAAAACCTTGTGAATGTTATATAAATAGCAAGCAAAATTAAAGGGTTGCAGCTAAATAGCCAGAGGACCGAAGTCATGATGTTAAAAAAAAAAAGAAATCTCCTCATGCAAAATAACAACAAACGACACAACCTTGAGACAGGTTGACAAGTTTGAATATCTAGGTACGATCATTTCACCAGACGGCAGAAATGGCCAGCAGAATCGGCCGAGCCAAAACAGCATTCAATAAGATGAAAAGTATTCTTACCAACAAATGCCTATCAATTAACATCAGAAAGAGAATTCTTGAATGTTGTACAGAGCCGACAATGTTATACGGTTGTGAGGAGTAGACAGTCAACAAGCAAATCCAGAGCAAGATTGAGGCAGCCGAGATGTGGTTTCTAAGAAGAATGTTGAGAGTTCCATGGACAGCAAAGAAAACAAACGAGACAGTCTTGATGGAGGCAGACACAAGAAGATCATTCATAAGGAAGAATAGAAAAGACAGGCAACATTTGTGGACCATTTCATGAGGAAAGGGGAATTAGAGCACCTGGTCACAACAGGAAAGCTGGAGGGAAAGAGAGCACCAGGTAGACCCAGGGAAAAATATTGGATGGACATGCAGAGTGGCTGAGGACAGAGAGGGTGGAAGATGCGGTTGGGGCAACAGGGGATAGATACATAGGAGGGCCATGATCACCAACGCCACGTGGCAGGGCACTTGATGATGATTTTGATGCTGGCTGTACGTACTGTGAGGTGTGACTGTGATTTGACTTTAACTTCGGATTATATCCCACCCCATCGCGTATTTAACGAAGGGACTTGGATCTGATCATCATCATCATCATCATCATGTGCCCTGCCGCATGGTGTTGGCGATCATGGGCCTCCACACGAATCTATCCCCTGTCACTGCAAGTACATCTCCCACCCTCTCTGACCTTAACCACCCTGCAAGTCCGTCCAATATTTTCTTCCTGGGTCTACCCTTTGTTCTCTTTCCCTCCAGCTTTCCTGTTGTGACCAGGTGCTCTAATTCCCCTTTCCTTAAAAAATGTCCTATAAGTGTTTGGGATCTGAAATAAGGAGAAAATACGCTGACTTGGAATTACATGGCGGTTGCATGCGGTTTGTTTCTATGTGTCTGCCTCTCTGTTTGTCTGTCTGTCTGTCTGTCTGTCTCTGTCTGTCTGTCTCTGTCTGTCTGTCTGTCTCTCAGTATCACACGCGCGATAATTTTTCCCTTCCAACTCCATTATTAGACAAAAACAACAGTCTAGCCCAGTGAGATCAGCCAGTAAATGACACCATTCATATGACATGAAACAAATAAATTTACTGGAGCTTAAAACGACATCCTCATATTCATTAGTAAACAATTAAGCTACCTGAATGTGAAACGGTATAGTATGACTTATATGGAGAAACCTGGTTCTCACATCAGTATATTGAGGATAGAGACTTATGACGTGGACCCCCTCTTCTGGTTTACACAAACAACATGGATAACATCTTTTATCAAGAACAGGAGAATTCTTGAATCTGTGACAATTATTTCCGATTGGAAATCGTGAGAAGGCTGTTCTGTAGTTGATCATACTGGCTGATTCAGTATATATTTTGATGCTTCCCGTATACTGAAATGTGTTCGCTATTGTATTTTAAATGACACCGTGCATTGTAAATAACAAATTAAAAGAAGTTAGAAATTATTTTCGAATCTATCAGTCTCTCAATCAAGTAGCTAATTTACAATCAATCAATCAATCAATCAACCAATCAATCAATCAATCAAGAATCAATCAACCAACCAACCAACCATCCATCTATCCCCATCCATCCATCCATCCATCCATCCATCCATCCATCCATCCATCCATTCATTGTCAATTCAACAATAATTGCACAAATCAAACTTATCAGCAAACCAGTCATTCAAGAAATGTCTTACCTTCTTCCACCCCCCCCCTCCCCTCCCCCCGACCATACAGAGAAAGAGAGAGAGCGAGAAGAAGAACAAGTGAGAGACAGAGACAGAGAGAGGAAGAGAGAGAGGGGGAGCGAGAGAGAAAGAGAGAGAGACAGAGAGAGAGATAGAGACAGAGAAAGAGAGCGGGAGAGGGAGAGAGAGAGAGAGACAGACAAGAGAGAAGAGAGTGAGAGAGAACTGTAGACAGATGGAAAGACTGACAGTTAAGACACAGATTACTGTAAAAAAAGGGAAGGATGACCAAAGGCCATTGATCCTCACATCAGTCTGAGCCCCCCTGTTTGTCTGTGTCTGTGTTTGTCTCTGTCTTATCACTTACTTTTTTCTGTGCAAAGATCACACTAATTACGTGATGCAGTTTGGAGTTTCTACAAAATTTGCATCAGTCAGTCAGAAGATAGAGCACTTTGAATGTCCAGTTCATTTTGACACTTCCTTTCAATATTTGTGCATGCTCTCTCTCTCTCTCTCTCTCTCTCTCTCTCTCTCTCTCTCTCTCTCTCTCTCTCTCTCTCTCTCTCTGTCTTTCTCTCTCTACTGCCTCTGTCTCGCCCCCTCTCTGTGTCTGTCTCTGTCGTTGTCTCTCTGTCTCTATCTGTCTGTCTGTCTCTGTGTCTCTGTCGTTGTCTCTGTGTCTCTGTCTGTCTGTCTGTCTCTCTCTGTCTCTGTTGTTGTCTCTCTATCTTTGTCTCTGAGCTTATTAGGTAGAGTTCTGGCAAGGTTCTGTTGAGCTGATGGTGATATACTATAGCCTATCCTTATTTCCAGTACGTCGGATCAGAACAGGTACTGCTTGAATTCTGTATAAGAGAACCAGGAGCCAAAAAGAAGCTTATGCAACTTGTGGCCAGACTGCGGTTTGGCCTTGCCTGCTCCCGTCGCGGTTTAGGCACTAAGACTATGACTTCTACTCGAATTTATGGAGTTAGGCTTAGCGGTGTACTGATCACGAAACCATTGTCAGTTAATTGGAAAGAGGATGGGGAAGAATAAACACCTCCTTAATGCTGACCACAAATGCTATGCTGTGAAGATCCACAATAAACATGACAGATGGTACAAATCTGAGCATAAGCCTGACATATTAATGAGGTCTTCAGATTCTAACTTACCAGTTGTAAGGAACCAGAAAAAAAAAACCCTCGGAAAAAATCAGAACGCGTATTTAATACAACCAGACTTCTTTTTTTTAACTCATTAAAACTGGGGAATGCAGAGGAAGTGAAAGCAGCCAGAAAAGACTATTATCTAGAATGTAAGCCTTGAGTAATAGATTACCAGTTCTAAACTAAAGTAAATAGCTTTCGCTATTTCTGTATTTTGTGAGTGAAATCATGCGTACACCAATATCCTACAACCATATATGCACCAAGCAACAGAAATGCCTATAAACATTTTATCTTATCCTTTAGGTGCTATTTTACTAAAGCCTGTTGTTTTTACTTGAAGAGAAGTGGGGGGATAAAGCCATAGTTACCATTTGTGTTTTTTTAAATTCATTAAAAGTAGGGAATGCAAAGAAAGTGAAAGCAGTCAGAAATGACTCTTACCACCAACATAAGCCTTGGAATCATATAATGAAAACAACAAATGATGAACGAACCAACGCTATAAATCAAACACTGTGACTTGTGTACCAACCCTAATAATGCAGCAAAGCAGATATGTACGTGATATCACCAGACACCTCTATCACTAACATCACATTTTTCTTTCTGATTGTGTTACATATCACCACCCCAAGATCCATTTCTCCATTTCTGCCCTCCAAGCTCACCGTGCAACTGACTCCGCAATCACTCAGCTCCTTATTGGACGGAATGAGAGGAGGGTTTGGGGTGTATGATTATGACCCTGTTGTAGCTCTGCTGGCTGCACGAGCTGACGGTAATTCTGATCTTGTCTTCACACTATTTCCGATCCCCATTAGATGGTAGGACCGGATATCAGTGGAACGTGCGAATGTTTGTGAACTGAGAATGACCTTGGGCATGAAGGT
>JAPXFY010000020.1:11103915-11116415 GCA_030674185.1 Monoplex corrugatus
GATTTGTGGAAGGGAAAGGAACTATTAATGCCATATACATCCTAAGAACTATCATAGAGAGGTCAATCGAGAAGAATAAGGATTGGTATTTATGCTTTGTTGACTATACCAAGGCTTTCGATCGGGTAAGACATGATGGATTGATCAACCAACTGGAGAGACTCAATGTTGATGGAAAAGATCTACGAATAATCAGAAATATGTACTGGGCACAAACAGCTGCAATGAGAATAGAAAACAATGTAAGCTCTTTCCAAAACATCAAAAGAGGAGTCAAACAGGGTTGTGTTTTGTCACCAGATCTGTTTTCACTTTACAGCGAAAACATCATGAGAAACCTACAAGAATAACCTGGATTAAAGGTTGGAGGGAAAATGATAAACAACATTCGATACGCAGATGACACCGTGCTAATTGCAGAAAATGAAAGGGACCTACAAAACCTTGTGAATATACTAGAAATAGAAAGCAAAGGTAAGGGGTTGGAACTAAACAGCAGGAAGACTGAAGTCATGGTGATCAGTAAAAAGCATGAAATCCCTTCATGCAAAATAACAGCTAATGGCACAACCTTGACACAGGTTGATAAATTTAAATACCTGGGAACGATCATTTCGTCAGACGGCAGATGCACACCAGAAATAGCCGACAGAATCGGCCAAGCCAAAACAGCATTCAAGAAGGCGACAAACATTCTTACGAACAGCTGGTCACCTCGACAGAGTTCAACAATCCTGTTCTGATCCAACGGACTATTGCTTTTTAACGACAGTAATCATTCAGTCGTGGAGCCAGGTGATCCTCTAGTAGGAAGACGTCTACAGTGTTCCTCCAGCAACAGTTCTTCGTGAATCACTGACACGAAAGACCCCAACGTTAGCTTACCTAAGGCAAACAAGCAGCAGAGGAAACCAAAAGTGATGTCAACACGAGATCAGGGCAGTGGAGTGCCACAGAATCATGGACAATTTTCGTGACGCTAAGACGAATATTGATTTCACTGATAATGAGGATGATGCCAATGGTTTTGCTGAGTTGTGTCTGGGATTGATACTAAATGACAGGGCTGTACAGGGTTCTCACATAAAACACTGACAGACACACAGACACACACACAAACAAACACACATACACTCACACATACACACGCTTGCGCGCGCGCACACACACACACACACACACACACACACTAACTAAGCGAAATCGCACGTACGCACGTACATATACCTATACACTCACTTAACACACACACACACTCCCACACACACACACGCACACACACACACACACACACACACACACACACACACACACACACACACACACACACACACACACACACACACACACCACACACACACACACGCACACACACATATACCCAACTACAAGTCGTTATTAATGAGACTCCCCCTTCTTAGACTCAACGCTGAAACAGTAAAATTGCTTCCTGGTTTAAATCTTCATATGCATGTATATTTCAGCGTGTCTAAAATACATCTACTTTACGGTAAACAATCGTAATGAGTATCTTGAAACATCTAAAACTGTTTACCGCACATAACGACCCATTCATATGATTGATGCGATGTAGCCACATGTATTTTTCATGCCAGTTTTTAGAGAAGGAACAAAACTGCTCCTCCAGGGACCAGCAGAGAATTGTCACAAAGACAAATGCTTTGTCGCATTAATTCGTTTCTTGCATGCAGGCCAGGGCATTCCTTTCACATTACCCATGACAAACTGTAGAAACCTTGGCTGTATGTAATCACTGTCTCCAGAAAACGTGACGTTTCTAAGACTGAACATATGGGTCTGTGTAGTGGCAATGTTTTTTTACATATACATCACACCAACAAAAAAACAAACAAACAAAAATTATTCGTCCCCACCCCCTATTTTTTGCTCCTATAATATTGATCCCACACTGCTCGTTCCAGTTACCTAAATCAACACCAAACCCATGCCCATTCCATCGTACTTTCAGTGCCAGTGAAGTCATGGTAGCCAGTGATATCTCGACGCCTTTGCGTCACCCACAAGAGAAGATTCTTCACTGCTGCCGGTCACCTCGACAGAGTTCAACAGCCCTGTTCTGATCCAACCCACTCTTGCTTTCTAAGGACAATAATCATTCAGTTGTGCAGCGGGATGAAGGAGTGGGGTGCACAGAGTGGGAAACTTTTGCTGAACAAAAAGGAACATCCTCAAGTCAGATGTGAAGAAAGACAGAGTATGTCACTGTCGAAGAAACAAGGGAAGCTTATTCCAGCTGCATGGACCAGGCACAGAAAACGAACGCATGACTGATTATCAAACATTTGTTTGAAGGAATTTGTAAACAAGTTTTGTCAAAGAGAGGTGACTGACTGTGAAACATTTGTGTGAAGGAATTCGTAAATGTGTTGTGACAGAGACAGGCGACTGATTATGGAACATTTGTGTGAAGGAATTTGTAAACAAGTTGTGTCAGAGACAGGCGACTGATTGTGGAACATTTGTGTGAAGGAATTTGTAAACAAGTTTTGTCAGAGACAGGCGACTGATTGTGGAACATTTGTGTGAAGGAATTTGTAAACAAGTTTTGTCAGAGACAGGCGACTGATTATGGAACATTTGTGTGAAGGAATTTGTAAACAAGTTTTGTCAGAGACAGGCGACTGATTTGGGGAACATTCGTGTGAAGGAATTTGTAAACAAGTTGTGTCAGAGACAGGCGACTGATTATGGAACATTTGTGCGAAGGAATTTGTAAACAAGTTGTGTCAGAGACAGGCGACTGATTGTGGATTATTTGTGTGGAGGAATTTGTAAACAAGTTGTGTCAAAGACAGGCGACTGATTGAGGAACATTTGTGTGAAGGAATTTGTAAACAAGTTGTGTCAGAGACAGGCGACTGATTGTTGAACATTTGTTTGAAGGAACTTGTAAACAAGTTGTGTCAGAGACAGGCGACTGATTATGGAACATTTGTGTGAAGGAATTTGTAAACAAGTTGTGTCAGAGGCAGAACGGGAGGAGTCGGGTAGGGGTGTACACTCGGAGGTGGTCTTAAAGAAAAGTACAAGTACGTGCAATACCATTAATAAACATGCAGTATAACGTTATGATTATGCTATATAGAAAAAATATTGTTGTAAGGATGCAAAGCGTGGACAGTCACCAACCAAAGTTCGAACAAGATTGAAGCAGCTGGAGTTTGGTTTCTTAGAAGAATGTTTAGAATTCTATGGAAAGCAAAGAAAACAAACGAGACAGAGACAAACACAAAAAAGAACATTAACGGAGAAGATCAGGGAAAAAAGGCAACATGTATAGGGCATTTTATGAGACAAGAGAAATTAGAGCAAATAGTCTGTCATGTGCACAGGATGATACATGCACATGTTTTTTGTGTCGTGTGCATGGGGTGATGTATGCACGAGTTGTTGTTTTTTTATGTCGCGTGCGAAAGGAAATTTTGTGTGTGCATGTGTGGTATGATTGAGTTTTTTTGAAAACAGCTCACCCAAGCTGGGGACTTGGGTGGAATGTTTTTTTGCTGAACACACTTCGCAAAAAAGCTGCCTTGTGAACGAGTGGTTTCTCTTTCTCAATCACTGGAGCTGAAGAAGAAAAAGGAGAAGGAAAAGAAAAAGAAAAAAGAAAAAGAAGAAGAAGGCGAATAAGAAAAAGGAAAAAAAAACAAGAAGGCGAAAGAGAAAAAGGAGAAGAAGAAGAAGAAAAAGAAGGGAAAGAAAAAGAAAAAAGAGAAACAGGAAGAAGAAGGCGGAAAAGAAAAAGGAGAAAAGAAGGCGAAAAAGAAAGGAGAAGAGACAGATGGAGCAGAAGAAGAAGGCGGAAAAGAAGTAGAGAAAGAAGAAGAGACAGATGGAGCAGAAGAAGAAGGCGGAAAAGAAGTAGAGAAAGAAGAAGAGACAGATGGAGCAGAAGAAGAAGGCGGAAAAGAAGTAGAGAAAGGAGAAGAGACAGATGGAGCAGAAGAAGAAGGCGGAAAAGAAGTAGAGAAAGGAGAAGAGACAGATGGAGCAGAAGAAGAAGGCGGAAAAGAAGTAGAGAAAGAGAAGAGACAGATGGAGCAGAAGAAGAAGGCGGAAAAGAAGTAGAGAAAGGAGAAGAGACAGATGGAGCAGAGAGAAGGCGAAGAAGGAGAGGAAAAGAAGTAAAAGAAGGGAAAGAGGAGAAGGGGAGACAGATGGAGCAGAAGAAGAAGGCGGAAAAGAAGTAGAGAAAGGAGAAGAGGGAGAAGAAGGAGAAGAAACAGGAGAAGAAGAAGAGGAAGGAAAAGAAAAGAAAAAAAAGAAGCAAAAAAGAAGAAAAAGAAGGCGGAAAAGGAGACGAAGAAGGAGAAGAAAAAGAAGGCAAAGAAGAAGAGGAAGGAGAAGAAAGAGGAGAAGGAGAAGAAAGAGAAGGAAAAAAGAGAGAAGGAGAAGAAGGAGAAGAAGGAGAAGAAGAAGATGGAGAAGAAGGAGGAGAAGAGAAAGAGGAGAAGAAATGAGGAGAAGAAGAAAGAGGAGGAAACGTAGAAGGAGGAGGAAACGAAGAAGGAAGAAAACGGAAAAGGAGGAGGAAACGAATAAAGAGGAGGAGACAAAGAAGGAGGAGAGAAAGAAAAGACGTTAATATGAAGGTGTATGGTTGTGAATGTTTTATGTTGTATGTGTGATGTGTGAAAGTTAGTAGTAATAATGAAAAAAAAAATCATATCGTAATCTGTTTAGTGCCATTGGTTGAAAGGAGAGCGTGCGTTGCGTGACGGACGAGTGCTTTATACATGTTCTGATTGCGTGAGCATGTAACAAGCATGACATAGTCACAACAGGAAAGCTGGAGGGCAAAAAGCACCAGGTACGCCCATGGAGAAAATAATGGACGGATTTGCGAAGTGGATGAAGATAGAAAGGATGAGAGATGTACTCGCAGCTACAAAAGATATATTCTTATGGAGGGCCATGATCACCAATGCCATGAGGCAAGGTACATGATGATGATGATGTACAGACAGCCAGTGGAGAATGTGAAACAAAAGGGTGGCATTATCATCTTTCATTAACCACGCGCATCAGTGTTGTTCACTACTTTCTTGCTCCTATTACTTTTATCCGCCTGCTTCCTTCCCCCCACACGTCCTCAATTTTTTCATGCGTTTTTGTGTGTCTGTTTGTGTTGTAGCCTAAGGGTGTGCGACCCATTTCTAAATCTCTTCCGTCAATGATATCTTTTGTTCACAGAAAGACGGACAGCAGACAGAGGTACACAGATAGAGACAGACAGACAGACAAACACACCGGCACGTAGAAGCACATTACGCATACGTACAATTTGTACATCATATTCATCATCAGGTGCCCTGCCGCATGGCGTTGGCGACTATGGACTTCCAACCATCTCTATCTCTCGTTGCTCCCAGCATCTCCCCCACCCTCTTCATCCCCAGCCACTCTGCAAGTCCGTCCAACATTCTCTCCCTGGGTCTACCTGGTGCTCTCTTTCCCTCCAGCTTTCCCGTTGTGACCAGGTGCTCCAAATCCCCTTCCTCATAAAATGGCCTATAAATGTTGCCTGTCTTTTCCTAATCTTCCTTATGAGTGATCTACTTGTGTCTGCCTCCATCAAGACTGTCTCGTTTGTTTTCTTTGCTGTCCATGGAACTCTCAACATTCTTCTGAGAAACCACATCTTGGCTGCCTCGATCCTGCTCTGGCTTTGCTTGCTGACTGTCCACGCCTCGCATCCGTACACCAGTATTGGTTCTATATAACATTCAAGGACTCTCTTTCTGATGTTAATTGATAGGCATTTGTTGGTAAGAATGTTTGTCATCTTCTTGAATGCTGTTTTGGCTTGGCCGATTATGCCAGCTATTTCCGATGTGCATCTGCCGTCTGATGAAATGACCGTTCCCAGGTATTTGAACTTATTAACCTATGTCAAGGTTGTGCCATTTGCTGTTATTTTGCATGAGGGGATTTCATGTTTTTTACTGATCACCATGACTTCAGTCTTCCTGCTGTTTAGTTCCAACCCCTTACCTTTGCTTTCTGTTTCTAGTATATTCACAAGGTTTTGCTGGTTTTACATCATATTACAAGTCACATTTTAATGATGCAGGTTTCACTGATGTGTGTGTGTGTGTGTGCGTGTGCGCGCGCGCGCGCGCGCGTGTCTGTGTGTGTGTGTGTTGTGTGTGTGTATGCATGTATGTGTGTGGGTGGGTGTGTATGTGTTTGTGTGTGTGTGTGTGTGTGTGTGTTTAGGTTTGTGCGGGTGTGAGAGTGATTGTTGTTTGAATCGTGTTTGTTTCATTCAACAAGGAGTTAACTTCAATGAGTATGTTTCATCATCAATTATGGGTAACGATGTTGCAGTTTCTGATATTTATGAAAGATAACTCTTATCAACACAGTTATGCTCTGACCCTTGCTGTCAACAATACGGTAAACAGATAGACTATATCACACAGTGTTGGTTGGGATCTAGATGCAAGCACACACATCCACATTCTACTATCCAGTATCGTTTCTCTGGCCATAAAGACTGAAGGATGTCAATGCCATAGACACATAATATAGCCTGAGATAACATTACTCATGTCACCCAACTCATCATCATCATCATCAGGTGCTCTGCCGCATAGCACTGGCAGTCATGGCCCTCCATAGAAACCTACCCCTTGTCGGTGCAAGTCACCAAGCTCTACATCGTAGATAACCATTTTCAGCATGTACGTGTGGATTGTGTGTAAGAATAAAAGCATGAATAAAACCTAATCAACTGATACACTAAGAGACTGAACGTAGTGATACATTTAACATGGCGTTGGCGATCATGGCCCTCCATATCAATCTATCCCTTGTCGCTGCAAGTACATCTCCCGCCCTCTCTGTCCTCAGCAATTCTACAAGTCTGTCCAATATTTTCTCCCTGGGTCTACCTGGTGCGCTCTTTCCTCCAGCTTTCCTATTGTGACCAGGTGCTCTAATTTCTCTTGCCTGATGAAATGTCATATGAATGTTGATTTTAGCGATGTAACCTATAAATAACAAGAAAAAAATATAATCTAAGAGCAATAAACAATTAACGTAAGGAGCGTGTGGACATTATAAACCAAACCCAGTGAGTTTTACGCAAGCTATACCAACCCATGAAAATTGGGCAAGCGCGTGAGATTGCTAGACATCTCCATCACCGATATTACTGATATCATCACCTCTCGAGAGATTGCTAGACATCTCCATCACCGATATTACTGATATCATCACCTCTCCTGCTGTGTTATCAGCACCAGTCATTCTTGCTCTTAAAGCGCCCTGTGCAACTGACACCACAATCACTCAGCTTATGAGTACACAAAGTTAGAGGAGGGTATAAAGCGTGTAGTTAATACAGTGCTTTTATTATGCTGGTTGCACGTCCCCATTTTGTGGTTGTGATTTTATCGTCAGAATGATTCCAGTTCCAATCACAACTGTGGTTTTGGAAATTCAACAGGACGTGGAAACGTTCTGTTTTGTGACCTGAATTTGACCTCGACTAGCAGTGCCGGATCACTGAATAGGCCTTATTTCCTATTGAAATACAGTAACCCTTTGACTTGTGGTGATGAACTTTGGTAATATTTTGTGGATTTATGTGTCTATATCTGTCTGTTTGTCTATCTATCTATCCACCCATCTATCTATCTACCTATCTATCCGTCCGTCCGTCCCTCCCTCCCTCCCTCCACATTGGTCATCTCAATAAAACTGTCTAAAAATCTATATCTGCTCAGTACACTCTCACTTTTTTTTTTCTATTTAAACCATGGATGACGACATGAAGAAAGCCAAGCCTTCATCCTGACCGACTCAATGAATCTACTTCAAAAAGTGAAAAACGGAGTAGGGACCCCAGAACGGCACAAAGCAATGAAACAGTATCAACCTAAAAAGTATCAGGTGGATCTACTGCCCGGGACACGCTCATGTTAAGGGAAATGAATGGGCCGATAAACTTGCAGACAATGCCACTACAACAAAAATTCTCCATCTGGGAAAGTCTGAGGTCCTTAGACGCTTCAAATCATTCTTCGTGAACACAATGTGAGTCATCATACCATCGCACGTGTTGCCCAAAAAAGAATAGACAGAGGAAGTGGCTGAAAATCCACTATGAAAGGAAAAACAAGAGCTATCATTAATCAGACCAACATTGGTATCATCTCAAAAGTAGCACTGCGCAGACTTTTACAGCGTGGGTGGTAAAGCATTTGGGCTTTTCCTAGAACAGAGATAAAGGAAAAGTGAAGAAAAGAAACAGACCACTGAAGAATAAGTAAGTTTGCCAAACCGCCCGTGTGTGTGTTCGTGGGCTGTTTGTTGATTGTGATCCAGACATGTCTGTAAGTTTATCATATGTATATATGGGTGTCTCCTCTTTGCTGGGGTTGTTGTTGTCGTTACTGTTGTTGTAGCTGTTGTTGTCGGCCATTATGCTGTGTCGATATGGGTGTGTATGTATGAATGTATGTGTATATACCTGTGTGCGGGCATGTGGATACATGCATGTATTTACTGTTATTTGTTATTTTCCTCTCTTACCTGTTTATTTATCTACGTACTCCTCTATTTTGTATTTATTTATTCACCTACTTACTTCTTATTCACTCACTCACTCACTCACTCACTTCCTTGCTTGCTTATCTATTTGCTTACTCACTTGCTTACTTACTCACTTACTCACTTACTTACCTATCTATGATTAATAAAATATTGTCTTCACCTAGTTGATATACATCTGAGCATTTGGGCATTGACTGGGGGTGGAGGGATTCTGTCATGTGAGACGAGTTTATACAGAATAACTAGATGTGTTGTGATTCAGACCTTTGATTATTTATTTATTTACTATATATATACGTTCCTTTTTTGAAGGTAAGATACACACATAACACACACCAAGATTATTCCAGTGGTAGACTGATAAAATACCAGTATAAAATATAGACTAGGTAAAACAGCCTAGGTAGTGCCTCAGGACCTGGCCAGCTCATGGGTTTATGTGCAGGCTTAAGGCATGTGCCAACGGTCACCATACACGTGGCAGCTGTGACGTTAGTGCATATGGAATTCGCTCCGAGCAGGGAGACGTCATCTTGAGAAATTGAAACTGAAACTGAAACTGCTCTCTTTTGGACGATGTGTCCAATCCATCTCCTGATTTGACTTGACCTGACCTGACTTGTGCGACGATGGAGCCCAACGTTGTCGCTCAGTCCTTTTCTCAGAGGCTAAACGACTGATGTGTCGCCATGTGTGTTTGGCGCTAACGTCACCTAATGAAAGTGACAGGTTTGATGATACAATGTAAGTCCTTCCAGTGCCTGTCCAGAGGACTTTCCATGATGATCGTGCCCACACTGTCCTGATTGCATCGAGCAAGTAGTTCTTGATTAGAGATGGTGCTGGGCCAGAGGATTCGAATATTTTTTTAGGTTCCTTGTGTCGAATATTGACAGCTTAGTAAGATTGCATTCTATTATCTTCAACATATTTGAGATAGTGTACCTATGTCTAATTTTCACACCTTCAGCAGAAGAAAGAAGACAGCTCATCAGGGGCCAATTACGATGCTGGGCTGACCATTTTATAGCATGTCGTCTCATCCAAGCTGTTGGCTTCGTATTGACTTGACAAATTATGTGGACTCAAATAGAGCGTCAGTTATGTTGCATACGTCACCAGGTTGATAAGTTTAAATATCTGGGAACGATCATTTCGCCAGACGGCAGATGCACATCAGAAATAGCCAGCAGAATCGGCCAAGCCAAAACAGCATTCAAGAAGTTGAAAAGCATTCTTACCAACAAATGCCTATCAATTAACATCAGGAAGAGAGTTCTTGAATGTTGTATAGAACCGATAACGTTATACGGTTGTGAGGCGTAGACAGCCAACAAGCAAAACCAGAACAAGATTGAGGCAGCCGAGATGTGGTTTCTCAGAAGAATGATGATAGTTCCATGGACAACAAAGAAAACAAGCGAGACAGTCTTGACGGAGGCAGACACACGAAGATCATTCATAAGGAAGATTAAGAAAAGACAGGCAACATTTATAGGCCATTTTATGAGGAAAGGGGAATTGGAACACCTGGTCACAACGGGAAAGCTGGAGGGAAAGAGAGCACCAGGTAGATCCAGGGAAAAAATATTGGACGGACTTGCAGAGTGGTTGAAGACAGAGAGGGTGGAAGATGTGCTTGCGGCAACAAGGGATATAAACAGATGGAAGACCATGATCTCCAACGCCATGTGGCAAGGCAATTGATGGTGATGTTGATGATACGTAACCAGGGTTGGGACAGTCATTTTTCACATATATGGGCTTGACGAGTGTGTGTGATATCATTTGTCAATTTCCTGATGGGTCTGTGTGGTGTCATTTTTCAGTTTCCTGACGAATCTGTGTGGTACCATTTTTCACATATATGTATCTGACGAATCTGTGTGGTACCATTTTTCACATATATGTATCTGATGAATTTGTGTGGTACCATTTTTCACATATATGTATCTGACAACTGTGTGGTACCATTTCACATATATGTATCTGACGAATCTGTGTGGTACCATTTTTCTCATATATGTATCTGACGAATCTGTGTGGTACCTTTATTCATTTTCCCGATGAATCTGTGCGGTACCATGTTTCAATTTCCTGATGAACCTGTGTGGTACCCTTTTTCACATATGTGTACCTGATGAGTCTGTGTGGTACCATTTATCAATTTCCTGATTTGTATGTATGTACGTACGTACGTACGTATGTATGTATGTATGCATGTATGTATAAATGTATGTATATATTGATGCATGTATGTATGTATGTATGTATACATGTATGAATGTATATGTGTGTGTTTGTTGGTTTGTGTGTGTGTGTGTTTGTGTATGTGTATGTGTGTTTGCGTGTGCGTGTGGGGGTGTGTGTGTGCGTGTGTGCTGTTTGTTTTAAAACTAGTTTTTGCGTATTTCCTTCGGTTCAAGGCAAATTGCTTGCAATAGAATAGGACTCACACTTAGTCAAGCTTTATGAAGGAAATAATAAAAGGAAATATAGAAGGAAGGAACGAAGGAAATAAAGAAGGAAGGAAAGAAGGAAGGCCACACACATGGGTAATTCTTGCGTAAAAAAAAAGATACCGTCATACCGTGCTATAACCCTCGGCGAAAACTGAATTTCCTCTTTCTTTCTACTTCCTTCCTCACTGCATTCTTTCCTTTTCTCTTTCATTCCTTCCTTTTTTTTTCTTCTTTCTGTCCTTCCTTTTTTTCTGTCCTTCCTTTTTTTCCCTTCTTTTTTCCTTCTGGCCTTCCTTCTTTCCTTCCTTCTTTATTTCCTTCGTTCCTTCCTTCTATATTTCCTTTTATTATTTCCTTCATTCCTTCTGCCCTTCTTCCTTTTTTTTCGTTCCTCCCTTTCTTCTTTCTTTTGTTTTTCTTTCCTTCAGTCCTCCCTCCTTTCCTTCATTCCTTTTTTCTTTCATTCCTTTCCTCTTTCCTTCCTTTCTTTCTTCCTTCCTTCCTTCTTTCGTTCCTTTCTTCTTCTCTTCCTTCTTTCCCACCTTTCCCCCGTCCTTCCTTCCTTTCATCCTTCTTTTCTTCTTTCCCCCTTTCTTCCGTCCTTCATTCTTTTGTTTCTTCCTCTTTTTTCTTCCTTCTTTCTTTCTTTTCTTTTTTTTTTTTTTATAATTTTTTTTAGAAAGTGAACTTAAACGGTTTTCAGTCTTCGGCACATCGACTGGTGCATATCGCTTACATTCCATTCTGGTCCCTTCCCATTACTGTCGTACATTTGTGCGTTGGTAGGAGGAATCACAGTATTTCAGCCAATTTCCCATTTCAGCTACAGCATCTGGAATCATTTTTGCCTGAAAGTTTCTTTCTGTCTGTCAGTATTTGCATTTTCACGAAAAGTGTCTTCGTATTAAGAACAGAAGTAATAATGATGGTACTGGTATTTTGATAATGGTTCCTAAAATTTATGAAATCTGTCTCTCTCTCTCTCTCTCTCTCTCTCTCTCTCTCTCTCTCTTCCCCTCTCTCGCTTCCTCTCTCTCTCGTGTCTACTTTATTTAGATTTAAAACTTGTGCAATGTCCTATATTCTATTGTTTTACTTGTTTTAATGTAAGTAGATTTGCAACGGCAGATATCTAAGGTGGCATGTATGCTTATAGCGGTACCATTGGAGAGTAAAGTCTCATTTCATTTCAATTCACATATACATCTCTTTCTCTCACAATAGTACTGATATTCTGATTTTGTATTATGCAGATGATTATGCTATCATCGTTGATTTGAACTGATATAGATAAACTTAGAGCATTTCAGAGAACGTGTTTCGGTGTAGACTCTCTGTAGTCAAAGGTTGAATGTAAAAAAAAAAAAAAAAAAAAAAAAAAAAAACAACAACCATAAATGTGCTTACGGCTCCGAACCGAAAATACATTCGTCC
>JAPXFY010000020.1:11123915-11126415 GCA_030674185.1 Monoplex corrugatus
TCTCGGGAGAGAGTAAGGCTAAGGGAGTCAACCCTGAAAAAAAAACGATGGAAGGCAAGGGGAAACCACCATCGTAGTTTTCCCCAGGAAAATCATGGACAAAAGAAAGAGGAAGAAGAAAGTTAACGACGTCAATAGGTGCTCCTGTGGAGCACCTTCGTCCGGTAGGGACTGTCATGCGGCGCAGGTGACACCAGACCGTCAGCCAGCTACTGCGACCAAAATTAAACCCAAAGTCAAACTTCGAAACACCAAAATAGCAACATGGAACATCAGAACAATGTTGCAGAAAGGTAAATTAGACAACATCAAAATGGAGATGGAAAGGCTTAACATCAGTATTTTAGGACTAGGGGAAGTGAGATGGAAGGGGGTAGGCATGATAACATCAGGAGAATACACAATGATATACTCTGGTGGTAACTCACATGAAAGAGGAGTAGGCATCATGATGGACAAAGACAAATCAAAAGCAGTTAAGGTATACTGGGCTGTGTCCGACAGAGTTTTACTGGTCAAATTGAGAGGCAAACCATTGATATCAACATCATACAGGTGTATGCACCAACATCCGCAAGTACTCAGGAAGACATCGACAACTTCTACGAAGTTTTAGAGATGGCCAAGGTCCAATGTAAATCACAAGAAGTTACAGTCATAATGAGAGATTTTAATGCTAAAGTGGGACAGGATAGGGTGGAGGATATAGTTGGACCTCATGGCCTTGGTACACAAAATGAAAGGGGAGGGAAACTTGTGGAATGGGCACAGATGAAAGAGTTCATAGTAGGAAACACCTGGTTTGAGCAGCCTTACAGAAGAAAATGGATTTGGATGAGTCCAGGAGATAATACCAAAAATCAGATGGACTACATCCTGATCAACAAAAGATTTAGAAATTCTTTACTGTCAGCAAAAACACTACCATGCGCAGACTGCAACAGTGACCACAATCCTGTAGTGGGAAGGTTTAGGCTGAAATTGAGGAAAAGGAAACAGACCAAACGCAATGGACTATTAAAGACAGATGAAATGATACGTAAAAACTTTAATGTACATGTTCAAAACAAATTCAGTGGTCTGGAAGACGTTGGTGACAGTGAGGAACAATGGACAAAGTTGAGAAGTTCGATAAATGAAGCTTGTGAGGAAATCCTTAAGGCAGATAAAAAAGCAAAAAAGAGCTGGATGACTAATGAAATTTTGGGCTTGATGGAGGAAAGGAGGAGGGCAAAGAGAAACGAGGAGATATACAGGAAGATAAACAAAGAAATCAGGTATAGGTGCAATGAAGCTAAAGAAGCTTGGCTGAACACAAAATGCAAAGAGATAGAAGAACGACACAAAATAGATCCTGAGGGTATGTACAGACGAACTGAAGAAATTGTCCACAAGAAAAATACATGCACATCAACTGGTTGCTTAAAATCGAAAGATGGCACGCTTATCATGGAAAAAGACCAAATACTGGACAGATGGGGGGAGTACATTAAAGATCCACAAGAAAAATACATGCACATCAACTGGTTGCTTAAAAATCGAAAGATGGCACGCTTATCATGGAAAAAGACAAAATACTGGACAGATGGGGAGAGTACATTAAAGACCTTTTTGAGGATGACAGAAACGAAGAACACATTATAAAAAAGAACTTTGAAGGACCACCCATAATAAAAGATGAAGTTAGAGCAGCACTGAAAAAGATGAAACCAGAAAAAGCCCCAGGACCAGACAACATTACTACAGAGATGATTGAAGCCCTGGAGGAATTTGGCATAGAAACAATAACAGTCCTCCTAAATGAAATTTATGACACTGGAAAAATCCCCAAAGATATGTCAAAATCAATTTTCATTGCACTTCCAAAGAAGACAGGGGCTATAGAGTGCGAACTCCATCGCACAATCAGTTTCATGAGTCATGTAACAAAACTCCTGTTAAGAATAATCATGATGAGGACAAGGTATAGAATCAAAAGATAAATAGCAGAAGAACAGTGTGGATTTGTGGAAGGGAAAGGAACTATTAATGCCATATACATCCTAAGAACTATCATACAGAGGTCAATTGAGATGAATAAGGATTTGTATTTATGCTTTGTTGACTATACCAAGGCTTTCGATCGGGTACGACATGAAGAATTGATCAACCAACTGGAGAGACTCAATGTTGATGGAAAAGATCTACGAATAATCAGGAATATGTACTGGGAACAAACAGCTGCAATGAGAATAGAAAACAATATAAGCTCTGTCCAAAACATCAAAAGAGTAGTCAGACAGGGTTGTGTTTTGTCACCAGATCTGTTTTCACTTTACAGCGAAAACATCATGAGAAACCTAGAAGAAGACCCTGGATTAAAGGTTGGAGGGAAAATTTATAAATAACATTCGGTACGCAGATAACACCGTGCTAATTGCAGAAAATGAAGAGACCTACAAAACCTTGTGAATATACTAGAAACAGAAAGCAAAGGTAAGGGGTTGGAACTAAACAGCAG
>JAPXFY010000020.1:11138915-11163915 GCA_030674185.1 Monoplex corrugatus
AAAACTGATATAGTCTTTTATTTTTGAACTGACCAAACACACACATATAGACAAGACAGAAGATATATAGGGTAGTTTCCAAAGCATATAGATAACAGCAAAGGAAATAAGAGGGAAGCAGGGAGAATTTTTCAAGATTAACCAAGGATTGTAACTCTTGAGAGTCACGTAGGAGTTATCTCCCATGTTGTAGAATTGTCAAAATCCAATCTTCTTTGCGGCACCGATTCAGTTAGCATAGAAACAGCCACAAAGCACGAAACTGTACGCTCAGAACATTCCCCATTAAAGGAATGCCCAAGCCTACCTTTTACCCAGAACCTACACCTACACACAACTATGATGGTGGAGAGAAATGCACACAACATATTGGTGTCATGTTCAAGACTGACATAGTCTTTTATTCTTGAACTCACCATACACACACATTATACGGAAGACAGAACATATACAGGGTTGCTTCCAAGTCATATATATAGGTAACATTAAAGGAAATAAGAGGGAAGCAGGGAGTATCTTTTAAGATTAACCAAGGATTGCAACTCTTGAGAATCACGTAGGAGTTATGTCCCATGTCGTAGATTTCCTCAAAATCCAACATAGTTTGAGGCACTCATTCACTAGCATAGAAGCAGCCAAAACGCACAAAACTGTCAGTTCAGAATATTCCCAATAAAGGAAATACCGAAGCTACCTTTTATACACCGCAATACACCTACAACACTATGAGGGATTTGAGAAATTCACACAATGCATTTGTGCATGTTCCAGATGAATATCAAAAGTACAAAACTGTACCTCAGAACATTCCTGACAAAGGAATGCCCAAGACTACTTTATACCTCGCAACTACACCTATACACAACATAGGGAGAAATGCAAAAAAAATATTGTTTCATGTTCAAGATGACATAGTTTTTATTTTTGAACTGACAAACACACACATATAGACAAGACAGAAGATATATAGGGTAGTTTCCAAAGCATATAGATAACAGCAAAGGAAATAAGAGGGAAGCAGGGAGAATTTTTCAAGATTAACAAGGATTGTAACTCTGAGAGTCACGTAGGAGTTATCTCCCATGTTGTAGAATTTGTCAAAATCCAATCTTCGTTTCGGCCACGATTCAGCTGGTATAGAAATAGCCACAAAGCACGAAACTGTACGCTCAGAACATTCCCCATTAAAGGAATCCAAGCCTACCTTTATACCCAGCACTACACCTACACACAACTATGATGGTGGAGAGAAATGCACACAACATATTGGTGTCATGTTCAAGACTGACATAGTCTTTTATTCTTGAACTCACAATATACACACATAATACGGAAGACAGATCATATACAGGTTGCTTCCAAGGCAATTTAGGTAATAAAGGAAATAAGAGGGAAGCAGGGAGAATTTTTCAAGATTAACCAAGGATTGCAACTCTTGAGAGTCACGTAGGAGTTTACTCCATGTTGTAGAATTTCAAAATCCAATTTCTTTGCGGCCCGATTCAGTTAGCATAGAAACAGCCACAAAGCACAAAACTGTACGCTCAGAACATTCCCAATAAGAATGCCCAAGCCTACCTTTATACCAGCACCTACACCTACACACAACTATGATGGGGAGAGAAATGCACACAACATATTGGTGTCATGTTCAAGACTGACATAGTCTTTTATTCTTGAACTCACCATACACACACATTATACGGAATACAGAACATATACAGGTTCTTCCAAGCATATATTAACATTAAAGTAAATAAGGGAAGCAAGGAGATCTTTTAAGATTAACTAAGGATTGCTACTCTTGAGAGTCACTAGGAGTTATGACCCATGTCGTAGATTTCTCAAAATCCAACATAGTTTGAGGCATCATTCACCTAGCATAGAAGCAGCCAAAACGCACAAAACTGTCAGTTCAGAATATTCCACAATAAAGGAATACCGAAGCCTACCTTTTATACCCGCAACTACACCTACACACAACTATGAGTGATTTGAGAAATTCACACAATGCATTGTCGCATGTTCCAGATTGACATATTCTTAAAGTACAAAACTGTAACTTCAGAACATTCCTGAACAAAGGAATGCCCAAGATACTTTATACCTCGCAACTACACCTAAACACAACTAGGAGAGAAATGCAATAAAATATTGTTTCATGTTCAAGATTGACATAGTCTTTTATTTTTGAATGACCAAACACACACATATAGACAGACAGAAGATATATAGGGTTGTTTCCAAAGCATATAGATAACAGCAAAGGAAATAAGAGGGAAGCAGGGAGAATTTTTCAAGATAACCAAGGATTGTAACTCTTGAGAGTCACGTAGGAGTTATCTCCATGTTGTAGAATTTTCAAAATCCAATCTTCTTTGCGGACCGATTCAGTTAGCATAGAAACAGCCACAAAGCACAAAACTGTACGCTCAGAACATTCCCCATTAAAGGAATGCCCAAGCCTACCTTTATACCCAGAACCTACACCTACACACAACTATGATGGTGGAGAGAAATGCACACAACATATTGGTGTCATGTTCAAGACTGACATAGTCTTTTATTCTTGAACTCACCATACACACACATTATACGGAAGACAGAACATATACAGGGTTGCTTCCAAGTCTATATATAGGTAACATTAAAGGAAATAAGAGGGAAGCAGGGAGTATCTTTTAAGATTAACCAAGGATTGCAACTCTTGAGAATCACGTAGGAGTTATGTCCCATGTCGTAGATTTCCTCAAAATCCAACATAGTTTGAGGCACTCATTCACCTAGCATAGAAGCAGCCAAAACGCACAAAACTGTCAGTTCAGAATATTCCCCAATAAAGGAATACCGAAGCCTACCTTTTATACACCGCAACTACACCTACACACAACTATGAGGGATTGAGAAATTCACACAATGCATTTGTCGCATGTTCCAGATTGACATATTCATAAAGTACAAAACGTAACCTCAGAACATTCCTGAACAAAGGATGCCCAAGACTACTTTATACCTCGCAACTACACCTATACACAACTAGGAGAGAAATGCAATAAAAAATATTGTTCTCATGTTCAAGATTGACATAGTTTTATTTTTGAACTGACCAAACACACACATATAGACAAACAGAAGATATATAGGGTAGTTTCCAAAGCAATAGATAACAGCAAAGGAAAAAAGGAAGCAGGGAGAATTTTTCAAGATTAACCAAGGATTGTAACTCTTGAGAGTCACGTAGGAGTTATCTCCCATGTTGTAGAATTTGTCAAAATCCAATCTTCGTTTCGGCACCGATTCAGCGGTATAGAAATAGCCACAAAGCACGAAACTGTACGCTCAGAACATTCCCCATTAAAGGAATATCCAAGCCTACCTTTATACCCAGCACCTACACCTACACACAACTATGATGGTGGAGAGAAATGCACACAACATATTGGTGTCATGTTCAAGACTGACATAGTCTTTTATTCTTGAACTCACAATATACACACATAATACGGAAGACAGATCATATACAGGATTGCTTCCAAGGCATTTAGGTAACATAAAGGAAATAAGAGGGAAGCAGGAGAATTTTTCAAGATTAACCAAGGATTGCAACTCTTGAGAGTCACGTAGGAGTTTACTCCCATGTTGTAGAATGTCTCAAAACCAATTTTCTTTGCGCAACCGATTCAGTTAGCATAGAAACAGCCACAAAGCACAAAACTGTACGCTCAGAACATTCCCCAATAAAGAATGCCCAAGCCTACCTTTATACCCAGCACCTACACCTACACACAACTATGATGGTGAGAGAAATGCACACAACATATTGGTGTCATGTTCAAGACTGACATAGTCTTTTATTCTTGAACTCACCATACACACACATAATACGGAATACAGAACATATACAAGGTTCATTCCAAGGCATATAGTTAACATTAAAGTAAATAACAGGAAGCAAGGAGAATCTTTTTAAGATTAACTAAGGATTGCTACTCTTGAGAGTCACATAGGAGTTATGACCCATGTCGTAGATTTCCTCAAAATCCAACATAGTTTAGGCACTCATTCACCTAGCATAGAAAGCAGCCAAAACGCACAAAACATGTCAGTTCAGAATATTACCACAATAAAGGAATACCGAAGCCTACCTTTTATACCCCGCAACACACCTACACACAACTATGAGTGATTTGAGAAATTCACACAATGCATTCGTCGCATGTTCCAGATTGACATATTCTTAAAGTACAAAACTGTAACTTCAGAACATTCCTGAACAAAGGAATGCCCAAGATACTTTATACCTCGCAACTACACCTAAACACAACTAGGAGAGAAATGCAATAAACATATTGTTCTCATGTTCAAAAATTGACATAGTCTTTTATTTTTGAAATGACCAAACACACACATATAGACATGACAGAAGATATATAGGGTGTTTCCAAAGCATATAGATAACAGCAAAGGAAATAAGAGGAAGCAGGGAGAATTTTTCAAGACTAACCAAGGATTGTAACTCTTGAGAGTCACGTTGGAGTTATCTCCATGTTGTAGAATTTATCAAAATCCAATCTTCTTTGCGGGACCGATTCAGTTAGCATAGAAACAGCCACAAAGCACAAAACTGTACGCTCAGAACATTCCCCATTAAAGGAATGCCCAAGCCTACCTTATACCCAGAACCTACACCTACACACAACTATGATGGTGGAGAGAAATGCACACAACAATATTGGTGTCATGTTCAAGACTGACATAGTCTTTTATTCTTGAACTCACCATACACACACATTATACGGGAAGACAGAACATATACAGGTTGCTTCCAAGTCATATAATAGGTAACATTAAAGGAAATAAGAGGGAAGCAGGGAGATATCTTTTAAGATTACCAAGGATTGCAACTCTTGAGGAAACGTAGGAGTTATGTCCCAATGTCAGAGATTTCCTAAAATCCAACATAGTTTGAGGCACTCATTCACCTAGCATAGAAGCAGCCAAAACGCACAAAACTGTCAGTTCAGAATATTCCCCAATAAAGGAATACCGAAGCCTACCTTTTATACACCGCAACTACACCTACACACAATATGAGGGATTTGAGAAATTCACACAATGCATTTGTCGCATGTTCCAGATTGACATATTCATAAAGTACAAAACTGTAACTCAGAACATTCCTGAACAAAGGAATGCCCAAGACTACTTTATACCTCGCAACTACACCTATACACAACTAGGAGAGAAATGCAATAAAAAATATTGTTCTCATGTTCAAGATTGACATAGTTTTTATTTTTGAACTGACCAAACACACACATATAGACAAGACAGAAGATATATAGGGTAGTTTCCAAAGCATATAGATAACAGCAAAGGAAATAAGAGGGAAGCAGGGAGAATTTTTCAAGATTAACCAAGGATTGTAACTCTTGAGAGTCACGTAGGAGTTATCTCCCATGTTGTAGAATTTGTCAAAATCCAATCTTCTTTGCGGCACCGATTCAGTGAGCTAGAAACAGCCACAAAGCACAAAACTGTACGCTCAGAACATTCCCCATTAAAGGAATGCCCAAGCCTACCTTTATACCCAGAACCTACACCTACACACAACTATGAGGTGGAGAGAAATGCACACAACATATTGGTGTCATGTTCAAGACTGACATAGTCTTTTATTCTTGAACTCACCATACACACACATTATACGGAAGACAGAACATATACAGGGTTGCTTCCAAGTCATATATATAGGTAACATTAAAGGAAATAAGAGGGAAGCAGGGAGTATCTTTTAAGATTAACCAAGGATTACAACTCTTGAGAATCACGTAGGAGTTATGTCCCATGTCGTAGATTTCCTCAAAATCCAACATAGTTTGAGGCACTCATTCACCTAGGCATAGAAGCAGCCAAAACGCACAAAACTGTCAGTTCAGAATATTCCCAATAAAGGAATACCGAAGCCTACCTTTTATACCCGCAACTACACCTACACACAACTATGAGGATTTGAGAAATTCACACAATGCATTGTCGCATGTTCCAGATTGACATATTCATAAAGTACAAAACTGTAACTTCAGAACATTCCTGAACAAAGGAATGCCCAAGACTACTTTATACCTCGCAACTACACCTAACACAACTAGGAGAGAAATGCAATAAAACAATATTGTTCTCATGTTCAAGATTGACATAGTCTTTTATTTTTGAACTGACCAAACACACACATATAGACAAGACAGAAGATATATAGGGTTTGTTTCCAAAGCATATAGATAACAGCAAAGGAAATAAGAGGGAAGCAGGGAGAATTTTTCAAGATTAACCAAGGATTGTAACTCTTGAGAGTCACGTAGGAGTTATCTCCCATGTTGTAGAATTTTCAAAATCCAATCTTCTTTGCGGCACCGATTCAGCTGTCATAGAAACAGCCACAAAGCACAAAACTGGCACAAAACTGTACGCTCAGAACATTCCCCAATAAAGAATGCCAAGCCTACCTTTATACCCAGCACCTACACCTACACACAACTATGAGGTGGAGAGAAATGCACACAACATATTGGTGTCATGTTCAAGACTGACATAGTCTTTTATTCTTGAACTCACCATACACACACATATACGGAAGACAGACATATACAGGGTTGCTTCCAAGTCAATATTAGGTAACATTAAAGGAAATAAGAGGGAAGCAGGGAGATTTTTAAGATTAACCAAGGATTGCAACTCTTGAGAGTCACGTAGGAGTTATGTCCCATGTTGTAGATTTCCTCAAAATCCAATCTGTTTGAGGCACTCATTCACCTAGGATAGAAGCAGCCAAAAGCACAAAGCTGTCAGTTTAAATATTCCCCAATAAAGAATACCGAAGCCTACTTTTACACAGCAACTACACCTACACACAACTATGAGGGATTGAGAAATTCAAACAAGACATTGTGTTGTTCAAGATTCACATATACATTACAAACTTAACCTCAGAACATCTCAATAAAGGAATCCAAGACTATTTATCCTCGCAAGCATATATACACATCTATTATAGAGAAATTAACAAGACAATCGTTATTTCTAAGATTAATAACATAAAGTACATACTGTACTCAGATTCCTCAAAAAAATTATGACCCGATTCTTTTCCTCCAAAACCTACCACAACATAGTGGGAGGTCACTCATCAATTGACCATAGTCATTTGAACTGCAAACACACACATATAGAGAGACAGATTCTAGGTTTTCCAAACATATATCACAGTAGGAATAGACGAAGCAGATTTTTCAAGTAACTACGGATTAACCGAGATCACTATGAGTATCTATGTTAGAATTTCAAACAATTCTTTTGCGGCACCGTTCATCTAGATTGAACAGCCATCAAAACAAAACGTACGCTCAGAACATTCCCTAATAAAGAAATGCCCAAGCCTACCTTTATACCCAGCAACTACACCTACACACAACTATGATGGTGGAGAGAAATGCACACAACATATATGTGTCCATGTTCAAGACTGACATAGTCTTTTATTCTTGAACTCATCATCATAATCATCATCATCATCAGGTGCCTGCCGCATGGCGATGGCGATCATGGACTTCCATCTGCCTCAATATCTCGTTGCCCCTAGCATCTCCCCCACCCTCCCCGTCCCCAGCCAATCTGCAAGTCCATCCAGCATTTTGTCCCTGGGTCTACCCGGTGCTCTCTTTCCCTCCAGCTTTCCCGCCATGACCAGGTACTCCAAATCCCCTTCCTCATAAAATGACTATAAATGTTGCCTGTCTTTTCCTAATCTTCCTCATCATACACACACATAATACGGAAGACAGAACATATGCAGGGTTGCTTCCAAGGCATACAGGTAACATTAAAGGAAATAAGAGGGAAGCAGGGAGAATCTTTTAAGATTAACCAAGGATTGCAACTCTTGAGAGTCACGTAGGAGTTATGTCCCATGTCGTAGATTTCCTCAAAATCCAACATAGTTTGAGGCACTCATTCACCTAGCATAGAAGCAGCCAAAACGCACAAAACTGTCAGTTCAGAATATTCACCAATAAAGGAATACCGAAGCCTACCTTTTATACACTGCAACTACACCTACACAGAACTATGAGGGATTTGAGAAATTCACACAATATATTCGTCGCTGACATATTCATAAAGTACAAAACTGTAATCTCAGAACATTCCTGAACAAAGGAATGCCCAAGACTACTTTATACCTCGCAACTACACCTACACACAACTATGAGGGAATAGAGAAATTCACACAAGACATTCGTCGCATGTTCAAGATTGACATATTCATAAAGTACAAAACTTTAACCTCAGAACATTCCTGATCAAAGGAATGCCCAAGACTACTTTATACCTCGCAACTACACCTACACACAACTATGAGGGATGAGAGAAATGCAATAAACATATTGTTCTCATGTTCAAGATTGACATAGTCTTTTATTTTTGAACTGACCAAACACACACATATAGACAAGACAGAAGACATATAAGGTTGTTTCCAAAGGATATAGATAACAGCAAAGGAAATAAGAGGGAAGCAGGGAGAATATTTCAAGATTAACCAAGGATTGTAACTCTTCAGAGTCACGAAGGAGTTATCTCCCATGTTGTAGAATTTGTCAAAATCCAATCTTCTTTGCGGCACCGATTCAGCTGGCATTGAACCAGCCACAAGGCACAAAACTGTACGCTCAGAACATTCCCCATTAAAGGAATGCCCAAGCCTATCTTTATACCCAGCAACTACACCTACACACAACAATGAGGGTGGAGAGAAATGCACACAACATATCGGTGTCATGTTCAAGACTGACATAGTCTTTTATTCTTCAACTCACCATACACACACATAATACGGAAGATAGAACATATACAAGGTTCTTTCCAAGCATATAGGTAACATTAAAGGAAATAAAAGGGAAGCAGGGAGAATCTTTTAAGATTAACCAAGGATTCCAACTCTTGAGAGTCACATAGGAGTTATGTCCCATGTCGTAGATTTCCTCAAAATCCAACATAGTTTGAGGCACTCATTCACCTAGCATAGAAGCAGCCAAAACGCACAAAACTGTCAGTTCAGAATATTCCCCAATAAAGGAATACCGAAGCCTACCTTTTACACACCGCAGCTACACCTACACACAACTATGAGGGAATAGAGAAATTCACACAAGACATTCGTCGTATTTTCAAGATTGACATATTCATAAAGTACATAATTGTAACCTCAGAACATACCTCAATAAAGGAATGCCCAAGACTACTTTATACCTCGCAACTACACTACACACAACTATGAGGGATGAGAGAAATGCAATAAACATATTGTTCTCATGTTCAAGATTGACATAGTCTTTTATTTTTGAACTGACCAAACACACACATATAGACAAAACAGAAGATATATAGGGTTGTTTCTAAAGCACATAGATAACAGCAAAGAAAATAAGAGGGAAGCAGGGAGAATTTTTCAAGATTAACCAAGGATTGTAACTCTTGAGAGTCACGTAGGAGTTATCTCCCATGTTGTAGAATTTGTCAAAATCCAATCTTCTTTGCGGCACCGATTCAGCTGGTATAGAAACAGCCACAAAGCACAAAACTGTACGCTCAGAACATTCCCCATTAAAGGAATGCACAAGCCTATCTTTATACCCAGCAACTACACCTACACACAACAATGAGGGTGGAGAGAAATGCACACAACATATCGGTGTCATGTTCAATACTGACATAGTCTTTTATTCTTGAACTCACCATAGACACACATAATACGGAAGACAGAACATATTCAAGGTTGCTTCCAAGGCATATTGGTAACATTAAAGGAAATAAGAGGGAAGCAGGGAGAATCTTTTAATATTTACCAAGGATTGCAACTCTTGAGAGTCACGTAGGAGTTATGTCCCATGTCATAGATTTCCTCAAAATCCAACATAGTTTGAGGCACTCATTCACCTAGCATAGAAGCAGCCAAAACGCACAAAACTGTCAGTTCAGAATTTCCCCAATAAAGGAATACCGAAGCCTACCGTTATACACCACAACTACACACAACTATGAGAGGATTAGAGAAATTCACACAAGACATTCGTCACATGTTCCAGATTGACATATTCATAAATTACAAAACTGTAACCTCAGAACATTCCTAAACAAAGAAATGCCCAAGACTACTTTATACCTCGCAACTACACCTACACACAACTAGGAGAGAAATGCAATAAACATATTGTTCTCATGTTCAAGATAGACATAGTCTTTTATATTTGAACTTACCAAACACACACATATAGACAAGACAGAAGATATATAGGGTTGTTTCCAAAGCATATAGATAACAGCAAAGGAAATAAGAGGGAAGCAGGGAGAATTTTTCAAGATTAACCAAGGATTGTAACTCTTGAGAGTCATGTAGGAGTTATCTCCCATGTAGAATTCCTCAAAATCCAATCTTCTTTGCGGCACCGATTCAGCTGGCATAGAAACAGCCACAAAGCACAAAACTGTACGCTCAGAACATTCCCCAATAAAGAATGCCCAAGCCTACCTTTATACCCAGCACCTACACCTACACACAACTATGAGAGTGGAGAGAAATGCACACAACATATCGGTGTCATGTTCAAGACTGACATAGTCTTTTATTCTTGAACTCACCATACACACACATTATACGGAAGACAGAACATATACAGGGTTGCTTCCAAGTCATATATATAGGTAACATTAAAGGAAATAAGAGGGAAGCAGGGAGTATCTTTTAAGATTAACCAAGGATTGCAACTCTTGAGAGTCACGTAGGAGTTATGTCCCATGTTGTAGATTTCCTCAAAATCCAACATAGTTTGAGGCACTCATTCACCTAGGATAGAAGCAGCCAAAACGCACAAAGCTGTCAGTTCAAAATATTCCCCAATAAAGGAATACCGAAGCCTATTTTTACACACCGCAACTACACCTACACACAACTATGAGGGATTAGAGAAATTCAGAACAAGACATTCGTCGTTTGTTCAAGATTCACATATACATAAAGTACAAAACTGTAACCTCAGAACATTCCTCAATAAAGGAATGCCCAAGACTACTTTATACCTCGCAACTACAACTACACATGCCTATGAGGGATTAGAGAAATTCACACAAGACATTCGTCGTATGTTCAAGATTCACATACACATAAAGTACATAACTGTAACCTCAGAACATTCCTCAAAAAATTAATGCCCACGACTACTTTATACCTCGCAATTACACCTACACACAACTATGAGGGAGGAGACAAATGCATTGGTCTCATGTTCAATATTGACATAGTCTTTTATTTTTGAACTGTCGAAACACACACATATAGAGAAGACAGAAGATATATAGGGTTGTTTCCAAAGCATATAGGTCACAGTAAAGGAAATAAGAGGGAAGCAGGGATAATTTTTCAAGATTAACCTAGGATTGTAACTCTTGAGAGTCACGTATGAGTTATCTCCCATGTTGTAGAATTTCTCAAAATCCAATCTTCTTTTGCGGCACCGATTCATCTAGCATAGAAACAGCCACAAAACACAAAACAGTACGCTCAGAACATTCCCTAATAAAGAAATGCCCAAGCCTACCTTTATACCCAGCAACTACACCTACACACAACTATGATGGTGGAGAGAAATGCACACAACATATATGTGTCATGTTCAAGACTGACATAGTCTTTTATTCTTGAACTCATCATCATCATCATCATCATCATCAGGTGCCCTGCCGCATGGCGATGGCGATCATGGACTTCCATCTGCCTCAATATCTCGTTGCCCCTAGCATCTCCCCCACCCTCCCCGTCCCCAGCCAATCTGCAAGTCCATCCAGCATTTTGTCCCTGGGTCTACCCGGTGCTCTCTTTCCCTCCAGCTTTCCCGCCATGACCAGGTACTCCAAATCCCCCTTCCTCATAAAATGACTATAAATGTTGCCTGTCTTTTCCTAATCTTCCTCATCATACACACACATAATACGGAAGACAGAACATATGCAGGGTTGCTTCCAAGGCATACAGGTAACATTAAAGGAAATAAGAGGGAAGCAGGGAGAATCTTTTAAGATTAACCAAGGATTGCAACTCTTGAGAGTCACGTAGGAGTTATGTCCCATGTCGTAGATTTCCTCAAAATCCAACATAGTTTGAGGCACTCATTCACCTAGCATAGAAGCAGCCAAAACGCACAAAACTGTCAGTTCAGAATATTCACCAATAAAGGAATACCGAAGCCTACCTTTATACACCGCAACTACACCTACAGGGATTAGAGAAATTCACACAAGACATTCGTCGTATGTTCCAGATTGATATATTCATAAAGTACAAAACTGTAACATCAGAACATTCCTCAATAAAGGAATGCCCAAGACTACTTTATACCTCGCAACTACACCTACACACAACTATGAGGGAGGAGAGAAATGCAATAAACATATTGTTCTCATGTTCAAGATTGACATAGTCTTTTATATTTGAACTGACCAAACACACACATATAGACAAGGCAGAAGATATACAGGGTTGTTTCCAAAGCATATAGGTAATGGTAAAGGAAATAAGAGGGAAGCAGGGTTGACAGGTATTATATTATTTTTATCACAAAAGTAACTCAGTGTATTCACTATAATTTTTCCATTAGTTTTGAAACATGGGATGTAAGCGAGATAGGTCTGTAACTACCTGGATCAGAAAAGGGTTTATTAGCTTTTGGTATTGGTAACACAATCGAAGTCTTCCAAATGTGAGGTAAGCGACCATTTTCCCAGCATTTTAGTATGATATTGTGTAAGTATTCAATCAATTTCTCTGGTAAATGATTTAAAAGGGTATATGAAACGCCATCCAGTCCTATAGCCGATTGTTTGTTGTTCAACGAGAGTAGGGCATCTTTAAGTTCTTTTAAAGCAGTTTTTGAATTTATGTACATGTGACTATCAGGGGCAGGATCTGAGTATGCTACGGACTCTTCAATTTTCCGTCTTTCCTCCCTTATTGGAGTAGAGAAGCTACTGGAATTACTTGCTCTTGAAAAGAACTGTACAAATTCTTCAGCTTTCTCAGATGACGAAGGAAAGTCTTTATCTTTAATCTTAATAGGAAACTGTGGTAAATTAAAACCATTTTTCATTTCTTTGACCTTATTCCAAATTTTAGGAAGATCGTTAGGCCCGGAAATTTGTTCAGAGCAAAAACTTGACCAATAGCGCTTTTTGGCTTGTGCTATAACTTTGTTTTTCATATTGTAATGGTCTTCTGGAGATTTAGTTTTTAAGTAGAGTTTATACATTTTCTTTTTTCATTCTTTGCTTCTTCACATAACTGATTCCACCAATTATTTCCAACATGAGTACCTTTGTTTACATTTTTCCTTTTTGGAATGGAATTGTTTGCTGCCTCATGTAACGCGTTGGTGAAATGGGAATACATATCATTAATATTGGCGCATTCATTAAACGTGCAATCTTTTCCCATTAAAATCTTCCGGTATTTTACCCAGTTAGCACGTTTGCACATATATCGAGATATAACGTCGTCTTGTTCTGGTGTGTTATCAATCAGTTCATTAATAACTGTAACAATTGGCAGGTGATCACTTCCGAAGGAGTCAGATGTAACATGCTATTAATGACGAGGTCAGGTGATCACAAAGTTAGGTCAATGGCAGAAACCTTATGTTGAGGATTATCCGGAATTCTAGTTATTCTACCGTCATTTAACAATACTAATCCGGAGTCAATGACATTTTCTACAAAACGATTGTTAGATACATAGTGACAGTCCTTATCCCAAAATGGAGAATGGGCATTAAAATCCCCCGTGATCAACCATTTCGCATTGTTGTCTAAAGTCCGCAGCCAGGCCAGTCACTATTTTCACTATTAGGACCACGTGGATAATACACAGAAAGTATGTTTATAGATGACACAGAGTTAATCTTCACTTTCACAGCCACGCAATAAACACCGTCAGTGTCCTTTGGCACAGGAGGCGGAATGATTTTATAATCCACGTCTTTGCGTACATAAACGGCTGCATAAACCTTTCAGTTATTATCACAGACGTGTGTCACTGGAGGAAAGTAATAATCTTCTAACTTAGGTAATTTACAATTTGCCACATTCAGTGACTGTAAGGCAACAATATGATGCTTATTTACGGATAAATATTGTTGAAGATGAGGATGATTTATATTCACTGAACGACTGTTCCATTGAAGAACAGAAAAACCAGTGTTATGTTGATTTTTGACTTGCATAATTACCCCAAACCTTTGCTTCTTCAATAACTGATTCCACCAACTATTTCCAACATGAGTACCTTTGTTTACATTTTTCCTTTTTGGAATGGAATTGTTTGCTGCCTTGATTTGAATTGTAAAGATTTGGCGTCATGTAAGTACTGTAATTATTAACCCTAGGACTCCTGCACCCTATCCACCAACTGCAAAAACTTAAGCCTTTGACTCATTGATTCACTCAAACAAAGATAGTCTATCCTTACTTCAATAATACTCGAACATGTAAACCAGGCCCGGGAGATACAAATATTGAACAGTGTTGGTCTTGACATGTGTGTGTGTGTGTGTGTGTGTGTGTGTGTGTGTGTGTGTGTGTGTGTGTGTGTGTGTGTGTGTTGTTTGTTTGTGTGTGTGTGTGTGTGTGTGTGTGTGTGTGTGTGTGTGTGTGTGTGTGTGTGTGTGTATGTGTGTGTGTGTTTCGCGTGTTGTAAGGTGGTCTGCGTTGATCGCATGCAGATGTCTGGTGCATGGGTGTGCCTTGATTTGAATTGTAAAAGATTTGGCGCCATATAAGTACTGTAATTATTAACCCTAGGACTCCTGCACCCTATCCACCAACTGCAAAAACTTAAGCCTTTGACTCATTCAGCCTATTCACCAGTTTGGTGTAGGAAGCTGGTGAATAGGGTGAGGGGGTCAAAGGGTCAAGCTTTTGCTTTGTTAGTATGGTTGACAGTGCAGAATGCTGTAGGACAGAGTGCGGGAGTCAAAAGATTTGTCGTAATTATAGATGCTGATAATGAAGTTCATTTCGGATCGAGAACGTAACAGGGCTTTAGTCTATCCTTACTTCAATAATACTCGCATTGTAAACCAGGCCCGGGAGATAAAAATAGTGAACAGTGTTGTCATGACATTTGAACAACACTCTGAAAGACGCATCTGTAAAGTTACAGACGCATCTGTTAAAACTCGACCGTGTGGTCCCAGTCTTCCAAGCAAACCCACAGCACGCTTGGCTCTATGAAGGAGTCGAAAAGGCCAAAACATAGGAGTTCGAGCTCACAACCTTCCTGTCAACAGTCCATTGCAATAACCGCTTCGCCACGTTATTAAGTGTTGTCGTTGGTAAATGTGTCTTCTGCAGAGTACAGTTATTCTGGTTTGATCAGTTTGTTGGCCACTGTCTCCCCCCCCCTCCCACACATACATATGCACACAAACATACACACACACGCGCGCGCGCGTGCACGCACGTATATACAGACACACACAGATACGTGCACACATACATACACACACAGACACACACGCACACATATATACACACACATACACACATATACACATACACAGACACACACAGAAACACACAGACACACACACAAGCACACTCACACACAAACACACACACACACACACACACACACACACACACACACACGCACAAACACACACACCACACACAAACACACACACGCACACGCACACACACAAACACACACACACATACAAACACACACACAAGCGACACGTCATGAACATGGCGATGGTAGCCACCTAAAAATTTTCTGTGCTGCGTGCCATCACACTACAATACAGCCATGACGAAAACGAGATGTCTACGGTCGGGATCCTGTGCCCTTAACAAGTCGTCAACCTTTTCTGACGATTTCGCCGATAACAGCATCACTGGTGGAAAGAAAAGATCTAACGTCGCTGCGAAGGCTGTCACCGCTTCGCCAGATGCGAAGAGGAGTACCGATGCCGGCCCAGGGACAGATCTCCGCAGCGACTCCATCAGCGAGTTGAAATCGGTTATAGTCGCACTATCCGACCGTATTCTGTCTCTAGAACGATTTGTGACTGAACATATGCAGGAGATGGGCAGTGGGGCGCTGAATAGCGGAAGGACGCTGCCGGTCTGCGTGTCGGTTGGGACGCAAACGGATCCCAACCATCCAGACAAACCACAATCAGGTCCTTCACCGCTGCCTATCTCTTACGCGGAGGCAGCCAAACGGGTGACTACACCACCAGTCACCTCAACTACCTCGTCTACTCCTTTGGCGTCAAGATCGTCAAAACAACAGCCGAAAATCAAACGATCTCCTGAAAGGCGGACCAACATCACGCGCCAGGAAAATGACGTCAAACCTGTGACGAAAATACCATCAAAAGAACAGACCGACCGAAAAGCTGCCTCTCGCGTCAAATCCAAGATCTCACAAAAAGAAAAAGTAAACTCTGCACTACCAACAGTTCTTCTTGTTCACGATACCGTATTAAATGGCGTTTACGGTCACAGACTTGGTCGTTCATATGGTTTCAACGTTACAACAAATAAAATTTCTTCTGTGGACAAAATTTCTAAGTTCCTCAAAGAATCGCCCACCAGTCAATTTGATTGTTTTGTTCTACATTGTGGAATGTATGATCTGAAGGCCAACGATCCCCAAACAATTTGTAAGAAATTCGTGACAACCGTGGAGGAAATTGTGACCACACATCCTAAAAGTAAAATAGTCATTAGCAAGACAGCACCAGTGCGTGACAGGGACCTTCAAATAAAAATAGATCTTTTTAACGCCCTGCTTCAATCCGAACTTTACGGTCGAAACAACATCTCTTTCTTGGATCATGAAAATTTGAAATCAAAATTCCACTCTACTTTCAAAGACAATGTGCATCCCAATCGGCTGGGCTCATCTATCCTTGCCAAAAACATTGGCAGACATATCAACAGAGTCCTATGGGAGACACCAAAACATAAAACTCGTCATCATCAAAGTAAGAGATCTCGGAACAACCCATTCACCATCTACGACAAGGGCTACAACACATTCTACTGTTCAAGACCACCCCCTTCTGATGAGTCCCAGAGTCCATGGTGGAATGGTGCCATCTACTATCGTAACTTTTACCATCCATTGAGAGATCTCTGTGACTGGTGAAACTGTATTTATGTTGTGTATGCACCAGCGTCAGGATGAACTTAGTATCGACTTTCATATATTGATTTTTACTGTCGCTTACAGGTTGTTCTTACTTTCGCCAAAACTATCAGCATCCTTCATTTCTTTTAAAATTTTATTTTTTGTTACTTCCATTATATAGTTGTTTCCTACTGGGTTTTTTGTTGTTGTTAGTTATGCAAGTCAAAAAACGTTCTAAAACAGGTTTTTCTGTTCTTCAGTGGAACAGTCGCTCCATCAATATTAATCTTCTTCATCTCCAGCACTACTTATCCGAAAATAAGCATCATATTATCGCCTTACAGTCCATGAATGTGACGAAAAGTAAATTACCAAAGTTAGAGGACTATTACTATCCTCCTGTGACACACATTTGTCAAAGACATATGCAGCTACATATATCCGTAAAGATGTGGACTATAAAATCATTCAGCCTCCTGTGCCAAAGGACACGGATAGTGTTTATTGTGTGGCTGTGAAAGTAAAAATAACTATGTGTCAACTTTAAATATTATGTCTGTATATTATCCACGTGGCCCTGATGGAAACCACAGTGACTGGCTACGAACTTTAGAACATGCTGAGAAATGGTTGATCGCCGGAGATTTTAATGCCCATTCTCCATTCTGGGACAAAGACTGCCAATATGTGTCTAACAATTGTTTTGTTGAAAACATCGTTGACTCTGGCTTGGTATTATTAAATGACGGTCGAATAACTAGACTACCAGATAATCCTAAACATAAAGCTTCCGCCATTGACTTGACTTTATTATCTCCTGACCTTGTCATTAATTGTATATGGGATATTACAGCCGACTCCCTTGGAAGTGATCATCTACCAATTGTCACAGTTATTGATGAATTATTTGCTAAAGCACCAGAACAAGATGACTGTATTCCTAGATATATGTACAACCGTGCAAACTGGGTAAAATACCACACGATCTTAATGGGAAAAGATTGCATGTTCAACGAGAGCGACAGTGTTAATTATATGTATTCACACTTCACAAACACATTACATGAGGCAGCAAAAGATTCAATTCCAAAAAGGAAAAATGTAAACAAAGGTAATTTTGTTGGAAATAGCTGGTGGAATCAATTATGTGAAGAAGCTAAAAACGAAAAAAAGAAAATGTATAAAACCTACTTAAAAACTAAATCTCCAGAAGACCATTACAATATGAAAATGGCAAAGATTTATTCAAACAAGGTCATAGCCCAAGCCAAAAAGAGTTATTGGTCAGATTTCTGTTCTCAACAAATTTCCGGTCCTAAAGATCTTCCTAAAATTTGGAATAAGGCCAAAGAAATGAAAAATGGATTTCATTTACCACAGTCTCCTATTAAGATTAAAGACGATGAATTTCCTTCGTCATCTGAGAAAGCTGAAGAATTTGTACAGTTCTTTTCAAGAGCAAGTAATTCCAGTAGCTTGTCTCCACCAATTCAGGAGAAAAGACGGAAAATTGAGGAATCTGAAGAATACTCAGATCCTCCCCCCGATAGTCATATGTACATAAGTTCAAAAATTACGTTACAAGAACTTAAAGATGCTCTTCTCTCTTTGAACAATAAAAAATCGGCTGTAGGACTGGATGGCATTTCGTATACGCTTTTAAATCATTTACCAGAGAAATGGATTAAATATTTACACCATATCATACTAAAATGCTGGGAAAGTGGTCACAGGGTTCCATAATCTCCTCTTTTAATTTTACTATTTTGATCAATGACCTGCCAACACAAGTCTCAAACAATGTGAACTTAGCTCAGTACGCTGATGATATAGCGCTCTGGATGAACGTTTCGTTGAAAAGGAAGACTTCCTTAAGAGAAATAACCTATATTAAAAAGATCTATCAACGTGAAATTGATCACATTTCCACTTACTTGAAAGTTAACGGTCTGGAAATATCCAATGAAAAGACACATATGATTCTTTTTAATAATGGTTTCAGTCCTAAAGAGTTACCACTGTTCAAAATTGATAATGAGGAACTGAAATATACCACTCAGGTGAAATTTCTGGGAGTTCACTTGACTTCTAGTTTACAATGGAAAGTACATATTGATGCCTTGTTATACAAAGCCGTGAAAAGCTTTAATTTAATAAAAATAATTAGTAAACAGTCATGGGGGCAGGACACTAAAACGTTGTTACATCTTGTTACAGCTTTAGTCAGATCAAAGCTGGCTTATGGCCAAGAGGTCTATTTTTCAGCCCCAAAATGTTATTTGAAAAAACTTCAAAGCTTAGATAGTAAAACTGTTAAATGTGCTCTTGGGGTACCGGTGTATACAAAAACACAAGAAGTATATAAAATAGCCGGCATCCTTCCTTTGGAAGACTGGAGGAAGTTATCAGCTGCTAAATATATAGTTAGAGCAAATGCAGTAGCTAACTATGTTGACACGGATCTTAAAATTCGGTCTGACATCCATTTCCCCAAGAGAGCAAGAACAATAAAGGCACAAGAAACAATATCCAGTTACACAAATGAGCTCTTCGAAATTTGCAGAGTAGTACCTAAAAAAGTTTCACATAAACTGATAGGACCCCCCTGGGAATTGTCCACTGCTACTTTTGATATCAACTACATTGAAACTGACTTGAGAAAAGATATTAATCCGCACCTGTTGGCAATTGACGTTCTGTCTCATCTGCATGAAAAATATTCACATCACTTGAAAATATTTACTGATGGCTCTGTTCTAGATGATGGTGCAGCAGGCGCTGGTTTTATAATTCCAAACTTAAAAGTAGAAAAGGCTTACTCTTTAGGACAGGGACACTCAATCTTCACGTCTGAATTAGTTGCCATCCTAATGGCACTGAAATATATAGTAGATCTACCCATAGCTATATTTAGTATCTTATTATGTGTAGATTCGAAATCTGCATTACAATCCCTGACGAGCTGCAAATGTAAAGTAAACAGTACGCTAATATTTGAGATAAACTTTTTAATTCATTGTTTAATAACAAATAATACTCACGTTACTTTTTGTTGGATTCCATCACACTGTGGTATCATAGATAATGATCGAGTCGATAGAATCGCTAAAAGTGCAGCAATGAATAGGGCAGGCAGTACTAAACTTGATTTACGACTCTCTGAATATGAAATGAATGCTATATTAGAAAAGAGTAAAAGCGCAATGTCACTATCGCCCCTTCATCGTAAATTACCAGGGTTTTACAAGACTATAAATAACTTTAGCTTACAGATTATATCTGGACTCACTTCGGATTAAGTTCAATAATACCATCAAATGTGTCTGTAATGAGTCTATAACAGTTAAACACCTTTTGTGTTGTCAGCGAATGCGACCTTATTTCCCTGTATCATTTTCAAAATTGAAACAGAAACACACTGATTTCACTTTGTATTTACACTTTGCTAGGCATTTACTGCACAGTCCTGTAGGTCGTTTTCTTTGATTAAGACCGATTGTTTTTATACCTGTAACTCCCACCTACCTCTGTTTGTTTGCTTGTTAGTTTTATCATTACTCCTTGACTGTTACAATGTTTTTATTCGGTAAGATTATCCTCTTCTACCCCTCTACCCCACCAGATAATCACAGATGGTTTGTCATAACCAGCACGGGACACGCTCGTTGCATGCGCATGCGTATACGTGCACACACTCTCACACACACACACACACACACACACACAAACACACATACACACGCGCGCGCGCGCGCGTACGCACGCATGCACACACACACACGCGCGCCGCGCGCGCGGTTACATACACACATACAGCCCTGAGCAATCTGTTAAAGCCTGATCGTTCTAATGTTATGATTGCTTTTCTATTGTCCTATAATTTTTTTTAATGTTAATTAATATGTTAAACTGTCTTTATGATTTCGTAGAATCTTCCACCCCAAAGACACCTTTTTTTTTTTTTTTTTTTTTTCCCCGTCTAAAAGCACATATGTGAACAGACATTAAAAGAAATAACAAACGAACACACACAAGCACACACACACGCGACACACACAAACACAAACACACACATGACGCACGCATACAGAGACACACAACACAACACACACACACACACAACACACACACACACACACACACACACACACACACACACACACACACACACACACACACACACACACACACACACACACACACACACACACACACACACACACACACACACACACACACACGTTCCTCTGTCTTCTCGTTTTATCGTGCTGCATATAGACAAACTGATTTCCGGGGCAATCAGTTCAGATTGCTTCTACCTGTCCGTTCCGTCAGCTTCAATGAAATATGAATGAAATGATGATTATTCCCTTCGGCCGGTTTCCCACGTATCACGTGCATTGGCGTGTGTCAGGCTGAGCACATCATCCCTGTCCTGCCTGTTCCCACAGAAAGCCTGCCTTGTCTGATCAGCGGAACCGGAAGTGATAAGGCTTCCATCCATTGCGAGACTACATGTGAGACCTTCCATCGCAAAATGAATTCCTTGTGATCGGATGGTAATTTCTTTTTTTTTCTTTTTTCTTTTTTAGGATCTTCGCACTTTGCTCACCCTCTTTTTTTGGCCCATTTTCAAGGCCATCTTAAAGGCTGGAGACGTTTGGATGCTGCTTTGATGGTGGCGACAAGGATGACAATCAATAATGGTATGGAGTTCCATCTAGGATTTGACTCCGCGTGACAGGGCTGTATTCTACGCTTTCTATCATAATACATCCTAGCAGAGAGATACATGCATTTGCGGTGTGGGGCAAAAGATTTGAGCAACAGCCTCAATGATGCATCCATGAAATGGATGAGTCTCGACTGTGTGGTACCAGTCTTCCCAATGAGTCAATAGCACATTTAACTCTGTGTAAGAGCAGGTTGGAGCCAGAAAATCCCACAACCTTCATTTTTAGTTGATCATAGATTTTAAATAGTGCAAATCTGTATGATCAAATGTTTGCTTTCAGACATACAGGCTTTGGAAGATGATACCCGTTTGATTCGCCATTTAAAGCCAAGTAAGGAAAACTGAGTCGAAATTTCGGCAATAAATTGTCTGTTCAGCGCTAAAACTATATATCTCTGCAATAATTATATAATACAGATATATGCTCCTGGCTTGGCTCTGTCCATGTCAGTGGAAGTATATGGTTATGGCTCTGAATAGACAAAATGTTCCTATATATAATATAATATAATATAAATATATAATATAATATAATATTATATATATTATATAATATAATATAATAGGTAGAAAGAAACTCTAGGGAGAGCTAGACAACAGAAGGTCTTCAGAGAAGTAACCCCCTTTAGACAAGTGTTTCGGCCCTGAACTCCTTACACTCTCGGGGGGCCGGGCCACATCCATGTCATGACTCTGGATGCCCTTCTGCTGTTGTCTATTTTTTTTTCCCACGCCGGGGAGCGAACCTGGGCGATTCTGCGCTTCAGAACTGCGGTACGCGGTTTTACCAATGTGCTAACGGGGCACACATCATCTGTAGGGAATTTAATCCTTATGAAGTTCACTTTTGGTTCCTCCTTGCCCAGATCCAGCTTGAGCTCCTTTCTGCTGCCTCTGCCATCGCTTTAAGGGCTCTAGTTCTCTTCTTCCCAGAAATGGCGAGTTGTTTCATGAGATCATAAGCGGAGGTGCCCACAAACCCTCTTGCCCCGACCTCTATGGCGAAGATTTTGACCCGCAGACCTGCTTTCTTCAGGGTGCTGGCAAGACCGGCGTATTTTTCGGTCTTGTAGATATGTGCTTCTTCCATTCTGCTTTCGTATGGCACAGTGAGTTCTATCAGAATCACTATAATATAATATAATATAATATAATATAATATAATATAATATAATATAATATAATAAAATATAATATAATATAATATAATAATATAATATAATATAATATAATATAATATAATATAATATAATATAATATAATATAATATAATATAATATAATATAATATAATATAATATAATATAATATAATATAATATAATATAATATAATATAATTATAATATAATATGATATGATATGATATGATATGATATAATAAAATATAATATAATATAATAATATAATATAATATAATATGATATGATATGATATAGTATAATATAATATAATATAATATAATATAATATAATATAATATATAATATAATATAATATATATATATATGTATGATATGTATGGTATGGTACGGTACGGTACGGTACGGTACGGTACGGTACGATACGGTACGGTACGGTACGATACGATATAATATAATACGCACAACGGAAACGCACAACGGATCATGATTAATGACCAGATGGAATTTCTGTGTGCGTGTGGAAGGAGATTCACCACCAAACGCGGTATGAAGATCCACAGGACAAAAATGGGCTGTTTGAAGACTCATACGAACCAGCAGCAGCGCACTGCGATAGCAGGTGAGACGTTGGATGACCAAGGCCAGTATTTAAACCATAGTGCCAAAGACATCCACGCTGATGGTTCTGGTGCGGATTTTGCACAAGCTCTTAACGCCAAACGTGAAAAACTCAATTTGCCGCCTGCCATTGCAAAAGAACAATGGGAGAAATTAGATGAGGAACTTGTCCTTAAGCTGAATGCGCTAATAGGGAACAGTACGCTGGAACACAAACTTGACACATTCGGAGACATCATATACTCTATCTGCAGGGACACTTATGGAGTGAAGCAGCCAAAGACAAAAACGCCTCCCCAGAAATCCAGAAGACAGCAACAGATGGAGAGCATCCGGGGGAAGAAAAGGAAGCTTAAAAAGCGAATGAAAACTGCCTCAGAATTCGAGAAGCAAGGGCTCCTGGAACTCTGGAAAGATCTGAAAGCCAAACACAATGCTCTCAGCAAAGTGGAATCAGCAAGGCGAAGAAAGAGCAAAAAGAAGAAGACTCAAGATCGTTTCTTCAAAGATCCCTTTGACTTTGCAAGAAAGCTGTTTGAACAACCCAAATCAGGGACTCTCACAGTGGGCAAGGAAACCCTAGAGCAGCATCTCAGGGAAACATATTCCGATTCTCAGCGCGAGGCACCACTTGAAATCCAGAATCTGGTTTGGCCTGCAGCGCCAGAAGGAAAATTCAATAACAAACCACCAACACTGGATGAAGTGAAGAATGTAGTAAAGAAAGCCAGAGCCAAGTCAGCACCTGGACCAAACGGAATACCATACCTGCTCTACAAGAAATGCCCAAAAGTGCTCGAGTGGCTCCACAAGATGATTCGATCAGCATGGAGGAACCAGAAGATCAGCGACCAATGGATGAGAGCTGAAGGAGTGTACATTCCGAAGGAGCAGAACTCCAGCAGCATCAACCAGTTCAGGCCAATATCACTTCTGAAAGTCGAGGGGAAAATCTTCTTCTCTGTTATGGCAGCAAGATTGACAAAATACCTGACTGAAAACAAGTATCTGGATATGTCAGTCCAAAAGGGAGGCATACCAGGAATGCCTGGATGCTTGGAACATGCCACGTTGATTTGGGATGCCATCCAAAAAGCAAGAACAGAGAAGAGAAACATTGACGTAGTTTGGCTTGATCTGGCGAATGCATATGGATCAGTTCCACACGATATGATCCAGCTGGCTCTTGAAATGTATCACATCCCAGAAAACATCCGAACAATGCTGAGGAAGTATTTCCAAGGGTTCTCAATGCGGTTCTCTA
>JAPXFY010000020.1:11168915-11172139 GCA_030674185.1 Monoplex corrugatus
CTAAACTGAATCGTGCCGCAAAGAAGATTGGATTTTGACAAATTTCTACAACATGGGAGATAACTCCTACGTGACTCTCAAGAGTTACAATCCTTGGTTAATCTTGAAAATTCTCCCTGCTTCCCTCTTATTTCCTTTAATGTTACCTAAATTGCTTGAAAGCAACCCTGTATATGTTCTGCTTCCGTATTATGTGCGTATATTGTGAGTTCAAGAATAAAAGACTATGTCAGTCTTGAACATGACACCAATATGTTGTATGCATTTCTCTCCACCATCATAGTTGTGTGTAGGTGTAGGTGCTGGGTTTATAAGGTAGCTTGGGCATTCCTTTAATGGGAATGTTCTGAGCGTACAGGTTTGTGCTTTGTGGCGTTTCTATTCTAACTGAATCGGTGCCGCAAAGAAGATTGGATTTTGACAAATTTCTGCAAACATGGGAGATAACTCCTACGTGACTCTCAAGAGTTACAATCCTTGGTTATCTTGAAAATTCTCCTGCTTCCCTCTTATATTCCTTTAATTGTACCTAAATTGCTTGAAAGAACCTGTATTGTTCTGCTTCCGTATTATGTGCGTATATTGTGAGTTCAAGAATAAAAGACTATGTCAGTCTTGAACATGACACCAATCGTTGTATGCATTTCTCTCCACCATCATAGTTGTGTGAGGTGAGGTGCTGGGTATAATAGGTAGGCTTGGGCATTCCTTTAAAGGGGAATGTTCTGAGCGTACAGGTTTGTGCTTGTGGCTGTTTCTAATGCAGATGAATCGTGCCGAAAAGAAGATTGGAATTGACAAATTTCTTACAACATGGAGAAACTCCTACGTGTACTCTCAAATTACAATCCTTGTTAATCTGTGAACATTGATCGCTTCCTCTTATTGTACTTAATTGTGTACCTATTGTTGAGAACCCTGTACTATTGTGTACATTTCACTATTTGTGACGTATTATGTGAGTTCAAGAATAAAAGACTATGTCAGTCTTGAACATGACACCAATATGTTGTATGCATTTCTCTCACCATCATAGTTGTGTGTAGGTGTAGGTGCTGGGGTTATAAGGTAGGCTTGGGCATTCCTTTAATGGGGAATGTTCTGAGCGTACAGGTTTGTGCTTGTGGCGTTTCTATTCTAACTGAATCGTGCCGCAAAGAAGATTGATTTGACAAATTTCTACAACATGGGAGATAACTCCTACGTGACTCTCAAGAGTTACAATCCTGGTTAATCTTGAAAATTCTCCCTGCTTCCCTCTTATTTCCTTTAATGTTACCTAAATTGCTTAAAGCAACTGTATATGTTCTGCTTCCGTATTATGTTGCGTATATTGTGAGTTCAAGAATAAAAGACTATGTCAGTCTTGAACATGACACCAATATGTTGTATGCATTTCTCTCACCATCATAGTTGTGTGTAGGTGTAGGTGCTGGGTTTATAAGGTAGGCTTGGGCATTCCTTTAATGGGGAATGTTCTGAGCGTACAGGTTTGTGCTTTGTGGCGTTTCTATTCTAACTGAATCGTGCCGCAAAGAAGATTGGATTTTGACAAATTTCTCAACATGGGAGATAACTCCTACGTGACTCTCAAGAGTTACAATCCTTGGTTAATCTTGAAAAATTCTCCCTGCTTCCCTCTTATTTCCTTTAATGTTACCTAAATTGCTTGAAGCAAACCTGTATATGTTCTGCTTCCGTATTATGTGCGTATATTGTGAGTTCAAGAATAAAAGACTATGTCAGTCTTGAACATGACACCAATATGTTGTATGCATTTCTCTCACCATCATAGTTGTGTGTAGGTGTAGGTGCTGGGTTATAAGGTAGGCTTGGGCATTCCTTTAATGGGGAATGTTCTGAGCGTACAGGTTTGTGCTTTGTGGCTGTTTCTATTCAACTGAATCGGTGCCGCAAAGAAGATTGGATTTTGACAAATTTCTACAACATGGGAGATAACTCCTACGTGACTCTCAAGAGTTACAATCCTTGGTTAATCTTGAAAATTCTCCCTGCTTCCCTCTTATTCCTTTAATGTTACCTAAATTGCTTGAAAGCAACCCTGTATATGTTCTGCTTCCGTATTATGTGCGTATATTGTGAGTTCAAGAATAAAAGACTATGTCAGTCTTGAACATGACACCAATATGTTGTATGCATTTCTCTCCACCATCATAGTTGTGTGTAGGTGTAGGTGCTGGGTTTAAAGGTAGGCTTGGGCATTCCTTTAATGGGGAATGTTCTGAGCGTACAGTTTTGTGCCTTGTGCTGTTTCTATGCCACTGAATCGATGCCGAAAGAAGATTGGATTTTGACAAATTTCTACAACATGGAGATAACTCCTACGTGACTCTCAAGAGTTACAATCCTTGGTTAATCTTGAAAATTCTCCCTGCTTCCCTCTTATTTCCTTTAATGTTACCTAAATTGCTTAAAGCAACCCTGTATATGTTCTGCTTCCGTATTATGTGCGTATATTGTGAGTTCAAGAATAAAAGACTATGTCAGTCTTGAACATGACACCAATATGTTGTATGCTTCTCTCCACCATCATAGTTGTGTGTAGGTGTAGGTGCTGGGTTTATAAGGTAGGCTTGGGCATTCCTTTAATGGGGAATGTTCTGAGCGTACAGGTTTGTGCTTTGTGGCGTTCTATTCTAACTGAATCGGTGCCGCAAGAAGATTGGATTTTGACAAATTTCTGCAACATGGGAGATAACTCCTACGTGACTCTCAAGAGTTACAATCCTTGGTTCATCTTGAAATATTCTCCCTGCTTCCCTCTTATTTCCTTTAATGTTACCTAAATTGCTTGAAAGCAACCCTGTATATGTTCTGCTTCCGTATTATGTGCGTATATTGTGAGTTCAAGAATAAAAGACTATGTCAGTCTTGAACATGACACCAATATGTTGTATGCATTTCTCTCCACCATCATAGTTGTGTGTAGGTGTAGGTGCTGGGTTATAAGGTAGGCTTGGGCATTCCTTTAATGGGGAATGTTCTGAGCGTACAGGTTTGTGCTTTGTGGCTGTTTCTATTCAAACTGAATCGGTGCCGCAAAGAAGATTGGATTTTGACAAATTTCTACAACATGGGAGATATTCCTACGTGACTCTCAAGAGTTACAATCCTTGGTACTTGAATCTTCTTTTTGTTTTATTATAATGCGAAAGAGTGGTTGCAAATTTCAGAAACAGTTTAATACACTGTTATGATTCCCT
>JAPXFY010000020.1:11172239-11205185 GCA_030674185.1 Monoplex corrugatus
TTGTGGCTGTTTCTATTCTAACTGAATCGGTGCCGCAAAGAAGATTGGATTTTGACAAATTCTACAACATGGGAGATAACTTTTATTCTTCAACTCACAATATACACACATAATACAGAAGACCGATTCAGCTGGCATTGAACCAGCCACAAGGCACAAAACTGTACGCTCAGAACATTCCCCATTAAAGGAATGCCCAAGCCTACCTTTATACCCAGCACTTCCACCTACACACAACTATGATGGTGGAGAGAAATGCACACAACATATTGGTGTCATGTTCAAGACTGACATAGTCTTTTATTCTTGAACTCACAATATACACACATAATATGGAAGACAGAACATATACAAGGTTGCTTCCAAGGCAATTTAGGTAACATTAAAGGAAATAAGAGGGAAGCAGGGAGAATTTTTCAAGATTAACCAAGGATTGTGACTCTTGAGAGTCACGTAGGAGTTATCTCCCATGTTGTAGAATTTGCGAAAATCCAATCTTCTTTGCGGCTCCGATTCAGTTAGAATAGAAACAGCCACAAAGCACAAACCTGTACGCTCAGAACATTCCCCATTAAAGGAATGCCCAAACCTACCTTTATACCCAGCACCTACACCTACACACAAATATGATGGTGGGGAGAAATGCACACAACATATTGGTGTCATGTTCAAGACTGATATAGTCTTTTATTTTTGAACTGATCAAACACACACATATAGACAAGACAGAAGATATATAGGGTTGTTTCCAAAGCATATAGATAACAGCAAAGGAAATAAGATGGAAGCAGGGAGAATTTTTCAAGCGTACATGCTGCCAGTGTTGCCTGAATCTGCTGACTGCTGAATACTTGAGCTTAACTGTAGCCAATAGTCATTGGCGCATCGCCGAGCAGTTTGTTAGGCCTTGCTGCGGGCAGCTCTGTAAGCATCAGGAGTAGTTTGGATATTGTTGTTTTTATACGCAAGTAAAGCCTTCCGTTTCGCTTCCACCACTGGTTCCATTTCCTGCCAGTTTGCCTCAAACCAGTCGGGATTCTTTCGTTCTTTTCCCCCAAATATACTCAGGGCGGACTGATAGATTGTGTCCTTCACGTGATTCCACTTTTCCTCAGCTTTTTGGATTTCTGAGCCACTCTTGAGCGCTTAATTCAGGGTTTCTACAAACTCCCCGGCCTTAGTCGGATCAGACGTGCGACAGGCATCAATCCTTGGGCGACCTTTCTTCTTTGAGTGGTGCAGTCTTCTGGGTAGAAGCTTGATCTTGCTGCGTACCAGGGTGTGGTCTGTGTCGCAATCAGCGCTGTGGAAACTCCTCGTGTTGAGGACGTTGTTAAGATCCGACCTCATTGTTAAGACGAGGTCGAGCTGATGTTAGTGGTGGGATCTGGGGTGGCGCCATGACACCTTGTGCTTCTTATTGTTGAAGAAGGTGTTGGTGATGGCCAGCTTGTGGTAAGAGCAAAGTTCCAGGAGTCTTTGACCGTTCTCATTCAGCTTCCTAACACCATGATGTCCAATGCTGGTTGGCCAGGCCTCAAACTCAGCACCTACGCGTGCGTTCAGGTCTCTCAATATGAAGAGACCTTCCTTGCTGGGAACTCCTCTGACAACAGCATCCAGGGCCTCATAAACTGGTCCTTGACGTCGGGTGAGGAGCTTAATGTTGGGGCATAGGCACAGATGAAGTTGACTGTGTCTGAACTGGTCGTCATTTTTAGAGTGAGCAGTCTCTCCGTACCTCCCGTGGGGAGCTCTACGGTTGCTAGGAGGGAGTTCTTTACAGCGAAGCCCACACCATGAATACGTGGCTCCTCTGGGTTCTTCCCCTGCCAGTAGAACGTGTAGTTCTTCTCACGCAGTGATCCGTCCCCAGGTAGCCTTGTCTCCTGTAATGCAGCGATGTCGCCGTTGAGTCGCTGAAGCTCCCTGTCTATCACGGCCGTCTTCCGCATGTCGTCTAACAGTGTAGGTTGCTGTCAAAACCAGGACACATTGTCCTTACATTCCAGCTTGATATCAGAAGAGCTGGCATCTTCTTTTTCTTCTTTGTGTTGCCTGGTGCCTGGTATTTACAACTTGCCTGTCAAGTTTCCTCTAAGCTCCAAGCACCATTGGAGCAAACAGGTTGTGGCGGGGTAACACCTTACTGACTGGGGGCTGCCCAGCTTGAGGCGGGCGGTAGCTACCCAATGGGATGCGAAGATTCCTCCCACCGTCGAGAGTAACCCCTGGTGCCCGGCTCTACGCCAAAAAAGCCTAGGCAAAAAAGCATATGGCCGACAGCAACACCAACAACCGCAACAACAACGACAACAACAAGAAGGAAATACACACACACACTATATATATATATATATATATATATGTAACAGAGTGCCTTGCTCTGTTACGATCTTTCCCCATTTACCTACAATGCTCAAAGGCAACACCGTGTAGTGTGCTTGCCTAGATCAAAAACGCCTTGCATTCTCTTGGCCTAATTATACTGGTATTTCACAGCCTCTGCCTATCCATAGCTATGCATTAATCATTCCAAAGATCTAACCAGTACATGACGCATATACATTGTAGATAACACACTGCTAAACAATTAGCAGATCTACAATGTGTACATGTACTCTAAAGCAGGCCTACGACAAGATTTTGTCGTCATCTCCAGTCAGTATTATGTTGTAGTTTTACAGAACGTAGAGGGGGCCGTCACTAATTTATGCTGCCTTTACTGTAGCATTATAGAACAATCGCCGTGTAATTGCCGGTGGGAACACTCAGACAATGACCGCAGGGCGCGTCTGTCTCAACCGCCTTAGGTATTTGTGGCTCGATAGCGAGCACATACCCACTCGCGAAACTGCCGGACAATGACCAGCGTTTCACTTGTGTGTACTTGACGCGCTGCGTTAAAACTACACACTAAGTGTTGACTTATTAATTAGGTGAGAACAACCAATCAGACCTTGGCATCTGGTTGATTGATTAATTTGGTGAGAACAACCAATCAGACCTTGCCATCTGAAAGGTTTGAGATTTGAAAATATGACCATCATGCTCTGTTCCCAGAGTACAAATTAACAAGGCGCATCATAGCGTGTGCTTTTCCACCGCCACTCTCAGTATTACCAGGCGCCCTTTCCTGCCACCACTCTTGATCTCACAGCAGGTGATCAACTTCACGGCGTTACTGTAGTAAGTTCTGGATTTTTATCACTTTATTATAATTTGTCATTTGCAGTAAGCTTAGACTTTAGTGCCTCTTATTTCTTTAGATTCTAGCTCGAGTCTATTGAGTACCGCGCTAGATTTGCAGAATTCGCACAGCGAGAAAGTATGTTTTGATCTAAACGATGTGCTATCTCACAAGATCTGTAGCACTTAGCGTGGCGGCCACCATCGTGAAGATGGAACTGAGATTTAAATGTAATAACCACTATAGATTTAGCCCCTATTTTCATGTGGCTATTGTAGGACTATTGACAACCATATTCTGCCAAAAGCCAAGATACAAGGCATTGTTGTGCAGAGGAAGAGTATTTTATACTTGACAAGGTTGTATTCACATACTGACATGATGACTGATGAAACACGTGCTCAGCTAATTGATCTGTTTGGTGTATACCTTATCTGATCAGCACCACTGATAATCATGTAGGCCTATAGAGTGTTGTTTTGATGATATGGTTTAATAGTAATATGCTATACTATTTTGTTATCATTGTCTCTAGCACTTGATCTAGAATTATACTTAATCACACAGAGATAATGGGTAATAGATTACTCAAGTGTGTTCTCTCAACACTGCTGACTGCTACTTGATTAGGTGCTGTTTGTGATGACATAGTTCTCATTGTCAAATAGGCCTACTATGTCATCACCACTGAATATTAACTGTCTGAAAGCTACCAGGATGCAATGCATTATTGTACACTATTTTATACTTGATAATGTTGTATGTGTGTACATAATGGTAGTTGATGAAACATGTGCTCAGCGAACTGATCCAATTGTTGTATCCCTTGTCTGCTCAGCACCACCACTAATCATTATAGAATATTGCTTTGATGACATAGCTTAACTAGTAATATGTCATCACTATCTCTAGCACTAGACATAGAATTACACATAACTACATGGAGCAAATATTTAATGGATGACTCAAGTGTGTTGACTGCTATCCAATAAGGTAGACCTACTGTTTGTGATGACAGCTCCCATAGTCAAATACTATGTTTGTCGTCACCACTGAATATTAACTGTCCAATAGCTGCCCACTCAGATGTTATGTTACAACTAACTCAGCCCATGGCGGCCGAACAGCTTAATATGACTGTGCATTATTTTGCCAGTACATTATTGAAAGTCTACTCTATGCTAAGGCTATCGAACAAGCAGTATGGTAGTTTACCCTCAACTTATCAAAGGGTTACTCAATGTTTTGTCATCAATTAATTGTTCCATGTTTACAAGTGCTAGTGCTTTAGAGTGTAAATATCGACACCACATATTTTGGTATAATGTAGTAGTTCTTTACACATTTTGTTATCAGTTATTTGTTGCATGTGTACAAATGCTAGTGCTTTTGTTTGTAAATGTAGACATCTTCTGTTAGAATGTAGTGGTTCACTCTTGTACATTGACATTGGTATTTCACAAAATGTGTACTTTGTCATTGTATTTATGAAACCTATTTTGTGTCTTACAGGCACTGTCTTCTTTGACTCCTTCTTACCTGTCTCCTTCCTCGTCTTCTTTTCTCAATAATAAAGAGTCAAGTAGCGAAACGAGGACTTGTCTTTTGATTGAGAGACTTCCCTTTCTGCTCTGGATTCAAAGGACCACCACAGCAATCATCACCAAACCCCTTAACCCACTCATCCATCTCACCTGGCACTGCGATTCATCAATATATCATAATCTCCTTACCCCCCCTTTACCACTCGACTCCATCACATATATATATATAATAATAATAATAATTACAATATTTATATAGCGCAAAATCTTGACAAAATCAAATCCAAGCGCTGAAGCAGACACACACGAAGGCACGCACGCTCGCACACACACACACGCACACATACAGACACACACACACACACACACACACACACCCACACACACGCATGGCTATAAATGGGGAGAAAGAATAAAAGCAATAAAAGCAAGAATAAAAGCAATGGAAAATTATAGAGAGCATAGCATACAATTATATATTATAACCATGTGATTCCCTCCGAGCGGAGACAGGCTGCAGAGGGGAGGGTTGAGTGAGGTTAGGATTTTATGCAGGAGAGAAAAGGTGAGTTTTGAGAGCGGACTTGAAGGAGACAAAAGTAGGTTGCTGACGGACTGAGAGAGGAAGTTTGTTCCAGGAGAGTGGACCAGAAACAGAGAAGGCTCGTGGACCATAGGTATTGAGCTTAGTGCGTGGAAAGCGAAGAGTCAGAGGATCAGAGGCAGAGCGGAGGGTACGTGAGGGAACATAGATCTCAAGTAGGCTTGACAGGTAATCGGGGGCTGCGTTATTGAGGCTTTTGTAGCACATGGTGTCTAGTTTGTACTGTATGCGCTTTGATACAGGGAGCCAGTGAAGTTGTGCCAGGAGAGGAGATATGTGGTCAGCTTTTTTCTTTTTGAGTACAAGGCGTGCAGCATTGTTTTGAATGCGCTGTAGGATGTGAATGGTGGAGGCAGGAAGACCAGACAGGAGTGAATTGCAATAGTCAATGCGAGACATTATGAAGGAGAGAACGAGTTTTGCAGTTGTTTCAACAGAGAGATACTTCCTGATCAGCTTTATACGATGGAGATGATAGTAGCAGGATCTGGCAGTTTGAGAAACAAAGTTGTTCATGGAGAGGGTAGAGTCAATGCAGACACCAAGGTTTTTAGCTGAATCAGAAATTGGGACTGATGTGTTACATAATGGGAGAGAAAGAGGAGGCAGCTGAGAAAGTTTCTGACGGGTGCCAATGAGGATAGCTTCTGTTTTGTCGTCATTAAGCTGAAGTCTATTGTGTGTCATCCAGTTCTTAATGTCCGAGTAACACTCAGTGGTGCGAGTCAACAGGCGCTGTATATTATCAGGTGAGTCACTGTCTTGAAGTTGGGTGTCATCAGCATAGAAGTGGTGTTTTATAGAATGGGAGTTGGTGATGGTGGACAGGGGGGAGGTGTAAAGAGTGAAAGAACAGGGCCAAGGACAGATCCTTGTGGAACACCACAGGTCAGGTATGCAGGTTGAGAGTAAGTGCCATTGATGAGAACGGTTTGTTTTCTGTTTGATAGGTATGAAGTGAACCAAGACAGAGCAATGTCAGAGATGCCAAAAGTATGATGAAGTCTAGAAAGGAGAATACCATGATCAATGGTATCAAAGGCTGCAGACAGATCAAGGAGTGTGAGGAGAGAGACTTTGCCAGTATCAGTTGCAAGGAGGAGATTGTTGAGAATGTGTAGTAGGGCAGTTTCAGTGCTATGGCACTGGCGGTAGGCTGACTGGAAAGGATTGAGGAGATTGTTGGCAGACAGGTGAGAGTTCAGCTGGTTGAGGACGACTTTTTCAAGGAGTTTTGACAAGAAAGAGAGATTAGAGATAGGCCGGTAATTTTTCAGTTCATTTGGATCTAAATTGTGTTTCTTGAGGAGAGGGTGAACAATAGCAGACTTGAAAGAATCTGGGACAGTTCCAGTTTGAAGAGAAGTGTTGATGATGTCAGTGATGAATGGGAGGAGAGTAGGGAGACAGTCGGCGTAGACAGAACCTGGAAGAGGATCCAGTTCGCAGGTTTTGAACGACATGGATCTGATATATACTGAGAGAGACACACAGACAGACGGATAGATAGATAGATAGATAGATAGAGATAGATAGGTAGACAGATGAATGGATAGATAGATAGATAGATAGGAAGATAGATAAATAGATAGATAGATAGGTAGGTAGATAGGTGGGTAGGTAGGTAGGTAGATAGCTAGATAGATAATAGATAGATAGGTAGATAGGTAGATAGATAGGTAGATAGATAGGTAGATAGACAGATAGATAGATAGACAGATAGATAGATAGATAGATAGGTAGATAGATAGATAGGTAGATAGATAGATAGGTAAATAGATAGGTAGATAAATAGACAGATAGTTTCAAAAAGGTAGATAAATAGACAGATAGTTTCAGTTTCAGTTTTTCTGGACGACGTCTCCACACTCGGAACGAATTTCATATGCACTAACGTCACAGGTGTCATGTGTATGGTGATCATGGCACAAGCCTTAAGCCTGTACATAAACCCATGAGCTGGCCAGGTCATGAGGCCATAGCGTGTTTCATCTAGTCTATATTTTTATGCTAGTATTGTATCATTGGAAGTCTTGGTTACATGTTAATGACATGTGTATCTGTGTATCTTATCTTATATATAAAGTAAATGAATAAAAAAAAAATCAAAGGTCTAAATCAAAACACAACTCGTCTCACATGACAGAAGCCCCCCCCCCCACCACCACCTCCAACCCCCTCTCCCGCCCCCGTCAATTTACAAAGCTGACCTGTCTATCAACTAGATGACGACGATATTTCCATAATCATAGCCCCGCCAGTCTGTCGTTTACTTCCAAGGAAAGAAAAGAGGAAATAGATAGGTATGTAAGTAAGTATGTATGTATGTATGTACGTAAATAAATAAATAGATACAAAATAAAGGAGTATGTGGACAAATATACGAGTAAGAAATGAAAATAACAAATAACAGTAAGTACAAGCATACACACACTCGCCCGCACACAAGACATACACACGTATATACATTCATACATACATTCCCATATCCTCACAGCATATGGCCGACAGCAACACCAACAACCGCAACAACAACAACAAGGAAATACACACACACACACACACACACACACATATATATATACATATATACACACACATACATATATATGATATATATATATATATACATATTCATATATACATTATATATATATGTATATATATATATATATATATATATGTATATATATATATATATATATATCATAACACAACCTTAGAGACAACTCTCAACAAACAGCCCACAAACATACACACAGACAGTTTGACAGACTTGCTTGTTCTCCATTTGTCTTTTTTTCTTCTTCACTTTCCTTTATTTCTGTTTCAGGAAAAGCCCAAACAATTTCCATTCCATTCCACGCTGTAAGAGTCTGTGCAGTGTTATTTTTGAAATGATAACAATGTTAATCTGATTAATGATAGCTCTTGTTTTTCCTTTCATAGTAGATTTCCGGCCACTTCCTCTATCTATTCCTTTTGGGTAAGACGTTCGATGATATCACATTTTATTCGCAAAGGTATGATTTAAAGCGTCTAAGAACCTCAGACTTTCCCAGATGAAGAATTTTTGTTTTAGTGGCATTGCCTGCAAGTTTATTAGCCCGTTCATTTCCCTTAACACCAGCGTGTCCAGGGCAGATCCACGTGAGATTTTGTAGGTCGATACTGTTCACTGTTTTGTGCCATTCTGGGGTCCCTACTCCATTTTGCACTTTTTGAAGCAGATTCATCGAGTCAGTCAGGATGAAGGCTTAACTTCCTTTTATTTCATCATCCAGTGAGGTTAACCATTGTAGTGCATGTGTGACTGCCTCAGTTTCCATCGTCAGACTGGAGGTTGTGATATCATTTGCAGTGTTTTCTTCATGTTTGGTGTTTCCATTCTGTTTGACAGTGAAGCCCCATTCAGATTTGTAATTGGTGACTGAGTCATCCACGCATATGATTACATCTTTATGGTTAAAATTTAGTTGCTCCATGAGAAGCTGAACTTCTGCATCTGTTTTCCCTTCTGGCCATTCGCGACAGTGTCTACCTAGACTTTTGGGTATGATTGTTTTGTACAGATTTTTGAAATGGTTTGGATGTTTTCCGCATTCTTTTGTCCCTTTGAGTTGTCAGTTGACGCACATGCTGAATGGAGTCTTATGCCTGTCACATCCATGATTTTCCACGTTGGAGTCTGTTGCCTTTTGCCGTTCCGACCATCTCGTTTAGTGCGTTTTCTGGATTTTCCAGTGAAATATGTCTTTACTTGTTCTATTTTGTGTCTAGACTGTATTGAAGGAAGGTCAAGCAGGCATCGCATAGTCTCCGTGGGTGTTTCTTTGATGGTTCCGAAGATCACTCTCATTGCTTCGTTTTGTATTCTTTCTAGTTTTAGTTTCAGCAGGTTTGTCTGTGACACCGTAGTGAGGCCCAGTCCATAATCGATGACACTCAGTATTACAACTTGGTGTAGTTGAAAGAGATGACGTTGTTCAATGCCTTTTGCCGCCATTGATTTCAGGATTGAAAGGCCTATTTTACATTAGAGTGTAGTGGTTTCCACGTGTTTTCTGAAGGTTAGTATTCTATCAAAACTGATGCCAAAGTAGCGTAGGTTGTTTGTCAGCTCGATATTGGTTCCTCTGAATGAAACAGATAGACAGACAGATAGATAGATAGATAGATAGATAGATAGACAGACAGACAGATAGATAGATAGATTGATTGATTGATTGATAGATCTAAATAGATAGATAGATAGATAGATAGATAGTTACATACATAGATAAATACATAGATATACAGAAACAGACAGACAAGCAGGCATACAAATAGAGAGACAGAAAGACAGATAAATAGAAAAACAGACGATAGATAGAAAAACAGACAGACACAGACTGAGACAAGATATAACAGGATTAGAAGCATTCTTAACCCATTTTCATTAGTTTTTTTTTAATCTATAATGAAAAGTAAAGTCTTTAAAATGGACTGAGTCCAATCCACTATCGTGTTTGAAGCAAAACTGAAACAGCCTACATCCATGCTGGGCCGAGGTACAGTTTACCTTTCACCATTCTCCTTCGCCGGGATCGGTGTAGAAGCCACGCTCGACGTCACAAGTCTTCTCCAGGTCACATGGGCGACTTCCTTGATCCCCAGACCACAGACATCAGCGAAGTTGCTGAAGTAGGAGGTGTGCGGTCGTCCCTTTCTTCTCTTCGCCTCAACTTTCCTCTGCAGGACTGTTGATATTGAATCTGTTTTGGTGTTTCTGATCGCATGGCGCACATATTCCAGCTTTCTTTTGTTGATCTCTGTTAGCAGTTGACGCTTAACATTCAGTTCCTTTAATAGGCTATCGTTTGTTCTTCTGTCTGTCCATTTGACTCTGAGAAGTCGTCTACATACTCACATTTCTGCCGCATTGATTTTCTTTTCTTCGTCTTTTCTTTGTGTCCAGGCTTCGCAACCATACAGTAAATATCTCAAATCAAAACTTCCAAAATTCTCATTGTTAAATTTTTGGGAAGCCCTCTGTCTTTCCATACGTTGTTCAACTCGACCATTTTTTGTTCTACCATGCCAATTCTTGTTTTCACATTTTTGGTGCAGGAGCCGTCATTTGCTTTTACATATCCTAGATACTTGAAATATTGGACATTTTCTAAGTCTGTTTTGTTTATTTGAATGTTTGGATGTTCCTGGCCTTCTTTTCTTGCTATGTGCATGACTTTGGAGTTTTTGGCATTCAGTTTCAATCCTGTCCTGCAACCTGCTGCATCTACGGAGTAAAGAATTCTCTTCATGCTTGTGATGTTATTTGCCGTAAATGCAGTGTCGTCTGCACATCTCAGGTTGGTGATAATTCTTCCTCCGATCGTTATTTCCATCTCTTCTAAATCTGCCTCTCCTAATGACGTGCTCTGTATATAAATTAAAAAGATGAGGCGAAAGCATGCAGCCCTGCCTGACTCCTTTTTTAATGCCAAAATATTGGCAGTGTGTATCTTTCCATCTGATGGTCGCTTTTTGGTCTTTGCATAATGCTGCTATAAGTGACACCAAGTGAATGGGGAAGCCCATCTTTGCCATTGTGTTAAACAGTTGACGGTGTATGACACTGTCAAAAGCCTTGCTGCAGTCCTAGGTGTTCACATTTTTATATAGCATGACAAATTCTTGTAGCTTCCAGTCATCAAGCCATACATGATACCCATATTCTTGTACATAGATGATGTCAGGCTGTTACACCTGCTTTTCCGGTGTTTTTGACAGCTCGCCTGGCACGTTGTCCAATCCAGGTAATTTTCCTAACTTGAGCTGATTTATTGTTGCTCTGACCTCGCTGACAAGAGATTTTGGTTCCGGTTCTTGAAATTGAAGGCAGGGAATCTCTTTTGGAAGTTTTGGTGTGTTGTCGTGAAAAAGTTCTTTGCCGTACTCATGCCATCTTGATAGAACATCTGTTAAGGTTTAGCCTTTTTTACTGTCTATGGTTTGATTTTTTCCCTTGAAAATTTGTGGATTAATTCTTATTTGCTGAAATATTTCTTGTGTTTTTCTCTAAACATTTGCTTCTATGATTTTTTAGCATTCTTCTTGTATCCATGCTTTATCTCTTCTGATTTTGATTCTTATTTCTTTTTCAGCCTTTTGTAATCTTCTGTCTTCTTGTTCCTTCGTGCTTGCCTTTTCTCTTTGGGTAATTGGAAAAATTCATCGCTTACGTATGGCTTTGGGGATTTATTTGTCCGCCTTCCTAGTTTTGACTCCGCAGTGTCGGTGTATACTTTTTCGTGTCCTCCAATATATTGTTTGGCAAAGTTTCATTTGCTGTCCATTCTTCTAAGACAGCAGAGAAGCGGTTATTTGTTTCAGCTTGGTACTTAGGTTTGATTTCTGGATCTTTTAGTCTGTCTAGATCGTATCTGTTTTGCTTCTTTGTTTTGTGTTGTTTGTATGCTTTCGATCTTAGAGTTGCAGTTACAAGCACATGGTCTGTCTCACAATCCACTCCTGGTCTGGAGTTTGCATTCGATATTCATCACATACGTTCTCCATTTCTGATCTATTATGATGTTATCTATTATGCTAGATGTGAATACCTGTTTTCGTTCATGGGAGAGTTATTGATACAAGAAAGGGTGCATTGCTTAAAATCATTCTGAATGTCATCATTGTGTGCTGTGCGGAATAAGGTAGGAAACTGGTGGAGGGTTTACAGTCTAAAACATATGAACGTCAACCAACGCTAACACTCATAAACAGGCTGTGAGATCTCTAACAGGAAAGACAGCGATGTCAGACCATAGTACAGTCTGAATGATTTCCCTTGCACATATGACAACCATTGCATATAAATGGACCTGTTATCACCCACTTTCTAACAACGTCGCACTCGCTCACAGTTGGACAAGGAGTTGTTGTCAGCCATCATGTTGTGTTGATATGGGTGTGTATGTATGAATGCATGTGTGTATGTCTTTGTAGGGGCATGTGGGTATATGCATGCATTTACTGTTGTTATTTTCATCTCTTACCTGTTTATTTATCTACATACTCCTTTATTTTGTACTTTTTTTATTCACCTACTTACTCACTTCTCATTCACTTACTTATTCACTCATTTACTCACTTACTTACTTACTAACTTACTTACGTACTCACTTACTTATATACCTATCTACCTATCTATGATTAAGAAAATATTGTCTTCATCTAGTTGATAGACAGTTGAGCATTTGGGCATTGACTGGGGGGGGGGGGGGGGGTCTGTCATGTGAGACGAGTTTATACAGAATAGCTAGTTGTGATTCAGACCTTTAATTATTCAGTTATTTGCGTTGTATGTATGTTCCTTTTTAGGAAGCAAGATACACACATACACATGCCATGTATATATGTAACCAAGACTACTCCAGCGGTAGGCTGATAAAATACCACTATAAAGTATAGACTAGGTAAAACATAATCTAGGTAGGCCTCAGGACCTGGCCAGCTCATGGGTTTATGTGCAGGCTTAAGGCTTGTGCCATGATCACCGTACACATGGCACCTGTGACGTTATTGCATATGGAATTCGTTCCGAGCGCAGAGACGTCATCTTGAGAAACTGAAACTGACACTGGACAAGAAAGTTAAAAATTCAAGAATCCCTTCTTCACAGCAGCCCACAAGAAAACAGTAGGCTCAAGAACACATTCTCTCACGACTTGCTAAATTAGCTTTCGTTCTGATTATATTTTTGTCGGTTTGTGAGAGGAAGAATGGGAGGAAAGTGAGGGTTAGTTGAAGACATGAAAGACGCACTCACTCACTTAAACGTAAGTGCGCAAAAATACAAGTGCGTGTACGAAAATGCGCTGACACACCCATCCCTCTAACATACCTATTTCTCTTATTCTGTTTCATATTGTTTTGTTTTTGTTGATGATTTTCCTTCATGGGGAGATGTCCAGTCGACCGGGTGGAGAGGTGTACGTGGATGTCTATGTGTGTGTCCATGATTGCATTATCACAAGAGAGAATACGCTTGTGACAGAATTTTGTATGTCATTGTATGGGAAGTTGTGAGAAAGAGGGCCTCATCACTCCCTTCAAAGTTTGACCAACCTAGCATTCTACATGTGTCTTTCTGACCTGTAACGTCGAGAACCTTCTAGCGAGTTAGAAGAAACCAAAAATTTACCTGCGAGTATGGTGCATTTTGTGTTTTTCATTCCTGCTATAGCTGTGCCTATGTGTTAAAACATAAACTAATTATTCACATCTGACCGAAACCTGAGATGTTTATGACATCAGGCACGAATAATTTACAGACGATTCAATACAAACCCTTTATCATGTTTGTTGCACGCGAGACAGTGGTGGTTTCTTTATTTAAAGAAAATAGTTGCATTCTGTTTCATTAATTTATAAGATTCATTTGAATAATGTTTAAAAGCATGTCTGATATGTTGCAACACCAAAATTTAATCTGTGGTAAATTTTGTTTGTTTGGCTTTTTTGTTTGTTTTTGTTTGTTTGTTTGTTTGTTTGTTTGTTTGTTTGTTTTGAAGCAATTATGATAACTGGCCTTTGTTTTGGTCTGTTCTTCAAAAAATTTATCCACATCCCAAGAAACTAGATCCAGACCTGCATTATGACCAAGCTCATGTAGCACAAAATTATTACCTGTGAAATTCATTGTGATGAGCTGTCAACACGACTAGATATGACACGAAGCGTTGGGAAGAAAACCAGACGATTATCATATTGAACACGAGAGAATTCCAGATTTTGTCATCTGACCAGAATGCGTCCCCACTATCTAGCTCAGCAAGCATAAATTCAGATGGTAAAACGAGACGAAGACTAAGACTGACCCAGACAGACGCGTACAACAGACCATTACGTCACACAGCATTTCTCCGCTTAAGGTTTTCCAGCTGGCTGATGACCGTCAGTTCTTTCTCCCCTCCAGACACGTAATAGTATGAATGGACAGATTAAAAAAGAAAGGAAGAAGTTTATAAAAGGTACTCCAAATTCCACCAAAGAGAGAAAACAACAACAACAACAAAGCAGAACAAATGCAACAGATGTCTTTTTTCTATATCTTCTGAGCTTACACTTAACGTACGCTTACTTGTATGGCTACTATGTTGTGTTACCATGTGGCACTTATTTCAGGCAATAGATCTGCCTTTAACAAATCGGAAAAAAATAATAGTATTAAAATTTCCATGCCGGAACACTTGTGTTCAAGTCGGCATAAAGATTCAGGTTTGATATGCCATATTTTGCCTAATACTGGCACAGGTTTGGGTTATGATTGACTTTATTTAGGTGAGATGCTGTTTTGAATTACATATCTATGTCATCTTTCTGGTATACCTTTACAACAGTACAAAACCTGAAAACCTGTGGTCGACTGAATTGCTAAAAAAAATTCTCGTGGATTAGTCAGATTTTCTTAAAGAAAAAATTAATGTACGAATCTTCTTGTTTTCATTCCTACTGAATGACTCTACATTTGTAATATAGTCATGCCTCGACAGGTTTGCTCTCCACACAGTAGTTGTGATTCGTCCTGAATGTTGACTTCTTACGATAATAGTAAGATGTTCACCGCTTGAAAACAGGCAACAAAAAGGTGAAAGAATTTAATTTCAAACAAATTGTTCATGGCACTATATTTTCTTGCAAAGTTGAGAGAACATACTGGGAGTGACTTCAAGTTTGCTGAAAACGTATGGCATCATGTGCGTTACTCCAAATCTAAACGCAGATAATGAAATGCATTAAAAGACTTCTTTAAAGCAAGATGACACTAATTCTTTAAACTAATGTGCCTGGCTGTGCCACATGACTCCCAAGCATTCATTGCTAAATAACGCCGGTGTGTCCTTCATCTAGGTTACATCTAATTTTGTTGCAAATTTCTCTTATCAACAAACAACTTACGTGAAGCAATCGATTTATTACTTAATCTGAATGGTGAAGTTTATAAAAATAATGAGTAAGATTGAAACAGAAAACGAAAGAGACCTGAGGAAAAGCTCCCATCTTGGTCAACGATAAACAGACAGGAGCAAACTATAGCTACATGAATACACTATTATTTACCAAGGAACAAATCATACGAAAAAAGAATAAGAACGCGTATTTAATACAATACGCGTTCGTATTGTTGTATTAAATACGCGTTCTTGTTCTTTTTTCGTGTTTTTTTTTCTGGTTCCTGTTTGCATGAACGCGGGCAGTCACACTTGTTTTGGATTTTGTCTTGAAGTATCATTTCAAAGTACAATGCTATGAATGTGACAAGAGAAACTGGAATCAACGCTGAGACTGACAGAGACTCGAGTTTGCCGAAATGCAAGTCCATAATATAGTTCTGTAGCCTAACCAAATTCAGAATGTATTTGGAGTGTGTGGCCTCCATCACCCCAACCACCTCATCCCTCTTACCTTTCCTACGTCCCTCCCAATGACACCAGTCTAGTCACGCTCAGTTTGTCTACAATTTTGCCTACGGTCAGTGAGGGAGGGAGACAGACATTTTTGTTTAGAGACAGAGACAGACAGAGAGAGAGAGAGAGAGAGAGAGAGAGAGAGAGAGAGAGAGAGAATTCGTAACACCGTCTTTGTAGGAATGATCCCTTCTGAGGGGTTTACTCTTAAGGCTGTTCCTGTCATAAATTAGCCAGCACTTGGCCCTGTCGCAAACTTTGGGACAGCCAGCCTCGCGCTCGTGGTTACGTGTCTGTCACGTATATCACGTGACACAAAGACAGGGTCAGAGAACAGTGTAATTTGATGGTCATGAAAATAGCGAGAGGTTTTGTCGACTTTGTTGGCTCAATAGTTGCTTCTTCTTGATTCTTTTAAAGGTATGGATGACAGTTTTGTCTTTCAACTATTTCATGCACAGCTTATGAATTTTTATCCCAATTATTGGATCTGAATATGTTTCTCCTTAACATTTATTATAACCAGTCTTCTTAAACAGGACTGTAAGACTTACTGTTTCTAAATCAAGGGGTGTGCAATATATATATATATATGTATGTATATATATATATATATATATATATATATATGAGTGTGTATGTGTGTGTGTGTGTGTGTGTGTGTGTGTGTGTGTGTGTGTGTGTGTGTGTGTGTGTGTGTGTGTGTGTATTTGAGTAGACAAAAGGTATGGGGTTTTTGGTCCTATTTGTTTGTATGTTTTGTTGTGGTTGTCGTGGTGTTGTTGTTGTTATTGTTGTTTTCTTTCTTGGACACGTCTGCTTCATAAAGTCTTTTTAATTGATTGGAGTGAGATTTTGTCTGTTTGTGTCTTTTTTTAATCTCCCAGTCTTTTTATTTGAATAAAGATGAGATAATTTCATGTTACCCCGGCCGAGACGGTTGTGGCCATATGTGTGCGTGTTTGTGTGCATGCGTGCGTGTCGCGTGTGTGTATGAACACAATGTGTTGGCAAGATTTCCTCAGCTATTTATGTATGGATCTTCACTAAATTTTCTTCACAGGTGTTAACCATTGAAGAGTCACGAATGCATATGTTTCGACGCAAAAGGTAACATGGACGAAAACAAAATGCTCAAAATCAGCCTTTTTGAGGATGATAATTGATATGATAAATGACACTTTGTCAAGAATTTGCGATATTAGTTAAAATCTGTTTTTACTGCTGTAACAATCTACCATTGTCGATGCACGTCAGGTTTTATTTCAAAGTTCAAGTGGAGTTTCTTCAAAATCACAGTGACCATGAAAAGTATATAATTTGGATTTTCTGTAACTATTTTCATGTACTCAGGAAATGGTTAGAATTGTTTGAACACTGCAATTTATCTCCAGAAACCACAATATCACTTTGTTCTTTGTTTCTGAATTAACTCGCACACAAACCCGCGCGCGCGCGCGCGTGTGTGTGCATGTGTGTGTGTATGTGTGTGTGCGTGTGTTTGTGTGTGTTAATCTCTCCCTCTCTGTCTCTACATATATATATATATACTATATAATATATATATATATTATATATATATATATATACATATATTATATATATAATATATATATTATATATATATATATATATATATATATATATATATATATATATATATATATATATATATATTAATATGTAGATACATACATATACAGTGGTGCCTCAGGATACGAATTTAATTCGTTCCATAACGTAGCTCGTTTCGTGAAAAACTCGTATCTCCAAACGAATTTCCCCATTTATAATAATGGAAATCCAATTAATCCGTTTCACACCCTAAAACTATCAATATAAAAATTAACATGGTATTTAATGCAGAATTAAAGTAATTTTTCTAACATTTAACAATGATAAATAATATACTGTACTTTACCTTTATGAAGAGTCGTGGCTGGCTTGAGGGAGACGATGGGTAGGAGGAGAGGTGTTACTGTGGACGGCATCGTGGGTTACACAATTTCTTCACTTAAACCACAAAAAACACTGAAAAGCGCAAATGAACGCAAAGATGCTTCCGCTACGAGAGAACAACGCACACTGAGAGCGGGATGCAGCGGCGGGAAGCACGTGGCGTAACCACAACGTCGCTCGTAACGCGAGCGAATGCTCGAATACCGAGGCGAATTTTCCAAGTATTTTGTGCTCGTAACCTGATTTGCTCGTACGGGGAGACTCTCGTATCATGAGGTGCTACTATATATCATCATCATCATCAGGTGCCCTGCCGCATGGCGTTGGCGAACATGGACCTCCATCTGTCTCTATCTCTTGTTGCCCCAAGCATCTCTTCCACCCTCCTCGTCTTCAGCCACTCCGCAAGTCCGTCTAGAATTTTCTCCCTGGGTCTACCTGATCTCTCTTTCCTTCCAGCTTTCCCGTTGTGACCAGGTGCTCCAAATCCCCCTTCCTCATAAAATGGCCTATAAATGCTGCCTGTCTTTTCCTAATTTTCCTTTTGAATGATCTACTTGTGTCTGCCTCCATCAAGACTGTCTCGTTTGTTTTCTTTGCTGTCCATGGAACTCTCAACATTCTTCTTAGAAACCACATCTCGGCTGCCTCAATCTTGCTCTGGCTTTGCTTGTTGACTGTCCACGCCTCACATCCGTACAACAGTATTGGTTCTATATAACATTCAAGGACTCTCTTCCTGATATTAATTGATAGGCATTTGTTGGTAAGAATGCTTGCCATCTTTTTGAATGCTGTTTTGGCTTGGCCGACTCTGCCGGCTATTTCCGATGTGCATCTGCCGTCTGATGAAATGACCACCCCCAGGTATTTGAACTTATCAACCTGTGTCAAGGTTGCGCCATTTGCTGTTATTTTGCATGAGGGGATTTCATGGTGTTTTTTTTTACAGATCACCATGACTTCAGTCTTCCTGCTGTTTAGTTCCAACGCCTTACCCTTGCTTTCCATCCCCAATACATTCACAAGGTTTTGGAGGTCCCTTTCATTTTCTGCAATTAGCACGGTGTCACCTGCGCATCGAATGTTGTTTATCATTTTCCCACCAACCCTCAATCCAGGTTTCTCATGATGTTTTCGCTGTAAAGTGAAAACAGATCTGGTGACAAAACACAACCCTGTCTGACTCCTCTTTTGATGTTTTGGAAAGAGCTTATATTGTCCTCCACTCTCACTGCAGCTGCTTGTTCCCAGTACATACTCCTGACCATTCGCAGATCTTTTCCTCAACATGGAGTCTCTCCAGTTGGTTGATCAACCCTTCATGTCGTACCCGATCGAAAGCCTTGGTATAGTCAACAAAGCAAAAATACAAATCCTTATTCATCTCAATTGACCTCTCTATGATAGTTCTTAGGATGGATATGGCATTAACAGTCCCTTTCCCCTCCACAAATCCACACTGTTCTTCTGCAATTTCCCTCCTGATTCTATTCCTTGTCTTCACCATGATTATTCTTAACAGGATTTTTGTTACATGACTCATCAAACTGACTGTGCGATGGAGCTCGCATTCTATAGCCCCTGTCCTCCTTGGAAGTGAAATGAAAATTGATTTTGACATATCTTTGGGGATTTTTCCAGTGTCGTAAATTTCATTTAGGAGGACTGTTATTTTTTCTATGCCAAATTCCTCCATTGCCCTAATCATCTCTGCAGCAATGCTGTCTGGTCCTGGGGCTTTTCCTGGTTTCATCTTTCCCATGCTGCTCCAACTTCATCTCCCACCACGGGTGGTCCCTCAAAGTTCTTTTTTATAATGTGTTCTTCGTTTCTGTCATCCTCAAAAAAGTCCCTAATGCACTCTCCCCATCTGTCCAGTATTTTGTCTTTTTCCATGATAAGCGTGCCATCTTTCGATTTCAAGCAACCAGTTGATGTGCATGTATTTTTCCTGTGGACAATTTCTTCAATTCGTCTGTACATACCCTGAGGATCTATTTTGTGTCTGTTTTCTATCTCTTTGCATTTTGTGTTCAGCCAAGCTTCCCTAGCCTCACTGCACCTATACCTGATTTCTTTGTTTATCTTCCTGTATGTCTCCTCGTTTCTCTTTACCTTCCTCCTTTCCTCCACCAAGCCCAGAATTTCATTAGTTATCCAGCTTTTTTTTTGCCTTTCTATCCGCACCAGGGATATCTTCACAAGCTTCGTCTATCGACTTTCTCAACTTTGTCCATTGTTCCTCACTGTCACCAACGTCCTCCAGAGCACTGAATCTGTTTTGAACATGTACATTAGTTTGATGTTGCTTTTGGTCTGTTTCCTTTTCCTCAATTTCAGCCTAAACCTTCCCACTACAGGATTGTGGTCACTGTTGCAATCTGCTCCTGGTTTTTGCTGACAGTAAAGAATTCTAAATCTTTTGTTGATCAGGATGTAGTCAATCTGATTTTTGGTATTATCTCCTGGACTCATCCAAGTCCATTTTCTTCTATTGGGCTGCTCAAACCAGGTGTTTCCTATATGAACTCATTCATCTGTGCCCATTCTGCAAGTTTCCCTCCCCTTTCATTTTGTGTACCAAGGCCATGAGGTCCAACTATATCCTCTACCCTATCCTGTCCCACTTTAGCATTAAAATCTCCCATTATTACTGTAACTTCTTGTGATTTACATTGGACCTTGGCCATCTCTAATACTTCGTAGAAGTTGTTGATGTCTTCCTGAGTACTTGCGGATGTTGGTGCATACACCTGAATGATGTTGATATCAAATGGTTTGCCTCCCAATTTGACCAGCAAAACTCTGTCGGGCACAGCCCAGTATCCCTTAACTGCTTTTGATTTGTCTTTGTCCATTATGATGCCTACTCCTCTTTCATGTGAATTACCACCAGAATATATCACTGTGTATTCTCCTGATGTTATCATGCCTGCCCCCTTCCATCTCACTTCCCCTAGTCCTAAAATACTGATGTTAAGCCTTTCCATCTCCATTTTGATGTTGTCTAATTTTCCCTTCTGCAACAGTGTTCTGATGTTCCATGTTGCTATTTTGGTGTTTCTATGTTTGACTTTAGGTTTGAGAGAAAGAGACAAACAGACAGACAGACAGACAGACAGACAGACAGACAGACAGAGACAGTGAGAGCAATATCGTATATATATATATATATACATATGTGTGTGTGTGTGTATATATATATACATATGTGTGTGTGTGTGTGTATATAAATACATGCAGCTGAGTGATAGATGTCGCGCCAGCAGGCAGCAAAAGTGTGTGTGGTATTTACAGTGATTTTATCGTGGTTCTATCTGATTTTATGCATTGAATTTTGTATCAGTTTGTTGCTTTTAAATCCCGACACACGGTGATGTAAATATTTTACCAGATAATCTGATTTTAAAGTTTTTATACCTACTTTTCATCATTTTATCATGAGAGTTGTCTTCCTTCGACAAACAGGCTGAGCATTTTTCTCTCGTTTGTTTATATGGATTACTGGTGACTGACTACGTTATTTGCTCTGAAAGTTGTATCAGTGTATTCGTGATGGAATGGACGTTATTTTGGTGTGTGTTTTGTGCCTCTCTTCCCCCGAACCTGCGTTTGCTATGGTTCCTGTTTTTGGCCAGACTATCAGGTACAGTTGCAATATTTGATTACACTCGCCCGCCAGTTTATTCCTGCCATGCTTCACACGTGCGTTATCTAGGTCATTCCTTTCCTTTCTCTCTCCCTCCTCCTGCGCTTTTCGTGCCCTCACCATCCCATTCTTCCATCCACCGACAGTTTCGCCCTTCCCTTTCTACATTCCAGCGAACTCACTCACATCGGTATTTACACCCTCACCCTCCCACCTGTCAACGTCCTGCCTTGTCGGCTGCTCATTCACCCCTTCTATCCTACAGCTGCAATGAACTGCTAGCAGTGCAACCTGCACCCCTTGATCCAACCTTGAACCTGACATTACGAAGGCTCCGCATCGGTGTGAATCTTCCTCATGTTCGGGGATGCAGGGCGGGGAGAAGAAAGCATAGAAAGATTGCTGTTGCCAGTCGTGCTCCCCCTATCTCTCATGGATCCCCACCTCGCTCTGCTGTTCCATCAAACCTAATTACTGTGCCCCTTTTCAAGCCTGGTTGCTCTGTTAGGTGCCACAAGAAACTGACCCTCTCTGTGTTCAATGCCCGATCAGTTGGTACAGCAGTGAAGAGAACCGCCATCAACGATTTTGTCATTGACAACGATGTCAGTGTGTTGTGTCTGACAGAGACTTGGTTGCTGCCCAGTGGTGATGAGGCCAATTGTTGTGACTTGTCCCCTCCAGGCTTCAAGACTCTCAGCTTCCCTCGGCAGACCCGTGGTGGAGGCATCGCTTTTGTTGTGTCTGATGCCATTACTTCCTCCATTAGTGCTACCTCGAACTTCTCCTTCCCTCACACTTCATTTGAACTGGCCCAACTTACTCTCTCCCTACCCCAGCTTCTACTTCATGTCTTCTGCTTGTACCGTCCCCCTCCTAACAAAAAGAACCATCTCAAGGACTCACTCTTTCTCGACGAGCTCCCCGATCTACTTGAACATATGAACATGGTTAGAGGCAATTTCATTTTGGTGGGAGACTTTAACTTCCACTGGGATACCCCCTCAAATACATATCCGTCGCGTCTCATGGATCTTCTTGAATCCTTCAATCTATCCCAGGCTGTCACCTCCCCTACCCACAAGTCTGGCCATATCCTCGACTGGATCATTCACCCTGAAGGAGAACTGGTTGAGTCTGTCTCGACCAGCCTGTCCCTGACTTCGGACCACTACCCTGTTCTAGCCATGCTGAACCTCCCTGTTCCCTCTAAGCCTCCCCGCTACATTGAGAAGCGTGACTTGGCATCCATCGACTTTGTGGCTTTTAGATCGGATGTGCTGGCCGCTCTTCAGTCGGCTCCTGCCCTATCTGCCGTGCTGTTCAACAGCCTTCTTCAAGACGTCATGGATCGCCATGCTCCTGTTCTTCGACGGAAAATCTCCACCCGACCACCGTCGCCCTGGTTTCCAGCTGCTGGAGAACAAGTACTGGATGCTAAGCGTGCAAGGACGTAAAGGGCTGATGAGATCATGGCTTAAAAGTGGACTAGAAAATTCACAAACAATAAATGCGTGCTGCTAAAATTAGTAAATACCTTAGTACAAAAGCCAAGTGCATATATATAATTCAAAAATCACTGCATGTTACTAACAACAACAAAATTGTTCAGTCACCATTTGCATTCAGGAGAATAAAATTATCCACTTCGTTCGCCTGTCTATCCGCTAATTCTACCACAGAAATTTTTGACTTTTTTAGTAAACAATTGAAGAATTCGTTCAAGCCTCGACTTCAGTCAGCAATGTTATCAGATGTTCCCTATGACTCTTTCACTGAACCCCTGTTAATGATTTAAGCTGTACAACTGTTTCAGTAAATTTATTCATAAAACTACCATAAAGTCATTGCACTTGATCCCTTCATCTGTTCTTTTATCCATTGATCACGATTTGCTTCTACATCACTGTCTGTAATGACTCTCTCACTTCTGGAGTTTTCCTTCTATTCTCAAGACAGCTATTGTTCAACCTCTTCTAAAGAAACCCTCCCTTGATCCTGAAAACCTGAAAAACTACCGTCCTGTTTCCAATCTGTCCTTTCTTTCTAAGATTATTGAAAAGATCGCACTTCTCCAACTCCAGGAACACCTGGATTGCAACAGCCTTCTCTATCCTTTGCAATCTGCCTATCGCTCTGGTCATAGTACAGAGACTGCTCTTTTGAAGATTGTGAATGATCTGCTATCTACTCTAGACAATGGTCAGGTGTCCCTTCTCTCTCTTCTTGATCTCTCTTCTGCCTTCGACACTATTGATCACAATACTCTTCTTTCTCGACTTCAGAATATTTTTGGTATCTCTGGCATTGCTCTGTCATGGTTTCAATCCTACCTTTCTGGTCGTGTACAAGTTGTCTCCATAAATGGTGTCTCTTCTAATCCTACCATCTTGAAGTACGGTGTTCCTCAGGGCTCTGTCTTAGGCCCTATTCTCTTTATTTTGTACACTCAGCCCATCTCTGACATTGTAGCCCATCATCACATATCCCATCACTGTTTTTCTGATGACAACCAAATCTACATGTCTGGCCATCCCTCCACTATCCCTTCTATAATTCAACGCACACAGCTCTGCATTTCTGACATAAAGTCTTGGATGACATGCAACAAACTCCAGCTGAATAATGACAAAACAGAATTTATATTTATTGCATCAAAGCGACTTCTGTCTACTGTGCCTATCCCTGTTTCTATCCAGCTTGAAGACTCGGTAATCCACACTTCCACATCCGTGCGTAATCTTGGAGTTGTACTGGACCAAACTCTTTCCTTCCACAGCCAGGTATCCTCTGTCTGTCGTGCTTGTTACTTAGAACTTCGACGGATCAGTTCTGTGCGTCATCTTCTATCTGAAGAAAGCACTATAACTCTCATTTCTGCACTCATTCTTTCCAGACTCGACTACTGTAACTCGCTTCTTGCTGGCTGCCCCCAAACACTCTTATCCAAATTGCAAAAAGTTCAAAATAACGCTGCTCGCCTTGTACGGAAATGCCCAAGGTCAACTCATGTTTCCCCTCTGCTTCGAACTCTACACTGGCTTCCTGTTCGAAAGCGTATTGACTATAAACTTTCCCTCCTATGCCATAAGTCTCTGGCTGGTCTAGCTCCCCCCTATCTTTCTGATCTCCTGACTGTTTACATTCCCTCCAGAGAGCTACGCTCTTCTACTGATTCCCACCTACTTAGAATCCCACGCTTCCGCAGCAAAACTCTTGGTGAACGTGCTTTTTCTTATCAGGCCCCCTCTATTTGGAACAAACTTCCCTTTCCTCTCCGCTCTACCTGTACCCTTTCTTCGTTTAAGTCCAGTCTAAAAACCACTCTTTTTAAATCCTAGCCTGTAGTTCTGTACTCTTACTTCAGCTGCCACCTTGAAATCTGTGCCCGCGCGCGTGTGTGTGTGTGTGCGGGTGTGGGGGTGTGTGTGTGTGTGTGTGTGTGCGGTGTGTGTGTGTGTGTGTGTGTGTGTGTGTGTGTGTGCGGGTGTGTGTGTGTGTGTGTGTGTGTGTGTGTGTGTGTGTGTGTGCGTGTGCGTGTGTTGTGTGTGCGTGTGTGTGTGTGTTTACTGTAAGCGCTTAGGGCTTTTTTTAGATTAAGCGCCATAAATGTTCACTATTATTATTATTTTAATTCAGCCGCTGAAGTCGGACATTTTATCTGTGAACTGTGTTTACATTTTAGCTTACTGTGTTCGCCCAACGCTACAGCTTTCCCAAACCTTTGTGTTCTCTTGTTTTAAGTGTTGTGAACTGACCAACCCACACACCAACCTGCTAGTATCTTCCTCTCCTGACTGGCTCGCAATTATGGACCCGTCTTTTATAAAACAAATTGGACTGACACTTTTTAAACACAGCAAGTGCTACCTCGGTGGAGACGTCTACCAGCGCATACGAACACTGGGGCTGTGTCCTAAGCCCTGCACTGCGCGATCCTGTCGTGGTGGACGTCTCCACCGACTTTGGCACAACCTGCCTCCTGCTGTGCCAGTCCGACACCACTTTTCGTCTTCTGCTTCTTCGTCTCCTCCACTGCCCCTGCACTCGACCTTGCTGCTGCAAACTTCGTCTCCTCCTCTGCCGTCTTCGCCTTCGCCTTCTGTCCCGCCGGTGCCGCCTTCGCCTTCTGTCCCACCGGTGCCGCTTTCGTCTTCTGTCCCGCCGGCGCTGCCCTCATCTTCTGTCCCGCTGGTGCTGCCTTTGTCTTCTGTCCCACTGGTGCCGCCTTCGTCTTCTGTCCTGCGGGTGCCTCCTTCGTCTTCTGTCCCGTCGTTGCTGCCTTCGTCTTCTGCCCCGCTGGTGTCGCCTTCGTCTTCTGTCCCGTTGGTGCTGGCTTCGTCTTCTGTCCCGTCGGTGCTGCCTTCGTCTCCACCTTGGCCGCCGCCATGTGACCCTGATAAACTAAACCTATGCCTTTTTAACGCTCAGTCAACATGCACTGATGGCAAAGCCGATGTCATTGCTGACTTTATCGCAGATGAGCATGTTGACATTGCTTTTATCACCGAAACATGGCTTAACCCCCTTGGTCATGAACCTATACATGCGAGTCTCACTCCGAGTGGTTACAGGCTTGCTTCTTTCCATCGCTCATCCCGAGGGGGTGGTATCGCCATCCTCTACAACGACTCACTCCATTCCCGCCTGTCTTTCTCGCAGTCTCTGCCTTTCTCCCATCCTTCTTTCGAGCACGTTGAAGTATCCTTCCAATCCACCCCTCACCCCATCACCTTCTCCTGTGTCTATCGACCTCCACCTAGCTCTGCCAACAAGCTCACCACATCCATGTTTCTCTCTGACTTTGACCAACTACTTGACTACTACTGCCTCTTACCTGGAAATCTCATCATTCTAGGTGACATCAATGTCCACTATGACAACACTCACCGTTATGACACAAGACATATCATCAACTCTTTGTCCAATCACAATATGACTCAACACATTTCTGAACCAACCCATCAAAAAGGTCACATTCTTGACTGGATCATTTCTCGTGATCACCACAATTCAGCTACTGACAACTGCTTAGTTCTTTCTACCCATCTAACTTCAGCCCTTTCATCTGACCACTCTGCAATTCTCTGTTCTCTTGACATTCCTCCTCCTTCCTGTACCATGCGCACAGTGACTCGACGCAATCTCAAATCTATCGACCTCTCCACATTTTCATCTGATGCCTTCCATCTCCTTTCTGAAAAGTCACATAACCTTGCCGATGAATTCTATGCTACTCTCCACCATCTTTTGGACACTCATGCTCCAGCACAACCCGTCTTTTACCTGACCGCCCCCCTACCCCCTGGCTCACTCATGAGATTGCCTGTGCACAAATCCAAACTCACTGTTCATAGGCAACTTTTCCAAGCCTCTAAACAAAAGTATCCACCCTCATTGCATCTGCAAAAACAAGCTCTTTCCAAACCAAAATCCTGAATGCCTCTTCTTCAAAAGAACTCTTTACAACCATGAATCATCTCCTTGGCACACGAAAAGATTTACCTCTCCCAACAAAACACACAAATGAAGAACTCTCATCTGTATTCTCCAAGTATTTCACCACCAAAATACAAACTCTTCGTGACAGGCTTGACAGGACACCCTGTCAACCATGCCCATCTGACCCTTCCTTCTCTGGCACACCTCTTACTCCTCCTTGCAGCTGATACTGGCAAAGTCTCTCTCCTCACACTCCTTGATCTGTCTGCAGCCTTTGATACCATTGATCATGGTATTCTCCTTTCTAGACTTCATCATACTTTTGGCATCTCTGACATTGCTCTCTCCTGGTTCACTTCATATCTATCAAACAGAAAACAAACTGTTCTCATCAATGGCACTTACTCTCAACCTGCATACCTGACCTGTGGTGTTCCACAAGGATCTGTCCTTGGCCCTGTTCTTTTCACTCTTTACACCTCCCCCCTGTCCACCATCATCAACTCCCACTCTATAAAACACCACTTCTATGCTGATGACACCCAACTTCAAGACAGTGACTCACCTGACAGTATACAGCGCCTCCTGACTCGCTGAGTGTTACTTGGACATTAAAAATTGGATGACATACAACAAACTTCAGCTTAATGATGACAAGACAGAAGCTATCCTCATTGGCACCCGTCAGAAACTTTCTCAGCTGCCTCTTTCTCTCCCATTATGTAACACATCAGTTCCAATTTCTGATTCAGCTAAAAACCTTGGTGTCTGCATTGACTCTACCCTCTCCATGAACAACTTTGTTTCTCAAACTGCCAGATCTTGCTACTATCACCTCCATCGTATAAGCCTGATCAGAAAGTATCTCTCTCTCGAAACAACTGCAAAACTCGTTCTCTCCTTCATAATGTCTCGCATTGACTATTGCAATTCACTCCTGTCCGGTCTTCCTGCCTCCACCATTCACATCCTACAGCGCATTCAAAACAATGCTGCACGCCTTGTACTCAAAAAGAAAAAAGCTGACCACATATCTCCTCTCCTGGCACAACTTCACTGGCTCCCTGTATCAAAGCGTATACAGTACAAACTAGACACCATGTGCTACAAAAGCCTCAATAACGCAGCCCCCGATTACCTGTCAAGCCTACTTGAGATCTATGTTCCCTCACGTACCCTCCGCTCTGCCTCCGATCCTCTGACTTTTCGCTTTCCACGCACTAAGCTCAATACCTATGGTCCACGAGCCTTCTCTGTTTCTGGTCCGCTCTCCTGGAACAAACTTCCTCTCTCAGTCCGTCAGCAACCTACTTTTGTCTCTTTCAAGTCCGCTCTCAAAACTCATCTTTTCTCCTCTGCATAAAATCCTGACCTCACCCAATCCCCTCTGCAGCCTGTCTCCACTCGGAGGAGAATCACATTGTAATATATAATTGTATATGCTATGCTCTCTATAATTTTCCATTGCTTTTATTCTTTCTCCCCATTTATAGCCGTGTGCGTGCGTGTGTGTGTGTGTGTGTGTGTATGTGTGTGTGCGTGCGTGCGTGTGTGTGCGTGCGTGCGTGTGTGTGTGTCTGTTTCAGCGCTTAGATTTGATTTTATCAAGATTTTGCGCTATATAAATATTGTAATTATTATTATTATTATTATATACATAATATTGCTCTCACTGTCTCTCTGTCTCTCTGTTTGTCTGTCTGTATGTCTGTCTGTTTGTCTCTTTCTCTCTATCTATCTATCTATCTATCTATCGATCCATCTATCTACATAGAAAGATGGATAGATAGATAGATAGATATCTATCTATCTATCTTTCTATCTATCTCTATCTCTTTCTCTCTGTCATGTGAATATTTCTGTCGTTTATCAAAAACGCCACAGGATGATTAAATGCAATTTTTGTTGTGTTGTCCAGCTTTAAGATATCTCAGAGGGAAACTGCTGCAGAGAAAAACATATTCAGCTTAAATATTACAACAACCATATAATTTTACAGGTCAGATTGAATTTATTCATGTCGTGGAGTATGGCGTCTACCGTTTGTAATCTGGCCACATACAGCTAAGTAGGACTGATCAGAATACGTAGCATAAATGTGTTAGATTTTAATGTTGATGCTTGTTGCTGTCAATTTCTTTGATAACATTTGTTGTAACTGTCAAAGCATTTCGTTTATGGATCAGGGCCCGTATGCACGTCGGTCCGTTTAGTGGACTAACCGCGTTTATCCCCTATACGGGCGGATAGGCGGGAAAAATCGGTATGCACGTCAATCTGGCTAGCCTATCCTATACGGATTTTCGCGTTTAAAGTTATCGCACCTCTGGGGGTCCGATAGCGGGCCTAAACGCGTGTAAATATGGCGGCACTTTTGTTTTTCCAAGCACGACAGCGGCGTCTTCTGCGAAGAAACCGGATTTTCCGGGACCGTACTAATCCCTTCGACACGTACAACGACAGAGAAGTGTTTCGTAAGTTCCGATTTCGTCGGCAGCACATCCTGGAACTGACACGTCAGGTGTCAGCTGACATCACTCTCGCGAATCGCGGATTCACCCTCACTCCCCTGCAGCAAGTGCTCGTCACTTTGCGCTACTTGGCCACGTCTGCATCATTTAGGTCAGTGTAATTCTATTGGCATGTGAAATGATAATGATAAAAAACAGTAACTCACCGGTCACTCCAGAGAACAAGTTTGACTTGTCCCCTATGATAGACAATATCACTTCTTCGTAGGGCACTGGCGCTGGTGCTGGCCCTCCTCCCGTTTTCGCCTCGTCTCTCTCTTTGTTTAGAACCGACGCTTTCAGTGCTCTCCATTTCTTCTTCAAATCCGTTAGAGTTCGCACTACCATGCCGCATGCGTTCACCTTGGATGTTATTCTCTGCCATATCTCCTTCTTCATCTCACTGGTTATGGTGGCGCTGTGACTGCTGAAAAGGGTCACATGTTCTACTTGCAGCTCTTCAAGTAGTATTCTAACTTCCTCAGCACTGAAGTTAGCTTTTCTGGCCCTTTTTCCCACTTTCTCCGTCATGCTGCAAATTTCAGAAGCTTCCACGTGTAGTTGGATTAAACCGAAAGCACACAGCGGAGCCGGTTTTCCCAGTAATCTATAAATATCTCACCTATCACTTGGCGTTTAGCTATACGTTTCCGTTTAGCGCGTCGTGCATACCAAATCCGGTTAGGGTTTATACGCGGTTAGGGCCCGTATAGCTAACCGCGTTTAAGCTCTAAACGCGTTTAAGCTAACCGCCTCTGACGTGCATACGCGCCCAGGCCCACGTCCGAAAGCTGCATCTCCCTTCGACGCCTCACGGCATAGGAAGACGGAAAAAAATAAAAGTAAATAAGTAAGTTCCTTCATTCTGTCCACCAGATTGCTGCAGGACGCTGAAGAAAGCTGGTTGATAGGGTGAGGAAGCGAAGAACTTTAACAGTAAACTGGAGGACTGGATGAGGGGAGTGTAAAGGTTAAAGAGTTCTACAAGCCATGGCCAGAAACAGGTGCATGTCGTAAACTTATGAATTGACTCATGTCTACCCAGGACGCTTACCCCACTTTTCTTTGTTCATTTAGTTTTGCTGTTAGGCCCTTGCCCCCCCCCCCCCCACACATCAGGCTTTGGTCTTTATCAGAATGAATATCATATGTGAATCGTGAATCTTCATGATTGTCTCTGCGTGGTATGTGTGTGTGCGCGCGCGCGCGTGTGTGTGTGGTTTATATATATATATATATGTGTGTGTGTGTGTGCGCTTGTGTTTGTGTGTGTGTGTATGCGTGTGTGTGTGCACACTTATAATGAGTCAACGGAGATTTCTTTTTAAAAAAAGAATTGTTTTAACGGGACAGTCTGGCTTTTCCCTCTGTCCTACACTCATTTACACAGTGTAAACAACAGGCAGCTCAGCGCTGGTCGGTTTCCAACATGGCGGCCACTTGTCTCTCGCTGTGGGGTCGTTTCGCCCCAAGGCTCACAGATGTCTGTGGTTTTAACACGTCAGCGGTTATACAATAACATTTCTGTGTCCTGTGTCATGCCACCTCACCATCTGTCTGCCTCTCGGCCTTATACCGTGTACCATTGCAAGGACAATGTGCTCTGGTTAACTTTGCTGTCTTCCAAAATGAATTCATTTTGATATAATATTCATTATCCTTCTATACAAGGCATTACGAAACGTCATTCTACTGTTATATAAGTAGATTAATTCACTGGTCGTAAACTTTGTTAATATTTTAGCCGTGTATTAAGCGTATTTACCTTAACCAACGCATTGCTTAATTTTCATATCAATGTTTTGATGTGCTTACAACGTGTCATAGTTTATTGCTTACACCCTTCAAATAGTATGATTTCTTTTTCAGAATAAACTTCATTTTCCATATTCTGTATTCTAGTCTTTAAACTGTTGATGTGAATGGAAAGTGACTTGCAATAGGTATAGATGTAAACAGTAACAGATAAATGTGCCAGTGGACAGGTAGATGACTGACGGGTGAGAGGTAAGATGAACGACGCGGCAGTGGACAGATTACCTGGGCAGACAGGCGATACTTGTGACCCTGCAGCCAGCACCTGGCTGATGTTTCAGTCAGAACTAGAGACACTGGTACCTGTGGCTACACATGTAACAGGTGTGTGTGTTTGTTCTTTTCTTTTACACGTTTACAAGGCATTGACTTTACACACAGATAATCACCCTTGGCAGCCACTGTCTACGTGACTGCACTATCAATCTTTGGCTTCATGTTTTCCATAGATCCCATGTTCACTTCTCTTCATGCTCGGCTGATCATTTAAATGAGGGAATTATCCTATCTTAGATGAGGCAAACTATTTCTTGTTGTCTCTGGTTGTGTGTGGCTAAGTTCGTGTTCATTGCAGCAGCTGGCTGTCTTCAAGCAGCAAGCCTAATGAACACTTCATGTGCTTCGTTCAAAGTTCAGTTTTGACTTTCCATACCGACAAAATATTCATACAGCCGTGTGTGGAGGGAGTTAAGATTGTTGCCCTATCTCATGGGACAATGATAGTTTTACATGTTGATCTCTGCCTGATGGGAAGCGTATATGCACTTTCTTTGGCCCACACTGTGCTATCGTTTTGTTGTTGTACGGTCTGCGTACTCCATGTTCGGTGGATGTGTATGCTGGATGTTTTCATGTTTCCATAATCTGTTGAAAGGACATGGCTTGCAGGATCTTTAATGTGCATATTTGATGCCCAGCGTGCGTGTACACACATATTGACTTGAGAGATCACGAGTATCCTTACCTTTACCCACCAAGTGGTAAGCAAGTAAGGTGAATTAGACTTTCTGATTGGAAATCTAATGTCCTAACCACTTAGCCATCATGCCTATCACACTGTGTTATGATAGTTGTGTTTACATATGTGCTGTCATCGAGATGTCGCATTTCTCGATTTCATGTGGAAATTTTATTACTTTCAAAAAAACAAATGATTTGATTAACATTCGTTTTGTGGCCTCCATCTAAAAAAGAAAATATATATAAGAAGCAAGAAGTCTTGGAACGCAAGGTTCGATAGCATACTGTTGAGATCTTTCTTCCCATTCCACTACACATTCACGTAAAAAATCTGACGACAGCATGATAACAATGATATTTGTAAGGCGCTAAATCCTGATGTTTAAATCAAACCAAAGCTGACAATCCTCCTTCACCAAAATATCCACTCACAATGACCAAAGCAGATTAAGGGCATAAAGAAAGCACTTGCACTTGGGAAACTACAGAAGAAGACCAGTATGATAAGGGAAGAGGAATCACTGCTGGACAAAAAGGTATGCCTTCAAGTTAATTTTGAAGGGAGACACAGAGTATGTGACTGTTGAAGAGACAGGGGAAACTCGTTCAAGTTGATATGGGCAGACACAGAATGTAAAGGCGGCTGACTGCAGAGCATCTGTATCTTGGAATTTGTGAACAAAGTACCAGAATCAGAATAGATAGGTCCAACAGTAGTGTACATTCGGAGGTTCTCACAAGATTTGTACTGGATAAAATTTTTCCGAAAAATTCACTTTTATAAATAAATGAAAATGCATGCACACAAGGAAAAAAATT
>JAPXFY010000020.1:11205285-11220285 GCA_030674185.1 Monoplex corrugatus
ATTAAATACGCGTTCTTATTCTTTTTTCTTGTTCGTTTTTTTTTCTGGTTCCTGTTTGCTTGAACGCGGGCAGTCACACTTGTTTTGCATTCAGTGATTGTTGGTATTATGCGTGATGTGAATTGATTTGGCTCAACGATTATTGTTAACATGTGTTACGTGAAGCGACTTGACTCAGATATTACTGTTATTATGTGATGTGAAGTGACTTGTGTCAGTGGTTATTGTCATGTGAAGTGACTTTGACATAGTGGTTGTAGTTATTATGTGTGATGTGAAGTGACTTGACTCGCCGGCTATTGTTATTATGTGTATTATGGGGTGACTTGACTCAGTAGATACTGTCAGCATGTGTGATGTGAAATGACGTCATGAAATGGCTGTCGGTCAATAACAGGGCATGGATGTTTTAATAACAGACGTTCTCCCAACGTTGTCTCCTGTGGTGTGAAATTCCTGACAGTAGCCTCTCACTCACTCGCTCAGTTTCGTCAGCTACTCTCTCTCTCTCTCTCCGTCTCTCTCTCTTCTCCTCGTCTCTCTCTCTCCCCTCTCTCCTTCCCTCTCTCCTCTCTCTCTCTCTCTCTCTCTTCTCTCTCTCTCTCAGAGTGTGCTTCATTTTGCCGGCAGCTTTAAGACTGGAAGTTGATAATGGTATCATGAGTTTTGTTTCCCTTTTTTTCAATTTAAGTTATATTATCGACCAGTGTCTTTGTGTTTGTGTTAGTGAGTGTCTGTATGGGGATTTGTGAGCAAGGCTTTGTGAGCTTTTTGGGGAGTAGCTCTTTACCAAATGTTGGTTTGAGTTGAGGACTAGTAAAAGTGTAAGTTTAGTAAGGTAAGGCTCCCAGGCAAAAATCACGCAGACCAAAAAAGTGCCTAAAATTAGTTTTTCCAAGAACAGCAGTTTCTGGGAATTTCTGACAATATCTGAAATCTTTTTCACTGTTGTGAGGTTGCTATTGTCTTGGATACACGTCAAATTTTCTTTCAACTGAAGCTTCTTCAAGGTCACTTTGACCCTAAGAAGTACAAAATCAGGATTTTCTTTAATTATTGTCTCTAACAATTGAGAATGTTAGAATGCCTTGACTTCTTACTTGATTTATCCTGCCTCATTGTTCGCTTATAACTTTCTAGCCGCCGGTGAAGACTAAGAAAAAAAGCTGCGCTATCAACATTTACCAGTGAGCGCGGCCCTAACCAGTTAGCTTTTAACCAAAGTGGCCAGTGAACTAATCTATTTCCATCACGAACTGAGGGAGTAAGAGGGAGGAGTATGCTTCCCTGCTGGTGGTGATGATGCAGACAGACAGTCAGACAGACTTGAAACAGACTACTGAAATTCGTAATTTGATGCCCAGATAAACGTGAGAGAAGGGAAGTGAGTTGTGTTTTGTCATCTTTTAATTTGTAGCATTGTGTGCATGCGTGTGTTTACATGTTGCATGTGCGGACTCGGCGGCGGCGTCGTCGGGCTGTGTGTGTGTGTGTGTGTGTGCATGTGTGTATGCACGTATGCACGTATGCACAGTTCAGTCACATATTACCGGTCATCAGACGAAGGAAAAAAGAATGCGGGGGACAATGTGAAGGGGGAGGATGAGAGGAGGACAAGACGGGGGTGAACATTGTACAACATAGCGACAAACTCTTCGCCTGTGCTGCAGGAGATTGACCCTATAAGCTTGATCACCATGTCCAAGGTAGGCAGTCTTAGTCAGAGTGTCATATACTTGATAATGCTGTGATAATCACATGTTTGTCTTTTAAAGGGATAAAAAGCTGCCACTCATGCAGCAATTAAGACATTCGACAATCAAGCTTCACACACAAAAACACCTAGCTAACTATGCAAAAACTGATTTGTATGATTTATTGATAATCAGTAAAGCGTGCGTCACTTTTCTTACTTCTTGACTTTTTTTAAAATTTCACTTCCCTCTTCACACGTTTCTTGTTTACGCACGTCCTTTCACCGGATCAGATATGCCTCTGGTTCAAAACACACACGCACATGCGCACACGCACGCGCGCGCACACACACACACACACGGACGCACGCACTTACGCGCAAGCGTGCACACCCCACACACACACACACGCACACACACACACAAAACACAAGAAATTTATTTATGAGTGTTTGAAATAAGCAAAGAATATGCTTTTTTACGTCCTGCCCTCAACAGGAAGGGTCTACACTACACACAAATTACACATTAAACAAAATAGATGTTCCACATGCAAATTTGAATATTGGCAAAAAGCCATTTTCACCGCAGTTGCGTGAGATCGGCGGATCGCCGATAAGTACCAGTAAGTACTTTTGTAACGAGAGCAGTTCACAGTAGCATTAAAATATAATTGAAGTGTTATAATAAGTAGTGGAAGATATCTACGATGGATCCTGAAAATTATTTGGGAACGACACATCCGCAACGAACATGTAGTTGTATAATCTGAAATTATCAACGGGGTGAAGAGAAAGGATGGTCTTGGCCATGTCCCCAGGTGGACACAACCAACACAGTTTTTCATAGTACCATCTAGAAGAGAAACAGGGACAGACCTGTTAGCACTTAGTGGCGCATACGTCATATGTAAATTCTATACATAGGCGTTCGGACGTAACCTTCACACATACGTTTGTGTATGATTGAGTGTAACTGCTTAGATCAATAAAGCTCCACATTGACGGTGTTATGTTTCAGGTGGAGATGCAAAAGATCCTGTCTGTGCACATGTCCACAGCCCATCCTCACTTTGACCATGATGGCTCCATGTACAACTTGGGCACTGCCTTCTCTCCTCCTAATAACTATAACATCATCAAGATACCCCAGCACGCACTCGCCTCAGGTATTCTGTACTACACAGTACTTGAAGTGAAATGTGAATGAGTTTTAGAGAGATTCCCCACATTCGGACTGTTTTATATGCGCTCCATCCAAATCTGTCAGAACTTATCTAGCAATATGTTTTAACGTGCTGCAAAATGTTATGCCCATGCAAAGTCCTGGAATGAGACGGGATAGAAGGGAATTTTCATTTTGTATCAAGCACTCAGCCGACATATCTAGAATGATTGGCTATACAAATGGACAGTTATGCTCTTAACGATAGTTTCTGTTGTGCTCTCGGCTCTTAACTTGAATTACAGCAATGCGTTTCGTAATGACAGGGACAATCAAAAGCGTTAAGGGATACTGGGCTGTGTCTGACAGGTCTTGCTGGTCAAATTGGGAGGCAGACCATTTGATATCAACATCATTCAGGTGTATGCACCAACATCCACAAGTACTCAGGAAGACATCGACAACTTCTACGAAGTATTAGATATGGCCAAGGTCCAATGTAAATCACAAGAAATACAGTAATAATGGGAGATCTTAATGCTAAAGTGGGACAGGATAGGGTGGAGGATATAGTTGGACCTCATGGCTTTGGTACACGAAATACAAAGGGAGGGAAACTTGTAGAATGGGCGCAGATGAATGAGTTCATAGTAGGAAACACCTGGTTTGAGCAGCCTAATAGAAGAAAATGGACTTGGATGAGTCCAAGAGATAATACCAAAAATCAGATTGACTACATCCAGATTAATAAAAGATTTAGAAATTCTTTACTGTTACAAAACCACTACCAGGCAGACTGCAACAGTGACCATAATCCTGTAGTGGGAAGATTTAGGCTGAAATTAAGGAAAAGGAAACAGACCAAAAGCAACATCAAACTAAATCTTGGACTCTTAAAGACAGATGAAGTTATACGTAAAAAATTTAATGTACATGTTCAAAACAAATTCAATGCTCTGGAAGACGTTGGTGACAGTGAGAGAACAATGGACAAAGTTGAGAAATTTGATAAATGAAGCTTGTGAAGAAATCCCTTGAGTAGATAGAAAAGCAAAAAAAAAAAAAAAAACTGGATGAAAAAAGAAATTTTAGGCTTGATGGAGGAACGGAGGAAGGCAAAGAGAAACGAGGAGATATACAGGAAGATAAAAAAGAAATCAGGAATAGGTGCAATGAAGCTAAGGAAGCTTGGCTGAAAACAAAATGCAAAGAAATAGATAGAAGACCGACACAAAACGGATCCTCAGGGTGTGTACAGACGAATTGAAGAAATTGTCCACAGGAAAAACACATGAACACCCATAATGAAAGATGAAGTTAGAGTATCATTGAAAAAGATGAAACCAGGAAAAGCCCCAGGACCAACAACATTACTACAGAGATGATTGAATCCCTGGAGGAATTTGGTATAGAAAAAATAACAGTCCTCCTAAATGAAATTTACGACACTGGAAAAATCCCCAAAGATATGTCAAAATCAATTTTCATTGCACTTCCAAAGAAAACAGGGACTATAGAATGCGAACTCCATCGCACAATCAGTTGATGAGTCATGTAACAAAAACCCTGCTAAGAATAATCATGATGAGGACACGGAATAGAATCAAAAGAGAAATATCAGATGAACAGTGTGGATTTGTGGAAGGGAAAGGAACTATTCAATGCCATACACATCCTAAAAACTATCATAGAGAGGTCAATCGAGATGAACAAGGAATTATCTTATGCTTTGTTGATTATACCAAGGCTTTCGATCGGGTAAGACATGAAGAATTGATCAACTAATAGAAAGATTCAATATTGATGAGAAAATACGTAACGAAAAAATATGAACAAACAGCTGCAATGAGAATAAAAAAACGATATAAGCTCTTTCCAAAACATCAAAAGAGGAGTCAGACAGGGTTGTGTTTTGTCGCCAGATCTATTTTCACTTTACAGCGCGAACATCGTGAGAAACCTAGGGGGAGACCCTGGATAAAAGGTTGGAGGGAAAATGATAAACAACATTCGATACGCAGATGATACCGTGTTAATTGCAGAAAGTAAAAGGGACCTACAAAACCTTGTGAATATACTAGAAATAGAAAGCAAAGGTAAGGGGTTGGAGCTAAACAGCAGGAAGAACTGATGTCATGGCGATCAGTAAAGAACATGAAATCCCTTCTTGCAAAAGAACAGCAAACGGCACAACCTTGAGACAGGTTGATAAGTTTAAATTCCTGGGAACGTTCATTTCACCAGACGGCAGATGCACATCAGAAATAGCCAGCAGAATCGGCCAAGCCAAAACAGCATTCATGAAGATGAAAAGCATTCTTACCAACAAATGCCTATCAATTAACATCAGGAAGAGAGTTCTTGAATATTATATAGAACCACTACTGTTGTACGGTTGCAAGGCGTGGACAGTCAATAAGCAAAGCCAGAACAAGATAGAGGCAGCCGAGATGTAGTTTCTAAAAGAATGGACAGCAACAACAAAAAAACAAACGAGACAGTCTTGATGGAGGCAGACACAAGTAGATCATTCATAGGAAGATTAGGAAAAGACGGTAACATTTATAGGCCATTTTATGAGGAAAGGGGAATTGGAAGCACCTGGTTACAACGGGAAACTGGAGGGAAAGAGAGCACCTGGTAGACCCAGGGAGAAGATACTAGACGGACTTGCAGAGTGGCTGGGGACAAGGAGGATGGAAGAGATGCTTGAGGCAACAAGTGATAGAGGCAGATGGAAGTCCATAATCGCCAACGCCATGCGGCAAGGCATCTGATGATTATGATGATGTTTCTGAAGCTCGGAGTTTTTTGTTTTTTGTTTGTTTGTTTGCTTGTTTGTTTGTTTGTTTGTTTTGTGTTGTATGTGTTGTATGTGTTGTGTGTGTGTGTGTGTGTGTGTGGTGTGTGTGTGTGGAGAGAGAGAGAGAGAGAGAGAGAGAGAGAGAGAGAGAGAGTGTTTGAAACGCCGCAGAACACACAGGAGAAGAAACGACACATTGTCCAAAATGACGCTGCCTGGAATCTAACTGACGGCGATTGTGACTGGTTCTTTGCTTCGCTTAGTAACACGAATGCAAATGATCAGCGCATGCGAATTTGTTTTTTTCTGTTGGTCAATGTCTCTGGAATGAACGCCAGTAGACAATTCTTTCCTAATGAACGAAACCCAAGCAGAACACTCCACGTAATAAAATAGCAGAGGCGAGAGTCCAGCCTTCTTAACGAAATCACAAAACATTACTGCTCCTTCCTTTTAAAACGCATTATTTGTGTGTGTGTGTGTGTGTGTGTGTGTGTGTGGTGTGTGTGTGTGTGTGTTGTGTGTGTGTGTGTTGTGTTTTGGTGGTGGTGCGTGTGTGTGTGTATGTGTGCGTGCGTGCGTGCGTGCGTGGTGTGTGTTGTGTGTGGTGTGCGCGTGCGTGTGTATATATGGATATAGATAGATAGATAGATGGATAGATAGATAGATAGAAAGATAGAAAGATAGATAGATAGATAGATAGACAGATAGATAGACAGATAGATAGATAGATAGATTAGATAGATAGAGAGAGAGAGAGATGATGAATGGATGAAAGGTCAGATACATACATATATACACACATACATACATAACATATACATACATACATACATGCATACATGTACATACATGCATACATACATATAAATATAGATATGAATATATATACAGAAGAGAGAGAGAGAGAGAGAGAGATGGAATTAGATATATTTTGACAATGAAAAATCAGATCTGACATTGACGTGTTGTTAGATAAATACAAATAACTAAATAGAATCTGACGTTGACGTCATGTGTTTGGTGGCGACAAAAACGAACAAACAAACAAACAAAACCAGTAAAATCTGACATTGATATACTGTGTGATTTTGGCAGATGATTCATGCATGCATGGTTATTCATTTTCCGTATATATTTGTTGTGTGTGTGCGTGCGTGCGTGCGTTTGTGTGTGTGTGTGTGTGTGTGTGTGTGTGTGTGTGTGTGTGTGTGTGTGTGTGTGTGTGTGTGTGTGTGTGTGTGTGATTTTTCCCTCGTTTTCTGTATTATTATTATTATCATTATTATTATTATTGTTATTACATTATAAGGTGTATCTCAGTTAATGTTTCAATGTTGCTCATCCGCTGGACCGGGTTGGAATATACTTCGTATTAGCAAAGTGTGGTAGTTGTGGCCTGCTGTACATTTATTGTTGTTGTGGCATTTGTTTCGCTTGTTTGTTGTTAAGATGTGTTTTTTTGTTCTGTTTTGTGTTGTTGTTGTTGTTTTTTTTTTTTGTTTTTGTTTTTTTGTCTTGTGAAATTACGTGAAAAAAGTCTGAGAAAGAAAAAGTCATGACGTTGAAGAGCAGTGTCTACCGATGTGCAGAGGATGATGTGACACGGAGAGTGAAGTTCATCGCCTCGGTACAGTCACGGTGGAACATGGGCATTAGCTACAATCACAGCTTCGGAATGACAGATCGCCATTTCATCATCCTGGAGCAGCCGGCCACCCTCAGTACTGTGAAGATTCTGGGTGATGGAGGCAAACTGACGCCCTCGTCTGTCTTTAGAAATTTTGATCTCCATCCTAAAGACAAGGTACCTGTCAGTTTGGGGACATGAATTATGCCGATGGACGTACATATATGTAGCTACACAATTACACAGACATACGCAGACACACGTGGTGAGCGGTTATACACAGTGTGTAGTAGTAGTAGTAGTAGTAGTAGTAGTAGTAGTAGTAGTAGTGGTGGTTGGTAGTAGCAGTAGGCGTTTATCTCATTTTCAAGAAAAGGGAAAATTACATAATAATGACAATAATTACATTTTCGTTTTCATAGCGCAGCCCACGTCAAAGAATGCTAATTACACTTTACATTACAACAGCAACAACAAAAAATTGGGCTGGGGTTGCTGCCATGTCATTACATTAACGCAATATACACATAATCGGACATGCACACTAATACAGGCATAAACATCGTTCGCATGATAATAGAAATCTTTCATACACACACACACACACACACACACACACACACACACACACACACACACACACACACACACACAACACACACACACACACACACACACACACACACACACACACACACACACACACACACACACACACACACACACACACACACACACACACACGTAGACAAGTCGAAATACGCAAATCCACAAGAATCAGTGTGAGATATTTGGAGATATTTCTGAAAGAAATGTGTTTTGAATTTTTTAAATAAGCAGATAACTTTGTCGTGATGACATTGGGAGGGAGTTCCATGTTGTTGGGCCAAAGAAAGAGAAGAATTTCTTTCCACATACAGGTAGAACCAAGTACTTGACAGCAGAGAAGCTGACTGCTTTAAAATGTTTGTAAGACAAGAAGAATTCTCAAATATAAGTTGGCATGGTGTTTGAATTTATATACTGAAAGCAGAATGTGGCAATTTCATGCTCAATTCTCGCTTTGGTTGGAAGCCAGTGTTGTTTTCCAAAAGTTCTTTTGCATTGCACCGTTTGCTGTCTCGCTGGACAAGTCGAGCTGCACTGTTTCGGATTTGTTAGAATTTTGATAGCTTTACCCCTACTACTCAGCTTGAAACCGATTTTGTTTGGCCTGCTTGATTTCAAGGGACACCCATGGTGCTGAGATGTGATCTGTGATGCTATGTATGAATACAGGAGCGTGGAAGAATCGGATCATGCAGTTGTAAGAGTTGAGACAAGATCAGCCTTGAAAGTATTAGCAAAGTTCTCATGTCACTTCACTACTTCTTAAAATTACTTTTCTTGGTTTATTAACGCGTAGAGAATTTCACACATGTTGTGTTCGTGTGAGTTAAATAAACTTTTCTTTACCTGACTGAGGAAGGCCAAACAAAGGATGGGACTATGGACTATGGTGCGTTAGTTTTAAACACGTGTCGTACATAGTGAACGTGAATGTGACTTATAGTGGACAGTTCAAACCGGCGAGTTGGAATGGTACAGGAAAATTAAAGTCAGTCTGTCGGATAGTGTGGCAGAATAGTATACAATCAAAACTGCAGGGCATTGTTCGTACCTCGCACAACAACCACGTTGGATCAGTAAGTTGAACACAAAAGGGTAAAACACTGACAGTAGGCTTCATTCAAGCATGAAAAATGGCAACTCACAGAAACACATGGGAATGCCAATAATTTGGGAATGTTTTTACACACAACTCTCTCTCTCTCTCTCTCTCTCTCTCTATCACGCTCGCACGCGAGCGCGCGCGCGTGCACACACACACACACACACACACACACACACACACACACACACACACACACACACACACACACACACACACACACACACACACACACAAGTTACACACTCTCATACGTAAACAAACGAGACATCTTTTCGCTGTTGTTGTTGCTACTGTGTTTTTAATTTTGACTCCCGTTTATCGTTGCTGTTGTTTTTATAATTTTGACTCCCCGTTTTATCGTTGCTGTTGTTTTTATGATTTTGACTGCCCGTTTTAAACCACCACAACTGTTTTCAAAGTACTCACACAATAGAAGACGGAAGATATGGAACTTAAACCTGTGTCGACAAATGAGCTGCTGTCTAGTGTGACAAAAATGTGTTAGCAAGCTTTTCTCATCTGTTTATGGACGGATCTTTATCACATCCGGGTGAAAAGTTTAGACAGCCGAGGGGTCGCGAATCCATATTTAGAAGCCATGGAGCCAAGGTTAAGGTCACACGAGCAAACATAAAAAAATCAAAAATAGCACTGTTTCATTAAGGTGTGTGAAACTCAAAACTTTCTCAGAATATTCACATTCTGTTTTCATTGTTGTCTATATCTATCGTTGTTCTCACTTCACATCAAATTTTATTTCATTTGTTGCTTTTTCAAGGTCACAGTGATTCCAGCGTCAGCCTACAGTTCTGTATCTATTGACCTTTTACTTGTCATTGTTCTGAACATGGCTATACTAGTCCTGCCATCTACATAAAATAAGCCGTTTAAGTCATACAGATACAATTTTTAGTCCACACTTTGACTGACCGTAGCGCAAGGTATATACAATTGGATGCCAGTTTATTTCTTGATACAGATGAGTATTGGGTGTTCGTATTTTGATTCCAGACAACGTTTCCAGAGCCAATAAATTACCTTTTTATAACTCAGCACATAGTCAGAAGGGAGAGGGGGTATACGCTCTGAATGTACAGGAGTTTTGAAAATATTAACGTTGTGTTTTTCTGGTTGTTTCAATGTGTCGTCTAACACTACAGATTCGATTTTACCTGATATCTCGTCGACAAGGCAACAAAGTACTGAGCACACAGTTCTATGCCAACCCCTGTTTCACCTTCCACTTCGTCAACTGCTATGACGACGGTGACTACGTGGTGGTGGACCTGGCCAGTTACGACGACCTGAATATCATCAACAATCTGCTCGTGTCCAGCCTGGCCGACAGCACTGAGGACATCGTCACGGCCACCATACGCCGATACGTCCTGCCCCTCCACGCAGAGAAGGTAGTCATCGCCTGCCATTTTGTTCCGGAATAGACATATGCATGGAATAACGATTAATTTGCCTCTAAGTGAGAAAAAAAGATAAATACAAATTCACTTATGAAAGAATTTGCCAGACAATTCCTCGCAGATTTGACGGAGCATACATGACATTGTGTCAGTAAGATGAAACCCTGTTGAAGATATTCTAAATGTCAAGTTTGCAGTCAATCAAGTCAGTGACAGTTTTGTTAAAACTATGTCAGTCATTTTGTATTTTTTTATTCAGTCACTGCATTTTAAGGAATTTGCACATATTTCTCGAGATTTGTTTATGATATTGTTGTTTAAATCATTTTCAAGTTGAATTATATATATATATATATATATATATATATATATATATATATATATATATATATATATATATATATATATATATATTATACATATATACTGCCTTGTGGACATTTCGGGAGAGAATAAGGCTGGCGGAGAGACCATACACAAACCGATGGAAGGCAACGGGAAACCACCATCGTAATTTTCCCAGGTTACTCATGGACAGAAACAGAAAAAATGGAAAATGAAGACAACGACGTAAATAGGTGCTCCTGTGGAGCAGTTTCGTCTGGTAGGGACCGTCATGCGGTGCAGGTGACACCAGACCGTCAGCAAGTTACTGCAACCAAACTCCTAAACTCAGATTTAAAAACATCAAAGTTGCAACATGGAATATAAGAACACTGTTGCATAAGGATAAATTAGAAAATATCAAAACAGAGATGGAAAGGCTTTACATTGGTATTTTAGGACTAGGGAAGTGAGATGGAAGGGGGCAGGCATGATAACATCAGGAGAATACTCAATGATATACTCTGGTGGTAAATCACATGAAAGAGGAGTAGGCATCATGATGGACAAGGACAAATCAAAAGCAGTTAAGGGATACAAGCTGTGTCCGACAGAGTTTTACTGGTCAAATTGGGAGGCAAACCATTTGATATCAACATCATTCAGGTGTATGCACCAACATCCGCAAGTACTCAGGAAGACATCGACAACTTCTACAAAGTACTAGAGATGGCCAAAGTCCAATGTAAATCACAAGAAGTTACTGTAATAATGGGAGATCTTAATGCTAAAGTGGGACAGGATAGGGTGGAGGATATAGTTGGACCTCATGGCCTTGGTACGCAAAATGAAGGGGGAGAGAAACTTGTAGAATGGGCGCAGATGAATGAGTTCATAGTAGGAAACACCTGGTTTAAGCAGCCTAATAGAAGAAAATGGACTTGGATGAGTCCAGAGAGTCAGGAGATAATACCAAAAATCAGATACATACTGATCAACAAAAGATTTAGAAATTCTTTACTGTCAAGCAAAAACACTACCAGGCGCAGACTGCAACAGTGACCACAATCCTGTAGTGGGAAGATTTAGGCTGAAATTGAGGAAAAGGAAACAGACCAAAAGCAACATCAAACTAAATCTTGGACTCTTAAAGACAGATGAAGTTATACGTAAAAAATTTAATGTACATGTTCAAAACAAATTCAATGCTCTGAAGACGTTGGTGACAGTGAGGAACAATGGACAAAGTTGAGAAATTCGATAATGAAGCTTGTGAAGAAATCCCTAAGGCAGATAGAAAACCAAAAAAGAGCTGGATGAACTAATGAAATTTTGGCTTGATGGAGGAAAGGAGGAATGCAAAGAGAAACGAGGAGATATACAGGAAGATAAACAAAGAAATCAGGAATAGGTACAATGAAGCTAAGGAAGCTTGGCTGAAAACAAAGTGCAAATAAATGGAAGACCGACACAAAACGGATCCTCAGCGTATGTACAGACGAATTGAAGAAATTGTCTACAGGAAAAATACATGCACATCACTGGTTGCTTGAAATCGAAAGTGGCACGCTTCTCATGGAAAAAGACAAAATATTAGACAGATGGGGAGAGTACATTAAAGACCTTTTTGAGGATGACAGAAACGAAGAACACATTATAAGAAAGAACTTTGAAGGACCACCCATAATGAAAGATGAAGTTAGAGCGGCACTGAAAAAGATGAAACCAGGAAAAGCATTACTACAAAAATGATTGAAGTCCTGGAGGAATTTGGCATAGAAAAAATAACAGTCCTCCTAAATGAAATTTACGACACTGGAAAAATCCCCAAAGATATGTCAAAATCAATTTTCATTGCACTTCCAAAGAAGACAGCGGCTATAGAATGCAAACTCCATCGCACAATCAGTTTGATGAGTCATGTAACAAAAATCCTGTTAAGAGTATTCTTGATGAGGACAAGGAATAGAATCGAAATAGAAATAGCAGAAGAACAGTGTGGATTTGTGGAAGGGAAAGGAACTATTAATGCCATATACATCCTACGAACTATCATAAAGAGGTCAATTGAATGAATAAGGATTTGTATTTAGCTTTGTTGACTACACCAATGCTTTCGATCGGGTAAGACATGATGAACTGATCAACCAACTGGAGAGACTCAATGTTGATGGAAAAGTTCTACGAATAATCAGAAATATGTACTGGGAACAAACAGCTGCAATGAGAATAGAAAACAATGTAAGCTCTTTCCAAAACATCAAAAGAGGAGTCAGACATGGTTTGTGGATATGTTTTCACTTTACAGCGAAAACATCATGAGAAACCTAGAAACCCTGGATTAAAGGTTGGAGGGAAAATGATAAACAACATTCGATACGCAGATGACACTGTGCTAATTGCAGAAAATGAAAGGACTACAAAACCCTGTGAATATACTAGAAATAGAAAGCAAAGTAAGGGGCTGGAACTAAACAGTAGGAAGACTGAAGTCATGGTGATCAGTAAAAACCGCGAATTCCCCTCATGCAAAATAACAGCAAATGGCACAACCTTGACATAGGTTGATAAATTTAAATACCTGGGAACGATCATTTCATCAGACAGCAGATGCACATCAGAAATAGCCGCAGAATTGGCCAAGCCAAAACAGCATTCAAGAAGATGACAACATTCTTACCAGCAAATGCCTATCAATTAACATCAGGAAGAGAGTTCTTAAATGTTTTATAGAACCAATACTGTTGTACAGATGTGAGGCGTGGACAGTCAACAAGACAAAGCCAGAACAAGATTGATGCAGCCGAGATGTGGTTTCTAAGAAAAATGTTGAGAATTCCATGGACAGCAAAGAAAACAAACGAGACAGTCTTGATGGAGGCTGACGCAAGTAGATTACTCATAAGAAATTATGAAAAGACAGGCAACATTTATAGGCCATTTTGTGAGGAAGGGGGATTTGGAGCACCTGGTCACAACGGGAAAGCTGGAGGGAAACAGAGCACCAGGTAGACCCAGGGAGAAAATGCTGGACAGACTTGCAGAGTGGCTGGGGACGAGGAGGACGGGGGAGATGCTAGGGGCAACGAGAGATACAGACAGATGGAAGTCCATAATCGCCAACGCCATGCGGCAGGGCACCTGATGATGATGATGATGATATATGTATATATATGCTTAGATATATCAAGAACAACATGTATGTTAACCCAACAATGACTGGTTTTAAGATGACAGCGTTTTCATATCGCTGATATTGTCCAGTGAACTTGACATCAGTGAACTGTTATGTTACAGGCCCCCCTTGGCCACAATCTGCGTACCCTGCCCTACACCACTGCCCGTGCCAACTGACCTCAGCAGGAGTGGTACACCTGACTCCTGACTATATTTGTCAAGCTAAAGGTTAGACACACACACCCCTCCCCCAATTACATAAGAACTTCAGTGGTGGTCTGGGTGCTAGTCTGTCGGATGATACGACAAACGAGGTTTCGTGTGCAGTATGCCCTTCACGCATGTTAAAGAATCCATAGTAACGAAGTATTAGAGACGGCCAAGGCTCAATGTAAATCACAAGAAGTTACAATAATAATGGGAGATTTTAATTAATGCGAAAGTGGAGCAGGATAGGGTGGAGGATATAGTTGGACCTCGTGGCCTTGGTACACAAAATGAAAGGGGATGGAAACTTGTAGACTGGGCACAGATGAATGAGTTCATAGTAGGGAACCAAGAAAATGGACATGGATGAGTCCAAGAGATAATACCAAAAATCAGATTGACTACATCCTGATCAATAAAAGATTTAGAAATTCTTTGCTGACAGCAAAAACACTATCAGGCGCAGACTGCAACAATGACCACAATCCTATAATGGGAAGATTAAGGCTGAAATTAAGGATAAGGAAACAGACCAAAAACAACATCAAACTAAATCTTGGACTCTTAAAGACAGATGAACCAATACGTAAAAAATTCAACGTACATGTTCAAAACAAATTCAGCGCTCTGGAAGACGGAGACAGTGAGGAACAATGGACAAAGTTGAGAAACTCGATAAATGAAGCTTCTGAAGAAATCCCTTGACTAGACAGAAAAGCAAAAAAGAACTGGATGGCAAAAGAAATTTGAGGCTTGATGGAAGAACGGAGGAAGGCAAAGAGAAACGAGGAGATATACAGGAAGATAAACAAAGAAATCAGGAATAGGTACAATGAAGCTAAGGAAGCTTAGCTGAAAATGAAATGAAA